>JAWWMO010000205.1:0-21898 GCA_035047845.1 Dendrocincla fuliginosa | reverse complement strand
TTTTGGTGCAGAGAACTTTGTTACTTTCTGCCAGTACAGCTGCAGGTCCAAAACAACCGAGCTCGTTTTGCAAGTGAGATACACACATGCACAGGCTCCCCAGACCTAGGGCAGTGAGTACGTTTCTGGAACAGTTGGAAGACTAAAGTCTGCCTTTGTGCAGCATATACTAGAGCCAGGTACTGGTTTTTTAAGCCTGTTTTTTTTAAGAGTCATAGCTGTCCCAGGTTTAGTTTCACAGGGGACCTGGTCCTTTCTGCTGTCTCTTGGTAGATAAAAACACAGTTTGTTAGACTCATCCTGGTACATTAGTGGTGGGACATGAAACATGAGTTTGGAGTAGGCTTCAAATTTAAATATCATATAAAGATCAGTTTACTCTGCCTGTGACTCTGGAGAAGACCCACTCTCTTCCCTGATAAAAGTCTGGTGTCTATTTTAATGCTGTTTACTATACAAAATCAGAAACCTCTTTGCTACTGTCTTCTTGGCAGAATATTTCCAAATTACTGCTGGGATAGGAAAAGATGGAATGGCTCAAAAGGCAGGGTTGAGATACCATTTCAAACTCATGCAGCTGAAAACTCAGTCTAAAAGGAAAATCTTCACCTGTAGTCCTATACTAAGCTTTACAATACTAACTTTCTAAGGCAGCTCTTTAGGTTCAAAGTATTGCTTGACTTGTAATTGTACCTGTGCTCTAAAAGATATTATTTTAAGAAGTCAGCAGGCCTCATTGCTGAGTTTAAAAGGAAAAAACCTTATTTTTTCCTTGCTGCCAGCCTCACAGATTCACATTGGGATTTAAAAGAAAAGCAGGAGCCTGCCCCGTGCAAAATCAGCACTAATTGGATTCTCTAAGCCCAAATATGCCTTCAGTGTCTCCTAAGTAATCCTCCAGATTGAGACACACCAACCTATGAAGCCTCATTTTCACTCAAATAACTCAAGAGACTTTTGCACAACTCACTTGAGAAACACAGGGTTGTGCAAGTGCACTTGAGGGCACTTCACACATGCTGCTGCACGTGCACTTGCAGAGTTAGGAGCTTGGAAATAAGTACTGAATAGAAATAATTTATTTAATTGAATATTTAAATTGACTTTCCATGTTCATTTGAACTTCCGGGGGTGACTAACTGGGGCAGTGATGACTTCTGAAATTCTAGTTGCCTCTGAAAAAATATCTTGAGTTATGTCTCTTAACACAAATACATGTCAATTTGTGAAGAAAACACTGCTCCAGAAATGCTGCTGGTCACACACTGTGCCCGAGGATTTAGTTTTTGGGGAATTTCATTCTCAAGAGACAGGATGATGTTGCAGGTTAAACAGTTACAGAATTTAAAAAAAAAGAAAGTTAACTGGTCAAAACTGATACTAAGTCATTGGTTATCTCTAAATGCAATATCACAAAATAAAAATAAATGAGGACAATCCTCTGCCCTTGAAGCCAGGTAGCATGGACTGCTTCGTAATTAGCCATCTCAATTCTTTTCCCCCTCTCCAAAACTGGCAGTGTTCAGTGAAAGTATTCTTGCCAGTGAGTTGTATTCTGCATGGTGCCCAGGCATTGCTTAGAAAAGTCCTAACTGGCCTAATCCAAAACTGTGCCAGAGAGTGTGCTAATCATCACTGAGCACAGCCGATCATAGGCCAGTGTTCAGTACTATGACCTGCCTGTTCTTACTCCCTAGAGTAAGGGCCATTGGGATCACAAAACCAGAGCTCAGGCATCTTCAATTACAATTGCTCCAAAGGAGAAACTGAAGCTGAAAAACTCCACGTGTCTGAAACCACCCTCTCCTCAAAAAACTGCCTTTCACTAACACACTGTCATAATCGTTGGGACGAACTCAAAAATATTTGCTTTATAATTCTGTTTGTGAACTTATGAAATCCATCACCTGGGCCTTCATGCTCCTGTCTTTTAAGTGTAAAGGATTTTGGAGCAATTGGCACCTGCCTATTTTAGCCTGGTGTTGCATACATTGTTTTCTTTTCCTGATTGCCACAGAAACAATGCTCAAAATGATGCAAATAAACATGCCATACTGCAATGACACTGCCTGATAAGAGATGGCTCTGCAGTGTAAAGTTAATAGCTGCTCAGGAACTGGAAGGAACATTTGTTTAAACTGAGAGAATCTGAAAAACTTGCTTTAGGTGAATATTGCTTGAAGCAGTTCTTCCAAGGATCCACGCTAGCCTGCTATCAGAGGGTAGAAGGATCAAAAGACATCCCCTGTCTTGGGTTACATAAAGTTGAAGGATACCACATGGCTGTGTCAGGTTCCAGCCAGGAGTAAAAATAAACTAAACTGTGATGTGCTCCTCAGCAGGACCAATCCAGGAGGAAAGGTGGGGTTTGTGTAATTGAAATTAATCTTTTTCCTGACTGTTTTCATACACTTTTATAGTACAGCACATGGATCTTGATTTTTTAAAGAACTGTCCCAGTATCCAGCATGCACATGTACAGTCTCATTGTGTCTGTGGGGCTGAACTACCAAAAGAACTGCTGACAATGACAGTTCACCAGATTTCTGGAAAAGCAATACACTGGGAAAAAAGTAATCATTAGGAATAAGGAGGACTAATGTGCACTGTTTTTTCTGACCCTGCCTCTGCTCTCTCCTCTTAGCGTGAGTGCATCTCAATTCACGTTGGCCAGGCTGGAGTCCAGATAGGGAATGCATGCTGGGAACTCTTCTGCCTGGAGCATGGCATTCAGCCAGATGGCACCTTCAAGGATCTGCAAGATAAACTCAACTGTGATGACTCTTTTACCACATTTTTCAACGAAACAGCCACTGGGAAGCATGTGCCACGGGCTGTAATGGTGGACTTGGAACCAAGTGTAGTAGGTCAGTATAGAAATAAACCTGCAAAATGGAGATGGGGTTACTTTTCCTAATATCACCACGGCGTGCCACCGAGTCTCCACTGGCACAAAGCAGACCTTTGTACCATGGTCTACCATGCTATCTAGATAGCATGAAATTAATTTTCTTGTGATGCAGAATGCCAGATTCTGTCACAGATGTTACAAACATAGGAACAGGAGGATCTCCAGCAGTTTAAAAGCAAGTACACGTGGTGTGTAAAAGTTCTCTTTGCACCAACATTTAACTTCTGCTGCTTTTTTAGCGTGACATTTTTGCCATTTGAACTCTGCCTTTTTCCAATTTGGATTCTAAGTGGGAGCCTGACAGTTTCCCTCCAGTGACAGAAGGATGTCTAAGAATTGGGGCACCTGATTTTCTTCACACTTCTGGGGATTTGTCTGGCTGTACTTCTCACTAAAGTTCACAAGGAGATAATTGCTGTGGCTGGATAGAAGATACACCATAAATCCACAGAATGCAACAATGAAAAAATGCTCGGGAGACATTTCCCTTCTTGATCAGCATCTGCTTTTTGGCATTATGACCTCCTGTGACTGAAAGGTTGCATCAATGCCAACCACAACCAGAGCTTGTTGGCAATGGAGCACATGTAGCTTCTTACAATTTCTCTTTTTTCTTCAGATGAAGTGCGGGCTGGCACCTTTCGGGAACTTTTTCATCCGGAGCAGCTGATCACTGGAAAGGAAGATGCAGCCAATAACTATGCCCGTGGCCATTACACCATTGGCAAAGAAAGCATTGATGCAGTGCTTGATCGTGTCCGTAAGCTGGTAAGTCCCAGCAGTTTTGAAACAGCAGTTTGGATTATGCAGAAGAAAGAAGGGCAGAATGTTATCTGCAAACAATACCAATGGTTCAGAAAAGAGATTGCAAGACATACAGAGGCATTGTTATTAGTCCAAGAGGGAGAAGCCCTGTAGTTCACTTCCCAGCTGTTGTCTCTGGGTGTTTTTATTAAGTGGTTCTGAGTATGTAATTCTTCATTATTGGCACAGCTCCAGAGTACCAATACTGATATGGAAGGGTGGATTAGGCAGCTGGGCATTGCTGGTTTCAGCCAGACTAACTAAAACAAGTGTGAAGTTCAGAGAGTGAAGGCCTGGATAGATAAGGGTCCAATTTTACATCGCAAGTTGAGCCAGCGAGGAAAGCAAAGCACAGAACTATCCCCAGCCCTTTCTGAAGAAAAGCTGATATATAACCTGTGCTGTATATTGCCAATGACTGCTCTCCCCTTCACCTCAGAATAAGCTCACATAAAGTATTTTCATTCCTTTTCAACTCCTAATCTTGTACTTTCTCTTTTGGTTTTTAGACTGATGCTTGTTCTGGGCTGCAAGGATTCCTGATCTTCCACAGCTTTGGTGGGGGTACTGGCTCTGGTTTTACCTCTTTACTGATGGAACGCCTCTCTGTGGATTATGGAAAGAAGTCCAAACTGGAGTTTGCCATCTACCCAGCCCCTCAGGTCTCCACTGCTGTGGTGGAGCCCTACAATTCCATCCTGACCACGCACACCACCCTGGAGCATTCGGACTGTGCTTTCATGGTGGATAACGAGGCCATCTACGACATCTGCCGCCGAAACCTGGGCATCGAGCGCCCCACTTACACCAACCTCAACCGCCTCATCAGCCAGATCGTCTCCTCCATCACCGCCTCGCTGCGCTTCGACGGGGCCCTAAACGTGGATCTGACGGAGTTCCAGACAAACCTGGTGCCCTACCCACGCATCCACTTCCCCTTAGTGACCTACGCCCCCATCATCTCCTCTGACAGGGCACACCACGAGCAGCTCTCGGTGGCTGAAATCACCAACGCCTGCTTTGAGCCCAACAACCAGATGGTGAAGTGTGACCCGAGGCACGGGAAGTACATGGCCTGCTGCATGCTCTACCGGGGAGACGTGGTCCCCAAAGAGGTCAACGTGGCCATTGCTGCCATCAAGACCAAGAGAACTATCCAGTTTGTCGACTGGTGCCCGACAGGCTTCAAGGTGAGCAGGACTGCCATGAGCTCCTCTTTAATGTCTAAAGGGCAGGTTCAGTCTAGCAGAAAACTTGTATTTATGGTATTTACAATGAATGTGACAAAGATGCACTTATCTAAAGTGTGCATTTTCTCCTTTGGACATCCCATTGACACAGACTCCTACATATTTAAATAAGTGGAAGTCTGAAGTGTATATAAGTTAAAATCTAAAGAAATATTAATTTCAGACTTATTTTGGAATTTTTGAACAGCCAGTGAGCGTTACCTCTGAATTATCATTTAAAATTAAGGAAATACCAAAACATATCTAATTAATAAAGGAAATTAGGGAATCACTTGGTTAACCCAGAAATATTATACAGTCTGTCCCCACAGGCTATGTAGCAGTATTGGGAACCATAGTTTCAATACATTAACAGTGGAAAAATATTTGCCATACAAACAGCTCCTTTAACAATGAAAACCTTTAACTGGGAACCAACTTTCTGTATTAGTTTCTAGAGAGTATCTTGGTGAAATTCTATGTTCAGTATTGAGTAGCTGTTAAGAAAGCTACAAACTTGCCAGTGTACATTAAACAGAAGAATAATATAGATATTAAAATGAGCATGTATCATACTCTCTGACATGTTTAATGGCATTTGTCATTTGGTAGTTTTGATAGTGGCACCACTCTACCCCAGCATCTGTAACTTTACTCACATTTTTTCAGCTTTTTCACTGCTTTCTGCTTTTACACAGCCTTCTCTTAAATTCCTTTTTCCAGGTGGGGATCAACTATCAGCCTCCTACAGTAGTTCCTGGTGGAGACCTAGCCCAAGTTCAGCGAGCAGTGTGCATGCTGAGCAACACCACGGCCATTGCCGAGGCTTGGGCAAGGCTTGACCACAAGTTTGACCTGATGTATGCCAAGAGAGCTTTTGTGCACTGGTATGTGGGGGAAGGCATGGAGGAGGGAGAATTTGCAGAGGCCCGAGAGGACCTTGCTGCCCTGGAAAAGGACTATGAAGAAGTGGGAACTGACTCATTTGAAGAAGAAAATGATGGAGAGGAATTTTAAAATACATTTTGTTTCCTGATGAGCACAGAATTGTCTCTGTGTCACTGTATTGCATGTGTCTGCAATTAGGTCACCTTTTTTGTATGTTGTAAACATAAATTTAGGAGACATCATATAGAGATATTTTTTTATTCCACAAATGACAGGGAAATTGTCCTATAAGACATGATCAGTTGTAGTAATGTTCCCCCACTCCCAGCAACACAAAAAGACTTACTCTTACTTGCACGTTTAACCCGAGACTCTCTCAGGTGCAATGTACATGATAAACTCACCACATTCAATGTAAATCATCCCAAAAAGCTGTAGAACCCTGATTCTGTTCCAGCACAATAGGCACAGAGCCAACAGGGACACCACAAACACCTGCCAAGCCCAGGATTCCATGCATCCCCAATCAGCTACTATGCCAGCTATGACACTCTCCATGATACTGAAAAGCCATGGCAGCCAGGTGAAGTCCCAGGTGGCTGGGAAAAGGGCACAAAGGATGACCCTATGGCCTGCCGGCCTGTCAGTCTCACCTCTGTGCCTGGGAAGATCATGGAACAGATCCTCCTGGAAGCTGTGCTAAGGCACATGGAGAAGAGATTTAAAGGGATGCTCATGCATAAATTAATTGGGAACTTATTAACACCTTTGTGCAACAAAGGAGAGGTGATATCTACCTTTTTGATGAGGTTCTCCTACCTCCATTTGTGGTCCTCCTTGCTCATTTCAGAAGCTGATTTTTTATGATGTTAGTATGGAATTCCTCTGAAGAAAGATGTGCCTATAAAAAGGAAGACAATTCTTAGAAATACCCAAGTTGCCTTTCTTTCAAGACTGTGAACTTTCAGACCCCAAAAGTCTCCTTTCTGTGAGTGATTCTGCCAGATTTTTTTCTCAAAAAGCAAGATGATAGCCTTTGGTGCATAAAGGTGTTAATAAATTTCTAATTAATTTATGCATGAGTACCCAAATAAACAATGCCATTTCTTACAGTCTTGTGCAATTTCACTTTAGGTATTGTCAAATGAATTCAATGCTCATCACATGTTCTGAGCCAAATCAGAAGCCAAGCAAACCTGAACAGTAATTCTTATCTACACACACACGTATAGAGACATAAACATTTAGTGATGCAGAAATGTCACGAAATCACACAGCTCTGTTTAAAAGGGAAGATATTTCCTCTGAGCCTCACTCAGTGAGTTGAGTAAACCTTGCTGCTTTTCATGTTCAGTAAGAAGCTGACTTCACAATTGGCTCTTCCAGATTTTCATATGGGACATCTTATCCATGGAGAAGAATAGAATAGGTAGTTATTACAGTGGAGACTATTATAATGTCTGCCAAGAGCCTACAATTGATCTGGACTGGACTGGGCCCAGGATCCAGAATGGGGAAAACCTGGAGCACATTAAAGCTGGAATTGGGAACGAAGGAAAACACAGACTGGATTAGACCAGGATATGGAATGGGGGAAAATACAGACTGGATCATGGCAGGTATCTGGAATGGGAGAAGACCCGGACTGGATCACAGCCAGGATCCAGAGTGGGGGAAAACCTGGACTGGATTTCGCCCGGGATCCAGAACAGAGGGAAACCCAGACTGAATTGTGGCCAGACCCTGGAAAGGGGGAAAACCTAGCCTGGATCATGGCCGTGACCACTTATTTTATTCTTAGTGCAAAATGATGGGTTTTGTTGCTAGTCTTTTGTACAGAGATATACATCAGAAACTACACCCATGTTGCTAAATCAAGAATATCAAATAGCTTCAATGTGTGAACAACATCACAGTTACACAGATTTTACATGTAAGAGTAGCTCAGGGGGGACAGTTTCCACTCGTTTTGATCTCACTGTGAGGAGATAGCCCTGCAACCCAATCAAGGCATTCCAGAGTTGGGGGGAAATCCTTTCCCAGTGAGGTTCTCCCACCTGCATTTGCAGTCCTCCTTGCTCAGAATCTGGTACAGAATTCCTCTGAAGAAAGACGTGCCTATAAAATGTAAGACAATTCTTAGAAATACCCAAACTGTCTTTCTTTCAAGACTGTGAACTTTCAGACCCTGAAAACTTCCTTTTTGTGACTGATCCTGCTGGATTTCTTCTCAAAAAGCACAATATCTCTCCTTTGTTGCACAAAGGTGTTAATAAATTTCTAATTAATTAATGCTTGAGCACCCAATTACTTCATGCATGAATGTGAAATTACATCATGCATAAGCACGCAATCAAATCAAATAATGAAATGGAATTAAATTAAAAAATCAAAAGAAAAGAAAAATGAAATGAAATAATGAAATTTCATGAAATAATGAAATTTCATGTAATGAATTGAAATAATGAAAAGATATAATGAAATTAAATAATGGAACAAAGTTCACGTAATCTCATTGTATTCCATTCCATGAAATTTCATTTTATTTCACTTAGAAATAAATATTTTACTTCTGTGACTATTACTATCATGTGCCCTCTCAGTTTCTACTTAAAGAGCTGCATTTTCCTTGACATTTCTTCCCACTTTCATTCTAAGAAAGAAAGCCAGGCAGGTTTTTCTGGTCCTTTGCTTTCCCAGCTGTCAACAAGTATCTCATAATTTTTGGGGTTGATTTAGACTCCCATAGGCTAGTTGATGGAGAAGAGATGTAAGAACAATAGGCTAGAAAAAATCACCTGGTCATGCATGTGACAGAGGCTTAGTTAAAAATAAACAAACAATGCCACAAAACCCCACCCACAAAATTCTGAACCTTGACATTTCTTGACACTGTAAGGAGATATCCACAAGCTGCAATAAAAAGAATGAAAAGCCACAAAATACAGGAAAAAAACATTGTTCATGTTCTATGACCCTTGATGACGGAACTTCTGAAGATGGTTTTATGGAGCATCAAGATTAAATCACACTACAAAAGAAAATTTGAAAAACAATCAAGGTAACAAAGGTAATTTCACGTCTGAACTAGGGGAACATTTCTTTCTGCTTGCACATCTGGCTAAAAGCTTAACCATGTCCATGTAATCAGGACAAACTAACCTGGCATCTGAGAAAGCTGAGTGTTGTGGCATACCTAGCACTGATAAAACTCATTTTCCAGCTGGGAAAAGATGCTGAAGTACCCCCTCTGAGGGCAATGTAAAGTTCAGGTGCCTTTAACTGTCCTCTAAAGGTACCTCCCAAAGGATACTTGAACTATATGCTTTGGCTATGCAAAGAACCTGAGGTATTCAGGCTTCCAGCTTACGGCCTCATTTAGACACCTGGACTTATACGGATGAATCTAAGTCATGGTTCCAAAAATGATGTCTAAGTGTAAATGTCTGCAACATTGACTTGAATTACAAAGGTCTTTTAGAGTAAAAATTAAAAATATATCGGCGTTGTTACTAGGAAAAAAAAATATTTTGTATCCAGACAAGTAATGTCAACATAATTTTTAGATAAGGTAATGGTCTTGGTAATAGTAATAAAGACTTCACTTCAGCAGTTTGAAATTACTCTTAAATACACATATTTCAATTCTCTCTGATTTCTTGTATGTCCATGAGATTGCCAAAGGGAACACATTCCATCTAGCAGGCACTGAATTAAACACAGTGCATTTCAATATGCTGAAGCAAAGCAGTTTTCTCAATTTGATTTCTGCAGAAAGTCCATATAATACACCAGGTCAAGTGTAAACTCCAAGTAATCATATTCCTTCCTGCCTGCTTTTAAGAAATCTCTGACCCTTGAACATTTCCTTGGCCTTTTTTCTAAACATGGTAGCATTTATTTACCTCACTCCCATGTATGAAGAGGCTATATTAGCCCAAGACTTTCAGGAAGCTTCCAATAACAGGGACAGGTAATCTGATGGATTTTAATAGGCCCATTCCTGGTTCCTTTTGCACTCCAAACTCCAGTTTGACTCCAGTATAACTCCAGGGATTTCACTGGAGATATTCATGGTTCAGAAAAGGAGATTTGGAGCTCTGAACTTTCTGTTGCTGCAGAGAGGCCAAGAAAGAACATCTCCAAGTTCACCCAGAAGTAAGAGTATTCTAGAGGTTTCCACTAAGTGCTTCCACTGAGTCTTTCTTACCTGTTTCTGTAGGATTCACTTAGCTAGGTGAGTCCTAGAAAAAGACAGGACCCTGTAACTGGACCCCCCTGCACTGTTACTTATGGAGCCCTACTGGCAAAAACCAAATTAGGCTCCATGCACACAACATCGACTCCTGGACCCAGCTGGGCCAACAGCAGTTTTGCCATTGCTTTTTAATGCATTTGGCTTTGACCAACACACCACAAGGCTCCAGTGTGAGCATCAGAGAATCACTATGACATATTTTTCCTGTCCTTTCACAATATGAAGAGTGTTACGACCAGTGTGGATGAAATTCAGAGGGTGCTGTATGACAGCAGACCCCAGCCACCACTATTAGTGTGGCTTCTTGTTCAGCTGTGCCTCATACACATTAATAACAACCACATAATGCAGAACATTTCCCTAACTAGTAGTCTTAAGTTCTACAGTGTTCTTGCTGTTGGTAGATTATAACCTTTGAACAAAGACCACAGTAACACCTCAGCACAGACCTACTGAATGCCTCTGGTTTTGTTCATTTTCTCTTACACTTGCACATGAATGAATGGTCTTCTTTCTTGAGAGAAACTGATATTTTATAGCAACTGAATGGTGGCCAGAAAGGAAATTCACAGATTGTGTTATTCCCAATGGACTCACATGGCATGGAACATATTTTTAAAATAGATTTATCCCTGCTAATTTTACTTCCATACCACTATTTCCTTGAAATTAAACAGTTTGGCTCTTCTTGTTCAGGGACAATTGGGAATGACAGGACTAGGGGTGGGCAGGCAGGCAGTACAGTTACAAGACATTGTCCACATTACGTGGTGTGGGAACGAGTGCTGCATCAGCTAGTACTGATGAGATAGCTGAAACCCTTTTGTCTGTGCTGGGAAACCCAACCCTGCAGGCCACTTCATCATTACATAAAACCAGGTAGATGATGCAAAGAAGTGGAAAACATTATATTCTTTGCTTTGTTCTCCACTATTCTTAGAGTAACAAATGTTCTTATCTCACTGAGTGCTGTTGCCCACACAGTACCTTCAGGAGTAAGACATCAGTAAAAATACAGAAAAAATTAGTCAGAATGTATTTAGGTGAGTAATGTGTGCTCAGACTAGCTCAGAGCTGAGTTTCGTCCTTGGATATGGAAGCAGGTGGCTGATGAACTCCAGGTAGAGTTACTGAGACTAGAAAGCATAAAATGCTCCCTATGTTAAAAACAGGGAGAAAGGAAGAGCCTGGGAACCATCTGCTATGTCTGCTTTAGCAAGTAGTGTGACTCATCAGAAATGGACTCTAGATCTGAACTAACATTTTCATACAGATGCATTTCAACCACTAGTCAAAGCATTGATCACACTTGATCCTGGGGAAAAAATGCTGGAATTAATAATCAACAAGTTTTGATAAGCACATAAAAGAAATCAAAGCAATTAGTAGCAGTCAATAAAAACTTATCTAGAACGAGTCAGATCAGTACAATTTCAACCAAAAAAACCAGGCCTGTGGCTAGTATAGGAGGAAGTAGATACCATGTATCATAAGCTCAGTGAAACTCTCCATAAGGTTTCACATGGTTTTCACATAAATAAACAAGAGGAATGGGGTTTACATGAAACTACTTCAAGGTAGGGACAGATCTGGTTGCTGTAGGAATGACTGCAAGAAACTGCACTGGGGCACATACAGCCAGATGCAAAGAGAGAGGCTGCATTGTGTCAATACTGTGCAAGAAAAGGTAAATTACGCAGAGATGTATAAATAAGAAGGTCTAAATGTATAAATCAAGGTCTGTGAAGCAGCAACCCTTCTGCTTCACTCACTTGCAATATTCTGCCTGGGAAGTCTGGAAGATTTGAACTAGGACAAAGACTGAACTGACAGGTATGATCCCAGAAAGGAAAAGTCTGAGAGTTGAGATGGTGCCTGTTTTCAAATAGGCATATGCCTGCTGAAGAAATAATCTGATCTCTAGATTTGTTTTTGATAAGACAGGAATGAATTGACTATATTATAAAGAACACTTAGCAAAGATTAGGAAAACCTTTGCTAATATATGAATCCTGAGATTGCCTGGACAGGTTATGAAGTTAATGTTCTTGACACTTTAGGACTGGGTTACACATGTCTGTGAAAAAGGACAAAAGTATTTAAGACACTTGTTTGATGACCATTTCAGCCCTATGAACAAAAGATTTGATTTTGATATGAAGAGGAAAAAAGAAATTAAACTGACTTGTAAAAAAATTCTAACTAGATGAACCCCATCTAGATCTATGATGTATGCCAGTTCTTCTAATATAATTTCTCAATGAAAGTTGAATCCAGATTCAGCTCCCTGCTTGAGATATTCTAAGACTATGAGAAAAATACTGAACTGTATTGTGTAGCTGAAATACTGCTAAGAAACAATGGGACAGGGCACTTAGTGCTGTGGTCTAGTTGACATGGTGGTGATCAGTCAAAGGCTGGACTCATCTTTTCCAGCCTTAATGACTCTTTGATTCTGTAGTTCCCTCAGCAAGACCACCAGACTTTGCACTGAAGTTAGCCTTGTTTAGGCACATGTTCTATTGAACTTGGTCTGTCGGGGGACAGCAACCTCTGACAGAAGTATAGTGCTATGCAAGTAGGAATTCAGATGCAACAAAGGCTTGAAACCCTAGAGTTAAAAAAAAAAAATAAATTAAAAATAATTGCATGGAAAGTAACCTGCAGGAAAAATACAGCCCTCAGCAACTTATGGCTATTAATTTTAATCTTATCTAAATAAAAAGCAGCCTGAAAGGTACTGCCTTGATCTACAGAGTGGAAGAGCAAGCTGTCCATCGCTGCTGGGTCTCTTTGAACACTTCAGAAGGCAAAACCAACCCCCCAGTATGATTATTCCTCTCAAATGCCTGCTACGGATGAATATAAGTGGGAGTGTTTCCTTTGGCAATGATAAAGTCCTTCTGCTCCCCAACACCCCTTAAATAACCAGAGGACAGATGTGGTACATCTCCACCACGGACTGAGACCCCAGGTCTCCAGGAGTGACTTTGTGGTGCTTTGACCTCTCCATTTTCTAAATTACATTAAACCCCAAATGCCTGCACAGCCTTGTCAGTAGACGATTACTTTACTTTACCCATTTGATTTCTATAGGACAGTCTGAATAATTTGTGTTTTTATGCTTTAATACACTTTTTAGGAGGTGGAAAACAGAGACAAGGAGCGTGCTCTGGCTTATTTTCCTTTTTCTTTTCCTTTTCCCCTTGCCCTTACCTTTCAATTTGCCTTTCCCTTTCCCTCTTCCCTTTTCCTTTCCCTTCCTCTTCCCCTTTCCTTTCACCTTTCCCTTTCTCCTTCCCTTTCCCTTTTCCCTTTCATTTCCTTTTCTTTCCCTTTCCTTTTTCCTTTCCCTTTCCCCTTCCTTTTGCCCTTCCCTTTCCCTTTCCTTTTGCCCTTCCCTTTCCCTTTTCCTTTTCTCTTTCCCTTTTCCTTTTCTCTTTCCCTTTATCTTTCTCTTTCCCCGTTCCCTTTGTCCTTCCTTTTCCCTTTCCCCTTTCTTTTTCCTCTTCCCCTTTCCCCTTTCCCTTTCCCTCCCCACGCACTCCGTGAGGTTGCTCTGCCCTCTGCCGGGGCTCCTCAGGCGGGAAGGACACGACGCGGGAGAAATCCCGGGAATCCGAGAACCTGAAGGGCCTCCTGCCCTGGCATGGCTCCAGCCGCGGGATGCACAGCGCGCTCAGCTCCCGGGATTCTCCTCAGGGACACAACGGTACCGTGGACACACTCGCGGCCCGAGGTTCGGGAGGTCCCGGTGCCAAAATGCCCCCATCCCTCCCCATGGACGCGGCGGGATCCCGAACCCCACACACCCCGCACCGCCCCATGGCGCATGCGCGGCCGGAGCGGGACTACACTTCCCAGCATGCCCCTCGCCGCGAGGGGCGGGGCTGCGCGCGTGGCAAGGCGGGGCCGGGACACACGGACACGGGACACACGGGCACGGGACACACGGACATGGATGCGGGCGAGGGGAAGCCGCAGCCCCACCTGGCCGCGCTGGTGCTGGCGCGGGGCGGCAGCAAGGGCATCCCGCTGAAGAACATCAAGCTGCTGGCGGGGGTGCCGCTCATCGGGTGGGTGCTGCGCGCCGCCATCGACGCCGGCGTGTTCCACAGGTGCGCATGCGCGGTGCCCCCACCCCGCCACCCCCTCACGGTGCCCGGGGGGGATCGGGGTCGGGGTCGGGATAGGGATAGGGATGGCGGGGGGTCCCAGTGTAGGGACGGGCTGGGTGGGGCCACCCCTTGGCTGAGGGGGTGTGATCGAAGCCTCAGTGTGTGGAGGGAGGGTGGCGGGCAGCAGGCGGCGGGCAGGAGGTGATGCACGGGCAGGGCCTCCTGAACGTGGGGGAGAACATCGGCACTGCCACCGGAGATGTCACCCAAAGCCAGCCTGGGTGGAATCCCGTGCAACCTGCTCCAGCTGGAGCAGGGAGGTGGCAGCGGGGGACATCCGTGGTCTGTCCCAGCCTTACCCAACGCTCACCCATCCTGTGGCTCCGAGTGAGGCAGGTGTGCTGCAGGAGAGCCCCACTGAAGGTGAGGGTGCAGGTTAAGGACCAGGCAAGGCAAGCGAACTCCACAGCCCCTTCCTGGTGAGGGTGAGCAGTGGAGGAATGAAGGAAGTAGTCTTACAGGAATTTGAAATTGTTGTTCTGGCCCAGGAGGGAGTTGTGACCGCAGTTGTCACTGACTTGGGTGGGGAGCCGCTAGGTGACGATGCTTGCCAGTAAACACTGATGTTTTTAAGACATCTGCATTAAATGGAGCTGCCAGGCTGTAGGTGATCTCCTGTGGATGGTTGAATCTTGGCATGACGTTGCTTGGTGGTCACTTGGTGGTCACCTGGTGCTCCCTGGTGCTCGGAGCTGTGCTGGTGAGAACACATGCTGCTCAGAACACAGGAGGCTGAGCTTGGGGTCTCCATGGATGGAGATGCCTCAGCCCTTCTGGGCACTGGTTGCAGTAGTTAACAGCCCTGTTACTGCAGTCAGCCAGGAAAAGCTGCTTTGTTTTCTCTCCACCTGCCCGGCAGGTACTTGAAGACAGCAGTGAAGTCACTCCTTGCCTTCTCATAAGAGCAAGCGAGATATCTCAGCATCTCTTGGCACGCGTGTGCTCCCAGACCCCAGTCACTGGGCTGCTCTGTCCTGGGCTTGCTCCTGTTTTTCCTTCTGTTATTGGGGAGTCCACAGCAGGACACAGCACATCAGAGGCAGTGCTGCAAATGTTGAGTGGAAAGAGATGATCGTGCATGCCCATGTTACAGAACAGAAGCTCAGTTTGTGGCAAAGTGTCTGAAACTATGGTAATAGTAATTAGAGCTGGATAGAAACAAGTGTGCTGTTACTGTTAAGAATATGGGCATTACAAATTTTTCTGCCAGAACAAAATGAGAATCTTCTACACATATACTGATAAACAATTAAACCCAGTGCATGGTTAGGATGTAGTTGGTACGTGGCACAGCTGGTGGCAGGTTCCCAATACAAACCTACTGCATTATGTTCAGAGCAAGGACTCAGTGTAGTCAGGTACAAATGGAACCCATTACAGCTAGATCCAGATCTGGAACTGGACAGGAGCCTCTGTATCTCAACCTGCTGTACCATTATCTATTCTGGACAACCTTTTATACTGCGTTTGAAAAGTAGAGGAAGCATCCCTCACTCAGTTTTATTTTTAATAAAGAAACAGTCAAGAGCATTTCCAACCTAGGTTACTGGTTATTACTTACTGAATTTGAATCCATATTGCTTAATGACCTCTGGTGGCTTTTGTTTGGCATCTGAATTTCCCAACAGGAAGCCAGGTAGGGATGTGCAGGCACAACAGGTGCAGTGGGTGGGTGTGCTCTAGGTGTATCTAGTCACCTTTGAAGCAGCTCGGCTGCCAGGGTGCCTGTTACACAACAAAACTCTGTTAGTTGAATGGGGAGTGTATATTTAACCATCCCTAAGCAGTTTATGAAAAATACCTCTTCTGTATTTGTTCACATGGGTGTGACTTGGTGTTTCTGTCATACATATTTTTATTCTGATGATCCCATGATGTCTTTGGGTGAAAAAATGTGACTAAAGCACCATTTGCTATGTACAGTGCATTGAGAATGCTGAGAGAGAAAAAGTTATTTTTCATAGCTCACATTTCTTTTGTCACAACGATGACAGCACTGGCCTCACAGTTGCTCAGTGTTCATCATCATATGATATTCAGTCTTAGCCCTTCCCTTTGTAAATGTTTATTTTCCCCAAACGATCACAATCTTGCTTTACCAGTACTGGAAGTTTTCTGTGCCAAAATGAACGTAACTTGGACAACTCTTTCTCTGGGATTATATAGAGCCCAACTAACAAATTTTAAACCACTTGCAGAATAAGCTAATCTTCTAACTTTGGGGCACTTTTACTTGTCAGTCTTGTTTCTGAACTTGTGTACAATTTTGACTGCCCCATTCAACCTATTCACAATTCTTCAATCTGTTAACATGTCTAACAAACTTTGTGTGTTGACACTGGATTTTTTTGATACCACTTCTGAGTTTTATGTTGATTAAGCTTCCTGCATGCAATGCAACTCAAGCTTCTGATTTTACAATTTGGTGAATGTGTATGTCTTATCCCCATTTTTAGAAGTTGCTTGTTGGACTGACCAGGATAGTTTTACTAACACAAATACAAGAACTAGTTCCTTTCATTGCAAGGTGTAGTGCAGACCTAAGCCAAGGTGTTGTTCAGGTTAGATTATGGCAGGTAAGTCAACACTGCTGGGATTTATTCTCTATATTAATTTCTGTCTGCCAACAGTATATGGGTTTCTACAGACCACGATGAGATCGAGAAGGTTGCAAAGCAGTTTGGTGCTCAGGTTCATCGCAGAAGCCCCGAAGTGTCTCAAGACTCCTCAACCTCCCTAGAAGCCATCAGAGAGTTTCTTAATCATCATCATGGTAATTCAGTAGTGAAATATGCTGTAGTCCTGAAGGGATGATGCATTTATCATTTAGAAAAATAAGTAAAGCCTTTACTCAATAAAAATTAGAAAGATTCTCTTTTTTTTTTTTGTGGCACCTACTCATACCACACTTTGCAGTTGTGTTATGAAAGTATGAATTGTTTCATAAATGTTTCTTTGTTTTTCTTTAGAGGTTGATATTGTGGGAAATATTCAAGCAACATCCCCCTGTTTACATCCCAGTGATCTTATAAAAGTGGCAGATCTGATCCAGAAGGAGGGGTTTGATTCTGTCTTCTCCGTTGTGAGGCGGCATCAATTTAGATGGAGCGAGGTAAAGAAAGGAGGTAATACTTGGGTGTTTCTGGTTACAGTTATAGTTAATTTTTATTTATTTTTCAAATGCTTTGTTTTCATATCCATGCTATTTTAGGAAGTGATATCAGAGGCACGGACTAAGTTTGCTGAGAGGCTTGGAAATTCCTTCTCAGTTCTGCTGTCTTGATATTACCAAGTATTGCTCAGCCTTTCTTTAATTGTTTTGTAGATTTGATAAGGTATTGAAAATTAACATTATATTAGCTTGTCTAGGCAGAAAGTAGTGCTCACGTTACCTTCTGCATGGTGGAAATTCGTGTTTATGAAGATAGGATGTTGTGGTCTTGTCTTAACCAGAAAATTGATAGCTCTTGCTGTGCAGTAGCTAAGAAGTGACAAACAATGTGAGGTAAGGTCGTGGTGAAGATGGTATGGCACCCTCTTGGTCTGGAGGCTTAGGCTTTGTTTCATCCTGCTAATTTGGCTGCTGACTTGTGTCACGTTGCAAACTGCCTTTGAGTCACAAGGAATGAACTCATGTTAATCAGCTCATCCAGAAGAATATGACTGTTTTCTCCCAGAGGAAAGATGCCTCTCAGCTACAGTTGCCAAGATGACTAAAGACTGAAATGTTACAAATAAAGGCTGTAACTTGTTTTACTTGTAAAGGACCTTTTATCCTTATACAAAGAACTGTTCCGTGCATTATCTGTGCTGGTTTTGTTTCTGTGATTAAAGCAGAAATGTTTTCTTCTTTTTTTAAAAAATGAGTATTTCAGATACTGTCACATTATTTATTTGTGTAAAAGTGAATGGTACTCAGATATTACGATTATTCTGAGATATAAATTTAGTCAGATGAAGATTTTTTAAAATAAGTTTTGAAAGCATCATGCTGTAAAAGAGCATGCAAAATAAATGAAGCTTGGTATTAGAGATAAGTTGGAATAAAAGGTAAGCCTTTGTTTATAATAAACACTTGAATTCTCATTGTTCATCTTAAGAGGAAAAATAAATGATAGAGTTTGTTGGTAAAGTATAAGAGGAGCATCAAAAGCATGTATGGTAATTTCAGGATTCTGTGGATTGCACTTTAGGAAGCCACTTGCAAGTCCATTTCACATCTGAGATGCTAGAATGGACTCTGTGAAAGAATAAATCTCACTTGGATGTGTCAAGTGGCTCTGTGAAGTCGTTGTGTGCCACCTTGTCCCTGTAGGTAGATTGTTAAAATAACAAAGCCTCAAGGCCTACCTAAAGGAGCAAGTAATTCTCTAGTACCGAGTGACATCCAAAGTCTTTTAAAGTGGAGGGAGACAAAGAACCATTCATCTGTTAAGAAGTATATTTGAGGAGAACAAGGAACACACTGTGCAAACATTGCCATCTTAAGGGTAACTGCAGATGGTCTTTCAGGAGTGTGCTGTTTCAGGTGACTCACAGGATCATTACAGTGGTGTTTTTAATTTTTTATTTTTCCTTGCAGCTTTAGAATACTGATAATGTTAAAATAATTTTATTTGTTTTCTTCCGTGTAATTGTGTTGTTCCTTCTGCATGAAGGTTTAATATTGATACACCCTGAAAGAGAAGGGTGTCTCTCTCTGACTGGAAATGTTTACTTCTTTACAAAGCTCTAGTTTATTTATGAAACACAAGGTGTGTTTGTATAGACTAAAGACTCAGGATGTTTTGGGTATTTCAGAATGCCCCATAACTTTTGCTCCTGTCAGGTCTCAGAGCTCATTCAGAGCATTCCTGTGTGTACTAGGAGATAGAGAACAGGAATAGTATTTCATATTGGCAAGGACAGTCTAGAAGGATGTCCCCCCTTAGTCCTTTTAGCAAGCAACTAAACAACTTGGAGCTGACAACCTCTTAAGTGTGTTTGTTTGGTTTTTCTTTTTTTTTTTTTGTGTGTGTGTGTGTTTTGTGTGTTTGTTTTTTTCTGCTAGACATCCAGAGTAATCCTCTGGTTTATTATCTACAGTTCCAAGAAAGAGAAGCAATTCAGTGATTCCCCAGAGAAGTTATAGATTCCCTGTCTCTGGCAGTGTTCATGGCCAGGCTGGATGGAACTCTGATCAAGGTGGTCTAGTGGAAGGTGTCCCTGCCCATGGCAAGGGGTTGGATCTGGATGATCTTTCAGGTCCCTTCGAACCCAAACCACTCTGTGATTCTTAATAAAGCTAATCAACAAGACACAATAATGAGAGAAGTTGGTGACTGAATTGTGCCCTTATTTTTTCAACAGAAAGCTATTTAGAAAGTTATGTGACTCTGAACAGGGATTCTGTAAATCTTATTTTGTCATTTTTTTTCTCTGTTAACAGAAAACAAGATGACAGAGCCCCAAAACCTGAATCCAGCGAAACGGTACCGGAGGCAAGACTGGCCTGGGGAGCTGTATGAAAATGGCTCATTTTATTTTGCCAAGAGACATTTGATTGAGAAAGGCTACTTGCAGGTTAGTGCTTGTTTTTCATGCTCTTTAGAATAATACATGTTTTACTCTTGTTGTAGAGAGTTCTGATTTCAATACTGTATTTTGATTTCTGTAAAATGAAAATACTTATTAATCCTTGCCTGCAGAAGGTTCCTTCAAATTTCTAGTTCTGTGTCACTGTCAAAACCATTGTTATTGATGATTCACTTTTATATATAAATCTGTTGTGACCACTGTGTAACCAGACACTTGGCTTTCATTCCATGGTGCTAACTGTACACTTCTGTATTTGTGCTAACCCAAGCAGAAAATGTGAATGAATTTAAATTTCATTTAGGGTGGTAAAATGGCCTACTATGAAATGCGTGCAGAGCACAGCGTGGATATTGATATAGACATTGACTGGCCTATTGCAGAGCAGAGAGTATTGAGGTAAAAGCACTTTTTATCCCTTTATTTCTTTGATATTGCTCATTGTTTCAAAGTGTGGTCACGTGAATTCATAATGTATGTAGTGGAAGCAATCCAGATCAAAGATAATTGGGCAACTTTATTTCTACCCATAATTTTTCCCTATCTCTGTTGAAATCAACTGAATTACCTTTGTTATTTTGTGGGTTGTTTGGTGGGTTTTTCTGTTTGTTTTTTTTTTTTTTTAAAGTTCAGCTTAGCAAAAAGTGTAAGCCCCACTGTGTTAGCATCATCTCTGGCTTTTCCAGCTGAGCTGTCCCGTGCTTCCATGATCTGGACTGCAATAAGTGATGCACAGAAATGAGAGTGTTCATGTAGAAGGCATGAGCTGATTCCATTTCATCAGCTGCCTTTTCTTTGCAGTTACCCTGCACTTCTCTAAGGAAATAATGGGGGGCATTGGAGTATATTTCTGGTGCCTTTTTCATCCGTTACTCCATTTTAGTTTTTCCCCCCAGCATGCTACAGAATATAAACTTTCATGCTGAGGAAATAAATTTCATCCTAGTTTTTAAATGGACCATGCAACTGAGCTGTCTTTTAGATCGTTCTGTTTGTTTCTTTGAAGAGGGAGAATGTAGTTGGAGAGTGACAATGACTGGAAAGAACATTAGAATTTCAGAGATGATTCTTCTATCTGAAGATCGCAATTATATTTCAAATGTTTGATTTTGGAGTGTGCAAAAACTTCTGTCCTAAAAAGATAACTTCTTTGTCTAGCTTTGGATATTTTGGCAAAGAGCCTCTAAAAGAGGTGAAGCTGCTGGTTTGCAGTATTGAAGGATGCCTGACAAATGGTCGCATTTATGTGACAGAAGATCACAAGGAAATGGTCTCCTACGATTACAGAGATGTTGTTGGTATTGATCTGTTGAAGAAAAGAGGAATCCAGGTAAGTGCTGTTCTGAAGTGTGAAGCTCTATGTCTCATAGTTAAAAGATTAACATTAAAAGATTCTAAAAACTTATAGTCTTGCAACATATAAGTTGAAGTTCCTTCACAGCATAATATATTGTTTGGGACAAATGTTGTTCTCAGATCCTTTAGAGGAAAATAAGTGTTTTGAGAAATCTGAATCATAGTAGCTATAGCATCTTTCTCTGAATTATAGAATGGTTTGTGTTGGAAGGGACCTTAAAGATCATCTTGTTTCAACCCCCATGCCATAGGCAGGGCCACTTTTGACAAGACCAGGTTGCTCAGAGCCCCATCCAACCTGATCTTGAACAATTCCAGGGGTGGGGCATTAACACCTTCTCTGGGCAGCCTGTTCCAGTGCCTCACCACCCTTACTGTAAAGAATTTCTTCTTAACATCTAATCTAAACCTACTCTCAGTTTAAAGCCATTCTAATTCGTCCTGTCACTCCATGCCCTTGGAAATAGTGTTCTCTCCATCTTTCCTGTAGCCTCCCTTTCATTACTGGAAGGCCACAATTAGGTTACCCCTAAACCTTCTCTTCTCCAAGCTGAACAAACCCAATTCTCTCAACCTTTTTGTCATGGAAAAAGGCAGGAAGAAATTTTTATGCTGTTTTGCTAGCACCAGTCATATTCTGTGTAGTCTAAGCACTCATTAATTAGAAGTCAGCTTCATCAAGTGGGGATATGTTGTTACC
>JAWWMO010000204.1:0-21968 GCA_035047845.1 Dendrocincla fuliginosa | reverse complement strand
TACGTAAAGAAATGAGATGGAATACTTCCTTAGTTATGACCTTAGTTACCAGGAAGGTAAACTAAAACCATTACAATCCTATTCTGTTTAACTAGCAATAAATTAAATTAATTTCCCCAAGTAGAATCTGGGTTGCACATGATTGCAATTGGTGAGTGATCTTCCTGTCCTTTTCTGGACCCACAAGCTTTTCATATTATTTTCTCCCATTGTTCTGTTGAGGAGCAAGGTATGATAGAGCAGCTTGGTGGATACCTGGTGGCCAGCCAAGGCCAACCCACCCCATTTACCAGTTGCCGTCATGGGCAAAACAGACTTGACTTAGGGAACATCCATTTAATTTCTTGCCAGTTGTTGTGGTTTCACCCTGGTAGGCAGCTAAGCCCCACACAGCTGCTCACTCACTCCACCAGCGGGATCAGGGAAAGAATTGGAAGGGTAAAATCTAGAAAACTCATGGGTTGAGATAAAGACAATTTGACAGGGAAAGCAAAAGCCACTCATACAAGCAAAGCAAAAGAAGGAATTCATTCACTGCTTCCCATGGGCAGGCAGAGGTTCAGCCATCTCCAGGAGAGTAGGGCTTTATGACGCATAATGGTTACTTGGGAAGACAAACACCATCACTCCAAATATCCCCCCCTTCTTCCTTTTTCCTTCTTCCCCCAGCTTTATATAATGAGCACGATGTCATATGGTATGGAATATCCCTTGGGTCAGTTGAGGTCAGCTGTTCCAGCTGTGTCCACTCTCAACTTCCCATGTGCCTCTAGCCTGGTCACTCAAGGGGGCAGCATGAGAAACAGAGAAGGCCTTGACTCTGTGTAAGCACTGTTCAGCAACAACAAAAACACGGAATCAACACTGTTTTGGTCTCAAATTCAAAGTGCAGCACCATAAGGGCTGCTATGAAGAAAATTAACTCCATACCAGCCAAACCACAGCAGCTCGGGGGGGGGGGGGGGGGTGATGGAGAGTGGGGGGTTATGGACAGTTCATACCACTTTGTCTCTGCCGCTCCATTCTCCTCACACCTTTTCACTGATCCAGCACCGGTCCTTCCCACAGGCTTCATCCTGATGCCTAAAATTCCCGGAAAAGACTCTCAAAACAACATTAGTGGAGATAGATAGAGAAGTACCTTTATTTAGAAGCTTCTAGGTGCACACCAGAAGTATGCACACCTGTGGTTCAATGATGTTACAGTTTTTATAACTTCCAGTGATTAGCATATATGTTATCTATAACCAACCTGTGATATCTATTTCCCCTGGTGCCACACCCTCAGAATGCTCAGAACTGCCCCTTGGAGAGGCTCTAAGGGCTCTGGGCCCTCTCTACTGTTTTGTCTTCAAGCTATCTTGCAGGTGCTTCTTCCGAACAGTGTGTCCTTGGGAAAACTCAGGAATGTGTGAGAAAATGTTTTAGCAACTTCTAATACCACCTCATATGTGAGCAACCCAGGAAAACCTACATAATTCTAAACATTCTGAAAAAATCTACAAAAGGTACACTAAACCCCTTAGGCATCAAGCCCTTGAGGATAAGCATGCTCCAGCATTGGCTCTTCACAGCCTGCAGCTTCCTTCAGAGCATATCCACTTCTGTTCCGGCATAATCCTTTACACTGGCTGCCGGGGGACAACCTGCTTCATCATTGTCTTTTCCACACCAAAAAGGGCCTGAAGCACCTCTTCCCTCTCTTTCTTCACTGACCTTAGTATCTCCAGGGTTGTTTTTCATGCTTTTCTTTTCTTCCTCCTCTCTCACAATTGCTGTGCAGTGGTTTTTTACTGTTTCATAAATATGTTATCACAGAGGTCATAGAATCATAGAATTGTTTAGGTTGGAAAAGATCTCTAATATCATCAAGTCCAGCCATTAACCCAGCACTGCCAACTCCACCACTAAACTATGTCCCCAAGTGCCACATCTACATGTCTTTTAAATACCTCCAGGGATGGTGACTCCACCACTTCCCTGGGCAGCCCATTCTAATGCTTGACAACCCTTTCAGTGAAGAAATTTTTCCTAATATCCAATCTAAACCTCCCCTGGCACAACTTGAGACTGTTTTCTCTCATCCTGTCACTTGTTACCTGGGAGAAGAGACTGACACCCATCTAGCTATAAGCTTCTTTCAGGTAGTTGTAGAGGGTGATAAGGTCTCCCCTGAGCCTCCTTTTCTCCAGGCTAAACACCCCCAGCTCCCTCAGCCTCTCCTCATCAGACTTGTGCTCCAGACCCTTCACTGCCTTCATTGCCCTTCTATGGACTCGTTCCAGCACCTCAATGTCCTTCCTGAATTAAGGGGCCCAGAAC
This sequence comes from Dendrocincla fuliginosa, assembly GCA_035047845.1. Classification (NCBI taxonomy): domain Eukaryota; kingdom Metazoa; phylum Chordata; class Aves; order Passeriformes; family Dendrocolaptidae; genus Dendrocincla; species Dendrocincla fuliginosa. Next base: position 19,646 of record JAWWMO010000204.1, on the reverse strand, counting down.
TGAACACACTATTCAAGGCATGGCCTCAGCAGTGCTGAGTACAGGGGGACGATCACTTCCCAAGTCCTGCTCGCCACACTATTTCTGATACAAGCCAGGATGCCATTGACCTTGGCCACCTGGGCACACTGCTGGCTCATGTTCAGCTGCTGTGGACCAGCACCCCCAGGTCCTTTTCTGCTGGGCCGCCTTCGGGCCACTCTGCCCCCAGCCTGTAGCTCTGCAGGGGGTTGTTGTGACCCAAGTGCAGGACTCAGCACTTGGCCTTGTTGAACCTCATACCATTGGCCTCAGCCCATCCATCCAGCCTGTCCAGATCCCTCTGCAGAGCCTTCCTGCCCTCCAGCGCATCAACACTCCCACTCACATTGGTGTTGTCTGCAAACTTACTGAGGATGCACTTGATCCCCTCATCCAGATCATTGATAAAGATATTAAACAGGACTGACCCCAACACTGAGCCCTGGGGAACCCCACTAGTGGCGAGCCATCAACTGGATGTAACTCCATTCACCACTACTCTCTGAACTCAGCCATCCAAGCCAGTTTTTTACCCAGCAAACAGTATGCCTGTCTGAGCCATGGGCTGCCAGTTTCTCCAGGAGAATGCTGTGGGAAACAGTGTCAAAGACTATTGACATCAAGGTAGACACATCCACAGCCTTTCCTTCACCCACTAGGCAGGTCACCTGGTCATTGAAGGAGATTGGGTTTGTCAAGCAGGACCTGCCTTTCCCAAACCCATGCTGTCTGGGCCTGACCCCCTGGTTGTCCTGTACGTGCTGGATGATGGCACTCAAGAATCACACAATCACAGAATATGCTTTGTTGGAAGGGGCCCACAAAGATCATCGAGTCCCAACTCCTAGCCCTGCACTATGTGCCCGAGAGTATCATTCAGATGCTTCTTGAACTCTGTCAAGCTCGTTGCTGTGACCACTTCCCTGGGGATCCTGTTCCAGCACCCAACCACCCTCTGGGTGAAGAACCTTTTTCTAATATCCGACCTAAACCTCTCCTGACACAATTTCAGGCCATTCCCTCAGGTCCTGTCACTGGTCACCACAGAGAAGAGATCAGTGCCTGCCCCTCCTCTTCCCCTCGTGAGGAAGTTGTAGACTGTGGTGAGGTGTCCCCTCAGTCTCCTCTTCTCTAGGCTGAACAGACCAAGTGACCTCAGCCGCTCCTCATAAGGCTTTCCCTCAAGGCCCTTCACCATCTTTGTTGCCCTCCTTTGGACACTCTCTAATCACTTAATGTCTATCTCTTGCTCGTTCACTTGAATACTGCACAGCCTGTTCACTTCTTCCTGTAGCTCCTTCACCTGGTGACACAGCTCTTCATCCATGGCACACCTTCTGCAAAATAACTGCTTCTCTGCCCCAGCCTTGTGAAGAAGCATCAGGCGCTCCTGGCAACCTGTGACCTGGAGACTTGAGTCCAACATCAGCAGAGCAGGTCTGTCTGGCTGGAGGCCTCTGGCATGGCTGGTACAGTGACTTACGCAGCTCTAAGGGATTGAGCTTTATGGTGAATCAACACCATAACTGAGGAAGCTTAAACTAGTATGCTAATAAGGCTGGGGCTGAAAGGATCTCTTTGCTCGTCCTTGCCAGCTACTGAGTCTGTTTGTTGCCTCTATTGGCTGCTCCTGGATGGTCAAAGAGGAGCCCTTCCTGCTCACCCTGCCTGCACGCACTGCATACCACACCCTCACTGACATGCCACGCACCTGTTTGCCTGGTCCAGTTCACAGCTCTCCAGGTTGCTCGTGTGCCCTGGAGCCATTTAAATGTCCCTTTGTTGCTCCTGGCACCACTCCCTCCTTGCCTGGTTGGCTGCCAAGGGCTTCCGGGTCGTGAGGCTGCTGCACGAGTTCCTGAACTCAGGAACCTCCCTGTACAGCTGGATCTCACCCACTGGGCTTCCCTTCACTCATGGCTGCTTGAGCCTCGGTGACTGAGAAGTGCTCCATAACCTTTCATGGCACCGAGGTCAGGCTGACAGGCCTGTAGTTCCCCAGAGCCTCCTTCTGGCCCTTCTTGTAGATGGGCATCACATTTGCTAACTTCCAGTCAACTGGAACGTCCCTAGTTGTCCAGGACTGCTGGTAAATGATGGAGAGTGGCTTTGCGAGCTCTTCCACCAGCTCCCTCAGTACCCTCTGGTGGATCTCATCCAGCCCCATAGACTTGTGTGTGTTTAAGTGGTGTAGCAGGCCACTGACCATTTCCCCTTGGATTACGGGGGTTTCATTTTGCTCCTCATGTCCGTCTTCCAGCTCAGGGAGTTGGATACCTGGAGAGTAACTGGCCTTATTATAAAAGACTGAGGCAAAGAAGGTAATAAGTACCTCAGTCTTTGTCAGCGTGTTTCCCCCTACATCCAACACAGGATGGAGATTCCCCTTGTCCCTCCTTCTGTGGCTGCTGTATTTATAGAAACATTTTTTTATTGTCTTTTAAGGCAGTAGCCAGATAAGTTCTAGTTGGGCTTTGGCCCTTCTAACTTTCTCCCCGCATAACCTCAGGACATCCTTGTAGTCCTCCCAAGTGCCCTGCCCCTTCCAGAGGTCATAAACTCTTTTTTCCCCTGGGTTCCAGCCAAAGCTCTCTGTTAAGTCAGGCTGGTCTTCTTCCTCGATAATTCGTCTTTCAGTACATGGAGGCAGCCTGCTCCTGTACGTTTAAGATTTCCTTCTTGAAGAATGTCCAGTCTTCCTGGACTCCTTTGCCCTTCAGAACTCCCTCCCAAGGGACTCTGTCAATCAGGCTCCTAAACAGGCCAAAGTCTGCTCTCTGTAAATCCAAGGTAAGAGTTCTGCTGACCCCCTCCTTTCATGATGGTGCCACCAGCTTGTCTCAGATTGTCTCAACTTTGGCCAGGGGTGGGTCCATTTCAGAGCTGGCTGGAACTGATTCTGTCCAGCACATGGGCAGCCCCATGTCACCCCTCCAGCCCCCCTGCTACCAAGACCTTGCCACATACTGTTGCCTAAAATGGAAGAAAGAACTTTCCAGATAATATTAGTATAGATAAAATAGAGAGCTGGTCCTTTAATGAGAGCACTTTCAGGTGCAGCAAAATACATGGGTGCACAATGCAGTATGACATTTTTACAAATTTATAACACTACGTAATTATCATATCTAATGGATATATCCAACCTGAAAATTGTCCACCCCCGGAACCATCCTCGGGTCTGCCCCTTTGGAGCTTCTCCAAGGGTTTTCAGCCTTCTATCTTGCTTTGACTACGGTCATATCTTCCAGGTGCATATGTCCCAAACAAGATGTCCTCGCTGCAATCTTTTTCCTTGAAAAGAGCGTTAAACAGAATTTCAAGAACATGGCACAAACCATGAGAAAGAGGTTTAGAAACTGCCAACTGCTACCTTAAGTGTGAGAAACTATACAGCTATATTAAAATCTACAAATATATAAAAATCTTAAGGCATCAATGCAACCAATATACCTTTTAGAGATAGTTCACTAGTGAAGGCACAGGCATGGCATTCATTAAATCCACAAGCACATGCACATTTGCAAATTCCCCAAGCACCTGCATGGCCCCTCTGTCCATATGTGTTATTCAACACTACCGGGATAGGCAGGTTCTTTTAAAGATCCTTGGTAGAATGAGAATTGGTCACAGGGTTGTAGTTATATTTAGAGCTTTTGGGGAAATACAGACACTCAGCTTCCCCCCACCCCCAGTAGCCAGCACCAAACACATGGACTGTGACCTGCAGGCCTGCTCCAGCCGTTGGTGCTGAGCCCCTCACTTTTCTCACTATGTCTGGTCCCTCCCAGTAGCTGCGTTTTGAGGATGCACTTCATTCCTGCCTCAGTGGCTGGTGGCCAAGACCCTCACCTGCTCCTGTAATTGACACCATAGCCCAGGGGCACCTACAGTCCTGGTTTGACTCCTCCAGTAGCTGGCACCAAATCCACTTACGCAGGTCTCCCCAGTAGCTGACACTTAGCCCTTGCAGCATGCATGCACATGGAATACAGAGAGAGTTTATGCAGACACATAGTTAAGAAATTATTTAAAAAGAAGATAGGGCAGACTGCAGTGATCAGGCACTGTAGGAGAAGAAAACAGAAGATTTTGGCTAGGAGGAAAAGAGGAGTTTTCACTCAAGGAAGTTTCTGTGGTTGGGAAAAATCTAGAGTGGGAGAGAGTCCTTTCCCATGAATAGCTCTGTGTATGTTTTCTCCACCTTACTCCCAGAGAAGTACTACCCTGTTGCAAGAAGAGATAAGGCTCTTACTGACATGCCTAAGGCCCTACTGGGAGACAGGCAGACCATTAAGGCACAGGGGAGAATACAGCCTTGAAGTTATGCGCATGTGAAAAATGTTGATATAAAGGCACCAGAACATTTTTTTTCTGTTAGTGCTTTTTTTCCTGCTGTGATTTTTGTAGGGCATTCTAGGGTTTTCAACTTCAGTATAAACTTTTTCCTTAATACAATTAGCTGTGGTCTGGTTCTCTGGAGTACCTGCATGCATATCAATCCTCACAGGCACAGAGCTCAGTCAGACAAGTGTATTGACCAGTGCCATTTTAGATGTGACTTCCTGACAGAATAGCAACTGACGTCATCTACCTGGGCTTGTGCAAAGCATTTGACACTGTCCCACATGACATCCTTGTCTCTAAACTGGAGAGACGTGGATTTGACAGATAGACCACTTGGTGGATAAGGAATTGGCTGGATGGTCGCACACAGAGAGTTGTGGTCAATAGCTCAATGTCCCAGTGGAGACCAGTGATGAGTGGTGTTCCTCAGGGGTCAGTATTGGGACCAGTACTTTTTAACGCCTTTGTTGGTGACATGGACAGTGAGATCGAGTGCACCCTCAGCAAGCTTGCCGTTGGCACCAAGCTGTGTGGTGCTGTAGACATGCTGGAGGGTAGGACCATCCAGAGGGACCTGGACAGACTTGAGAGGTGGACCTGTGCAAACCTCATGAAGTCCAACAAGGCCAAGTGCAAAGTCCTGCACCTGGGTCAGGGCAATCCCAAACACAAGTACAGGCTGGGTGGAGTATGGATTGAGAGCAGTCCTGGGGAGAATGACTTGGGGATGCTGATGGATAAGAAGCTCAAAATGTCTCGGCAATGCACACTTGCGGCCCAGAAAGCCAACTGTATCCTGGGCTGCATCAAAAACAGCACAGCCAGCAGGTCGAGGGACAGGATTCTGCCCCCCTACTGTGCTCTTGTAAGACCCCACCTGGAGTGCTGCATCCAGTTCTAGGGCCTCCAACACAAGAAAGACGTTGGTCTGTTGGAACAAGTCCAGAGAAGAGCCACCAAGATGATCTCAAGGCTGGAACACCTCTGCTTGTAAAGACGGGCTGAGAGACTTGTGGCTGTTCAGCCTGGAGAAGAGAAGGCTCCGAGGGGACTTTATAGCACCTTCCAGTAGCTGAAGGGGGACTACAAGAAGGCTGGAGAGGGACTTTTTAAAAGGGCATGGAGTGACAGGACAAGGGGGAATGGCTTCAAACTGAAGGAGAGCAGGTTTAGATTAGATATTAGGAAGAAATTCTTTATTGTGAGAATGGTGAGGCACTGGAACAGGTTACCCAGAGAGGTTGTGGATGCCCCATTCCTGGAAATGTTCGAGGCCAGGTTGGATGGGGCTTTGAGCAACCTTGTCTAGTGGAAGGTGTCCCTGCTCATGGCAGGGAGTTGGAACTAGATGATCTTTAAGGTACATTCCAATCCAAACCATTCTATGATTCTATGGTTCTATGATTTTATGACTAGTCCTTTTTATACCCTTTTGTGTCCACTCCCATTTTGTTCCTTCCTGCTCCCCCTTCCCCCGCACATTCCCTCATCTGTTTGCCCAGTTCCACTGACCTTCCCTTCCACATCCTGGACCCTCAGGATTGCATCCTTATCAGTTGCAAAGTCCCAGTTTGCCTATGGTTCCTTGATAGCCCATCAATTAGTGTGACTGACCAGCTTTGTTTCCATTATGTTTGTCTGTCAGGTTTGTGTCTCTGTTTTATTTACGGATTCCCCCCTTTCATCATTTGACAAGGTCCTTGATCAGATCAACTTAATGGAATAAGTATTCCCATGCTCAGTATATCCTTAGGAATTAGGGACTGACCTGGTTTGGTTCTTGTTACTGCCTCCCTTATTGTTTGTTGGCCAGGTTTCTGTCTCTGTGTATTTTCTTGTTTATGGCTTCTTCCTTTTTCTTAGTATCTCCTTTTGCATTGAAAAGGCTCCTGACAAGATACCCTTAAAGGAACAGACTCTTTCCTTCCACATACTGTTACAATACTGGCACTCACATGGATATGAACAGCGCAGGCAGCCTGATGCTGTTCCTCATTTCCATCCAATCAAGATAATCAGTCCATCCAGCAGCTGGTCCCTAGACCCCTGGCAAATTTGAAAAACTGAAATTATACCCCTACATATTTTTAAATGTAGTTAAATAAGTTGCTGTAGAATGCTACCAATAACAAACATCCTTCCTGCATTTCAACTTCAGAATGAAATATAATCCTAGATTTCATGGGGTTTTCTAGTGCCATAATAGTGTAATAATGGCTCTTGGTCCCCATGTCTTGTATCAACAGCTTACTTCCATGTCTTTTGGGTTTTGCAGGGTTTGTTTGTTTTTTGCTTTCTGCTTGTCTGACATTTACGCTTCAGTTTATTTTTCTTCTCTGGGGAGTCGTGTCTCTGACTGCCTTTGACATCTCTGCTTCAGTCTGATAGTCCGATTGCTGGTTTCCCATTAGCTTTCTTGTGCAAGTAACGTATCAAGAAATGTCTTCTGTTGCATTACCATTTACTCATTCTTGTTGTATAATCATTAGCAATTAATTGGTTTCGTTGATATTACCCTAGTTAAAATTTTGATCGAGATCATGCAGGCTTCAGTGAAAATCTGGGTATCTTAAAACATTGCATAAACAACTATTTCCTCATAGGTGGCTCTACATTTTGTGGCATTGCATCACTGTGTTTGATGGATAAACTTGAGGAAGTTTTTTCAGAAAAAGAACTGAACAGGATAAGAAGGTGGTGTATAATGAGACAGCAAAATGGCTACCATGGACGACCCAACAAACCTGTAGACACCTGCTACTCCTTTTGGGTGGGAGCAACTTTGAAGGTAGTATACAGAAAACCTACAGGATAGTTATTGACCTATTTTTATTTCTTAAACCATCTTGTGTTATTTGAAAGAATTGCATAGCTGTTGCAAGTACAAGAATGTGCAAAGATCACTATAAAGGTTTTTCATCTTTAAAAAATGCAGGATAAGGAGGTTTAACAAATTAGTGCTATATTGCACTACTTATCTGTGCAAATAGACATATTTTAATATTTAAAAATATATTCAAGTTTATATATTGCTGAAAAGTTCTAACTTCTTTTCAGCTCTTGAACATATTCCAATATACCAATTTTGAGAGAAACCGAAATTACATCCTGTCAACTCAAGATCGTCTTGTTGGTGGATTTGCAAAGTGGCCAGATAGCCATCCAGGTAATTCTAGTTTTCAAAATTATGGTGTCTTTTAAGCTACAAATATATTCCAGCAGTCAAACACCTAAGAAGTACAAGAGAGGTTTATTCCCCAGTGTCCATCAAATAATGGAAAAAAATAAACCATAAAATATGATATTTTCATTATTTAGAGGGAAAGGAATATAGTTTTTCGTTGTTCAGCATCAGAACACGTGAGTTGCTGTCATTTAGACTATCACCAAAACAGTATCACTGTCTATTTAGAGCTGGACAAGCTTTTCCATGTGTTTAATGATTCTAATTAAAAATTAGACTGTGCAGTAGGTATCTTTGTAAAGGGTCTGAGTAAAATATTTCAGAATGTTTATTTCCTTAAGAAAGTAATCCTTTGAGCTTATTCAGAAATCTTTGATGCATTTAAGAATAGCCAACTCAAAGTTTAGATAGTTACATAGCAAGATTTATAGATTGTAATTATACATAGAAATTATACATAGTATATATTGTTGTCCACAAAAATCAGATTTGTCACCCGGTGTGCAACAAGCCAATAATTACACACTCGAGAAACACTGATTAATTATTTCCAAGTTGTGCAAGCCTGGATGCTTGGTGGTATTCCACAAATTAAGCACACCAACTATCAAAGCTTTTTGCTATTTATACATTTTAGAAAACAAAGGAATTAGTGTTCATTGGCTACAAGTTACATAGTTCTCTTATTAATTAGTATTTTATCTTCTATTTGTTAACGATTCTCTGGCTTTCCATGCTAATTAGTCGGCATGCTCAATCTTCCTCTTCTTTTGGGTCGGTGGGTTTCTTGGGTCCATGAGTCAGTGGTCGTGATCTCCCCCTGCCAGAATTACCTTTTACCCAGTTGGAGCTGATTTCAGCACAGTTGCTGAGTTGGCTTTATTAGTTTCTTCCTTATCTTGGAAGTTCTGCCAAATGTCCTTGTGGCCTGTAAATTCTGCATTCCTTGTGTCCACAATCAGTGGTACATCCTTCTTCCCAAGCTTTGTTAACCTCCCCCTAGGTCTGAGATCATTGAAGCATGTCCAGCCCTAAACATTAACAAGGCAATTCTACCAACAAGTAATTTGCTTGTCTAACATCTGGACCTCCCTTAGAGTTTGTTAGCTGCTATCTGTTTCATGGGTTAAATTTCCCTCCTTGTTGATTAGGCTTGAACGTATACAAAGACCAAACATCAAAAAACATACTTTCTTAAGAAAATTTTACATATTCCACATTTTGCAACAATATGAAATAGTTACTGGTTGCATTATGGAAGTGGAAGCTGACAATTTAAAAATATTCTAGAATTCAAAGGAGATACTGTAAAGATATGAAAACAAACTTTGTGTGAGTACTAACGTTCAGTGGCATTTTGTACAGAGAAGAGAAACAGTCCATAAACTCACCAAACAAGATAAAAACATATTTATAATAAAGGAGGAGACTGATCAGAATCTGCACAGACATATTTCAGTATGGCATGATTTCATTTTGAAGAACAGCTGACAATTTGTCAGACTGATAATATAGGGCTCATGACATGTTTCCTCCCCTGAAAAACAGTTTAGAATTCCTAGTGACTAGCTAAATTTGGTGTACATTATGTAGACCAATCAGTATAACTTCAAGGAAATATTTCTGTTTTTCCTGATGAACTGTTTATTTATGAGGTTAGGAAGAAAAACAGTATATTTAAAATCCCAATCATGCAAAAATTTCCTCAAACTCTCTTTTAAGAGAGTTTGAGACAAGATTTGAGGAAGGCAAGACTACTAATAAAGTTGTTTGCTTTGATTTGTGTGGTGTTCCTGCCTGTACACTACTGTTTCCTATAAAGCAAGCTCTTCCTGTCTCAAACTTTTTTTTGAGAGTAAGCCCCTTTTTAACTGTAATGCTCTGGCTGGTCACAGAAATGGAACAAGAAGATTGAACTAGAGTACTAAGAATTAGCTAGATTGTTGCTTTAAGAATGTACAGACATTTTGCTGGTGTGCCAGATTTTTTCTCTGACATTTTATAGAATGCATCTTATAAGATTGCATATCTTCTGGGAAAAACTTGTTTGGTGTTTCCTTTGGTACTGTTTGTTTTTTTAATGAATCTGTAGTTTCAATGCCATATATACACAGCTGAGCTTTCTACAAGATGTCTACTATCTGAAAGCCAGGCTGTCTTTTTGAATGTAGTAAAGATTTCCCACTTTATTAATGTGAAGTGTGTGCAGCTCCATTGCTTTCAGAAGCCTACTGATGGTTAGACGTACACAGTCCTCTTCACTTCCTTGTAAATGCAAAATGTGAAGATAATGAGACTGGTATAGGTCATCTCACAAATGAGTTAATAGTTCTGTTGAGGTCAAATAAGGACAGAAATTATTCATTCTCTTTAAAGCATTTAGCTTTTGTAAGGCTGAGAACAATAGCCTCAATTTGGTTTCGTTGCAGAGCTCAGATGTGACAGAATATGCCAGAGAAAGGCTGCAAAATAAGCATATGCAATTTTTTCATAGGTGCTTTCTAAAACAGATTAAGAATCTGAACTTCTGTAGCTTCTACTTTAGGCAAAAAAGCTCTGTTTAAATATTACATGGACTACCAAAATTACAAGTAACTTTTCACAATTAATGATTGAGGAAAATATTATTTTGTAGTCCTGATGTTTCCATGCTAACAGATGTTAGTATGTTGTTGGTTTTAGAGGGAGCAGTGTTTTTTGATTTAAAATAGTGTTTGGATCAGTGTGCTTGTTGAGCAGTGATCTTAGAAAACTATTTCTTCCCTTTGGAAATCAAATCCAAAAAGTAAATGCTATTAATTCTCTGAAATCATAAACATACCAAAGTGAATTACAAAAAGACTATTGTTTAGTTCTTAGTAGTGTATACAGGTAAGCATCCGCATAGGATTGTCAAATGCAGGAAAGGCTAACAGAAGTTTCCTGAAAAAAAGCAGTTAGATCTGCTATATTATGCTAATGCTACTTATTACAAATAATAAACCCGCAAACATTTGGGTTTGACAGAGCTGGGGATTTTGTTGGAATACATATCTAAGTAATTTTTCTCCAGATTTGAGCATAAATCATTATAAGATGTAAATGAATTTTATTGAATTTTAAATTTATCTTAAACTACTTGATGTACTGCTGATTCATCTTGCTGGAAATCTTTAAATGATATACAATACAAAAGAATTGGAAACGCATGAATTACAGGTGGCACAAAAGAAAGATTAAAAGATCTAACATGATAAAAAGAGGGAAAGGATGAGATTGAGCATGCACATCTACTAAATGTAAAAGACTGAAGTGAGATTTGCACTAGTAGAAGTATAAATCCACCTTGTATTTTTCATTGTTTTTAACACGGTGCCCAGTAGTTGTGAGAGCGTGTACTGCCATGTATTTGCAGGCTGCTCATGAAACAAAACAGGACCATCCCCAATAGTCACACCATATGCCTGAGAGTATTGTCCAAATGCTTCTTGAACTCAGTCTTGGTACGGTGACCACTTCCCTGGGGAGCCTGTTCCAGTGCCCAACCACCCTCTGGGTGAAGAACTTTTTTCTAATATCCAACCTAAACCTCCTGATGCCGAAAAACCTTGGAATGAAAGGAACTGCTATGAGAGTTTGTTCTAGCAGCAAAGCTATTCATTTGGAGCAGCGCTGGAAAGCTAGCCGGCTCTCGCTGGACAAACTAGCTTCGAATCAACAGTGCAAAATGAGCCATTTTATTCATTTCACTACATGATTACAACATACAATTTTGCATAGTAATAAGATCACAACATCTGATCATGCATATTAATGAGAAGGAGGAGACTAGGCGGAGTCTGGGCGGAGCCTTCCAGAATCTTCTTTTGGCATCAGGCTTAGGTGGTCGTTTCTGGTCTTCGGCCTTACTCTGGGGATCTTTAACTCCTCTTCCTCGTCTTGACCTCTTCAGTCTTCTTTGTTCATGACCTCGTCACTGAAGCTTACAAAAACTACTGGCTTAAGGCCACTTCGCTCTATTCAAATGCCTACATTGTCCTGATTAATGACACTAGGTTGAATGTGTAGAGTTTTCTAAGATCAGGTCCAGTGATTTGAACAGAACACATCTCCATGTTCTCTTATCAACTCAAGTAGGGCAGGTGTTGAACAGTTTCTACTAATCCAGTTAACCACTTCTGGGGTTTATCCTTGTTTCACTCCCCTGACACAACTTCAGGCCATTCCCTCCGGTCCTGTCACTGGTCACCACAGAGAAGAGATCAGTGCCTGTCCCCCCTCTTCCCCTCATAAGGAATTTGTAGCCTGCAATGAGGTCTCCCCTCAGTCTCCTTTTTTCTGGGCTGAACAGACCAAGTGACCTCAGCCGCTCTTCATACGGCTTCCCCTCAAGGCCCTTCACCATCTTCGTTGCCGTCCTTTGGATACTCTCTAATGGCTTAATACCTTTCTTATATTGTGGTGCCCCAAACTGCACACAATATTCAAGGTGAGGCTGCCCCAGTTCAGAGCAGAGCAGGACAATCACCTCCCTCAACTGGCTCATGATGCTTTGCCTGATGCCCCACAGGACACGGTTGGCTTTCCTGACTGCCAGGGCACTGCTGACTCATATTCAACTTGCCATCAACCAGGACTCCCAGGTCCCTTTCCATGGCACTGCTTTCCAGCCTCTTATTCCCCAGTCTTGCACAAGTGTAGAACTTTGTGGTTAAACTCACCAAATATACCTATATAGGTAATTAGGTCTGTATATATATTTTAGTGAATGGCCTGGTTACAGAGATAGGAGGTGTAGTTTAGCACTATGTGGATGCGACCAAGCTGTGTATTCTACACCACCCACGTCATCACTGGAGGCGCAGTTTTGGCAGGAATAGCCAGGAGCTGGAAGTTCACCATCTTGCCTCGGTCACCGAAGTGGAGTAGACTGTCCTCTTAAACTGTGGTGAACTTGGTCCCTTCTGCTGCCCACCGGCTTTTTTTCCCCCTCCTCCTGTTTTTCCTCCAGAGCACTAGTACAGAGTTGCAATACTGAAAGCAGACAGCTCTGAAGTATGACTGAGTAGTCGGCGGGGGGCGGGCAGCGCGGAGTCAGCACTTCGGCAGAGATATTTTTCTTCCCCCCCACACACAGAGCAGCAGAGAGTTGGAGGCAGCAGTTCCAGCAACTGCAGAGGACTGAGCTCAGCCAGTGGCTGCACAATGCCTTTATTCGGGCAAACTAGCTTCCAGGTTTTGGTTTGTCCCTGCTTTCTGTTTTCAGGCTGGGAGCAGGGAACAGCTTCTTTTTGTGTACTTTTTGCTATTGATACCACTGCTGTTATTGTGATTTTATTAAAATGTTATTTTAACTTTTGATCTCTCCTTATTGTCCCTCCATTATCAGAAGGGGCAGGGGGAAAAGGAGTGGCTTATTTGGAGTTTACTTCCCTGTTGGCTGCTAAAACCAGCACAGTGAGTATCAATGCAGCTTTCCACAGGAGTTAATATATTTCTTGAAGTTGAGCTTTCTCTGTCTGATATTGGCCAAGCCAGTGGCTTGTATCAGAAATAGTGTGGCCAGAAGGACTATATAAGAGATCGTCCCCCTGTACTCATCACTGGTGAGGCTGCACCTCAAGTACTGTGTTCACTTTTGGGCCCTTCCCTACAAGAAAGACATTGAGGTGCTGGAGAGAGTCCAGAGAAGGGCAACTGTAGCAGAATGAATGCACAGACTCCTGCTGTGATTGACAGAAATCCCTTTAATGCTGATTGTCCAGGGTTATATAGTGTAGCTTCAGCTAGGAGGGGCTAAGCAGTCAAGGCAAACTACAGCTGCGGTCACACAGACACCACATATACAGGCAGCCACCACACAGACAGACACACACACACAGGCCTTGGAGTTTCAAGTTGTCCCTTTCACACCCTCTCAAAGCAAGCTACAGCTCGAGAGAAACTGGCTCCGACATTGGTCAGTAAATCAAAGCTTTGGATAAAACAATATAGGGTTATCTAGACATTTCCCAGGCTTTCTGCTTTTCTTCTTTCTTGTTCCCATGCTCAATTCAGTTGCCCGACAGGCAACATATCTACTGAATGTGTTTTTGTTTGTACGTTAATGCTGATAAGCAGAAGCCATCTTTCAAAGGTGGTATCTGTCTAGCGAGACTCCAGACATATTATTTCTTGTAATATTATTTTAGTCAGACATGAAATTAGTGACACCTCCAAAAGCTTACTAAGTGTTGAGAATTTGAAAGGGTCACATTAAGGTCACATCCTCTTTCCGTCTTTAGGCAGTGATGTCTTGGGCAGATGGCAGCCTAATGGATTGCCCAGACTCCTCTTCTTCCAAGCTTCCATAAAAGTACAGGTGGATGTCCTTTCCCCTTTTTGCCTTAGATTTGGTGTATATTGGACACTTCTGCAAACTAGTTTAATTTGCTAAAATGTAAGAAAGGTGTCCAATTTTTCCTGCTTGGATTTGTTTTCTTGCATGTTTTCTGAATCATGGAGATTAGTGAGCAAGCTCTAGTGCTGGTATAAGATAGGCAGCAGGAGAGCCGTGGGATGGGAAAAGAAGAGCATCTCATCTCTGCTGATCAAGATACTTCATGAATTCATATCCTTAGGGTATTTTCTCTGGAAGGAGGGAGATTAGGGAAATTAATGATTTTTTTCATACTTCTAAACTTGCTGTTTGGCTACTGGTGCTAATTTTGGTGTTTCAATAGTCAGCTGTCCACTAAGTAGCCAGGTATTCACCTGACCTTTCATTTGCAAAAAAAAAAAAAGGCTTCATGTTGGGGGGGGGGAGGAGATTTACTCAGTTGAAAGAAATGTATTTACAGCTCCTCAGATGATTTTGCTGTTTGGCCTGAGAATTCAAAAGAAATTAACTAGTGAGCAAGAATTGTTATAAAATAGAACAGACTCTAGTCTTAGAGTTTGCACACTGTCATTTCATGCTGGAGGGTTTGGGCAGAATTTTTTTTCTTGTTTCAAATCCTAAGTTTAAAGTGCAGCATCTGTTTGTTTTCCTTGATTATAATTATTCAGGGGGTTTGGAATCCAGGAACAGTTGGCTGTTACAGCCTGGCAGAAACATAATTTTCTTTTTCATTTTCCGTCCTGCTTTCAGATGCTTTACATGCCTACTTTGGGATTTGTGGCTTGTCATTAATTGGAGAAACTGGTATTTGCAAAGTTCATCCTGCCCTGAATATAAGCACAAGAACCTCAGATCACCTTCACCATCTCCATCAGATCTGGAAAACAAGGACTCTAAAACAGTGTTCAGGTGACACACACATCTCTACGTGAATGATTTAGGCTTTATTTTAGTTCTGATAGCATAATCGTATCCCAAGGTTAAAAGCCATGTATAACCAGTGCGCTCTTTTTAAGTGCTGAAGTCATACAATCAGATCTGTATTGCTGGAATAATTTTCATAGGTAATTGCCTTCAGTTATTCTGCACTGGTTAAAAAGGAAATATTTAGGATATATAGAAGTTTGTCACTACAGATGGCAAATAGATATGCAAATGGCTTTACTTCTAAGAAATACCTTGAGGCAATTGAATTTAATGTTTATTTTTTATTTTTAAACTTCATTCATACTGTGCCAAAATATATACTGGGAAAGTATTTTCAAAATCTGTTTACATATCATACAATATAGCACAGAACCTTCAAGTTCTTTATGACTTTAATGCTTGACATATTTTTGAGTAAAGAATCTCCCATATTAAGTCTCAGTTACAAGTTACCTTTTATCATCTACTTGCAGATTCCATAAACTTTGGGGTTTTTAAGTAGATACAAATAAAATTATTTTTTCAACTGTATTTTTAAAGTTGTGTGGCCTTACTAAATGGATTTCATAATTCTATTGAGTAGCTTCTACACAGATGCAGTGAATCATTAGCCAGACACAATGTTTTGGACAGAAATATTCTCTTCATGGGATATTAATGAGGGTGCGGTGTATTGATATATAGTGTTAAGAGATACTCAGCATAGAATAGCTGTGTGTGAGAGAAGCATCAAAACTTGTTTCTGAAGTCAAGCCTTTGCAATACATTAAAATTATACAACTGTACTTTGATTTTCTTTTTATATTTTTCTTTTTTAGTGTGAAATAATTCTGAATTTCTTAATGCTTCTTTGAAAATAATGAAACATTGGGCTTTAAGATAAATTGGTAGCAGTTTACTCAGAGACAGATAATGAACATTCTCAGCTTATTTAGTAGTAGTGCCTTACTTTGTGCTTGTCAGGGAAACTTTTAAAATTGAGACAAATAGTATATTCAAATGAGATTTATTTTTAGAAACCAGTTAAAACAGTTAAACCAATTAAAGTTCCACCAACATTTGAATACAGATTTGTGATGTCAAATGGAATTGATATTACCCAACTGACTTAAGAATTTCCAAAATTTTGGAAAGGATAACCCGGAATGCACAATCACTCGCCCAATAAGGTGAGGGCTCTCAACCTTGAGGAGTTACCTTGGGTTGCATCCCAACCCAAGGGAAGAGTCCCCAACTGCAGACCTACACAGGGTAGTTGGTACCACATCAGCACTTCCATTATTGCCTCTTGTTCCTCCTCTGTTAGGAAGCCTGCACAGGCCAGATCTGTGTTACATGACTGAGGCCAGTTGCAGATCACTGGCTGGAAGTCCTGCTAGGGTACCTGACATAGTGCTTGAAATGCTGCTGTGGTGGGTTGACACTGACTGACCACCAGGGGCCCACCAAGCCCCTCTCTCATTCCCTTTCTCAGTGGGATGGGGGAGAAAATAAGATTAAAAACTTGTGGGTTGAGAAAAAGGCAGTTTAATGAAAAAGAAGCAAAGGACACACACCGAAGCAAAGCGATAAAAAGCTAATTTAGTCCCTACTAATCAGCAGGCGATGTCCAGACACGTCATAAGAAGTAGGACCTTGTATAGCAGTTGATTCAGAAGACAAATGCCTTAACCATGAATGCCCCAACCCTGAATGCCCCCTCTCCTTCTTCTTTTGATGAAGGATGAATGGTTTAAGAAAAGATTTTTTTTGCAAAATGAATCATGGAAAAGAGAACAATGAATGCTATGAAAATCCAGATAAGTGGGAAATGGCAAGGTCATGCAGAATAGTTTTGAAACAGGCAAAGTGATAATAGGAAAAGAGAGACCTTGAATTAGATACTAGGAACTGCATTTGGCAGTATACCATAAGTTTTACTCAAGTTAGCGACATCAGCTAAAATAGTGTCCTTTAGATGAACTTAGCTCATTATAATGTGAAAACAACACCTCTAAAGCTTAGGTTACCCACCTCCAAGTGAAGACTCCTACCCACTGAACGTATGCAATAAATTTAAAATGCATTGTACCTTTAAATTGAAGAGGACAAAAGATTGTCCAATAGTTATTAAGTAGGCATGTATTTAGAAATCAATTAAGTGCTTACTTACGTATTTTGAAAGTATAAATATGCTGCTTGGCTGTAACCTGGTGTGTTGGCTTTGTGGATTCACCACCCAGCACCCATCTCTGCGCAGACATGAAATAAACAAGTATCTTGACTCTGTGTCAGTTTCTTGCACAGCCAGTTAAAGAACCCATTTTTGGGACACTTTCTCTTAGCTTTTATTGCTGAGCATGGCATCATATGGAATTATTCCAAGGAGGGTTTGGAACTTTTTGAAGAGTTTTTGAACTGTTTTTGAAACTATACCACTGTTTAAAATTCAAGCAAACAGCGTTTATTGCAAAGAAATAGCAAACGAAAGGAAAAAAACGAGAAAAAGGAACAGAACAAAACAAAACAAATTCCAAGACAACTCCCACACACCCATACACCACTCACACAGCTACTCTACCTCTTACACAGTTACTATACATACCGACCCCAATGTGCCCAAGACCCCCAGTAGGACTGGCTGCTGCATCCTTGGGCTTCGGTAGGCTCAACACGCTTAGCTGGCATCCCTGTGGGAGGCAACGTTGTCCTCTGTGCCAGCACACACCTCCACCTGAAGCAGGAACTCTTTGTTTTTTTATGCACTCAGTCTGTGACGTCTATCTGGGCGTATGTGGCCAGCACACACCCAGATAGAGGCCTCCAGTCCCTCCCCGTTATGTAACTGGAAATCCCCCTGTGCCTGTGCAGTGCGTATCGAGGCTCTCCCTTTTTGGGTCGGTGGTCGTTACTTCATCTTCCTCTTCTTTTTCTCCTTGACTCGTCTTTGACTGGCTGTTGGCAAGTAGACAGGCCGCAAAACAGTTTCAGTGTACTCAGGATGCTTCTCCTTCAAGGCCAGAGTCCCAATTATCAGTTGTTTTCCATAACTTGGAAAGAAAAGAACCAACTCTTGCAGGCATCAAGGCCAGACACGGACCAAAATAATAGCATCTCATCACACCTGAATACAGGTATGGAATATCACTTTGGTCATTTGGGATCAATTGTCTTGACTATGTCCCCTCACAGTCTCTTGCCCACCACCAGACTACTTGCCTTTGGAAGTTGGGGAGTGTGTATGTGTGCACATGTTGTTGGAGAGGCAGCCTTGACACTGTGCTAGCGCTGCTCAGCAATAACCAAAATGCTGGTGTGTTATCAACACCATTCCAGCTACAAATACAAAGCACAGCACTCTGAGGGCAGTTTTGAGGAAAGTTAACTCCTTCCCAGCCAGTCCCAATACAATCTCCATCCCTTATTCCATACCATTTTTGTCATGCTCAGGTCCCACATAATGTAACACATTTACATATCTTCTGACCACCCCATTGTATCTAGTTCTCATTCTTGAAATCCCTTCTTACCAACACTTACAACTTATACTACATACTTAAACCATCTTTATACCCAACATAAAGATTTATACGTTCTCATTAACTACTATCCTCTGTCCCTTAACAGATAGGCAGATTGTATTTCCCCATTCTGTGAGCCTCTGCCACACCCCAAAATGTTCATAAGAACAGCCTATGACTTGGGCCCCATCTATCAAGATGGATGCTCAGGGCAGGAAACGTAGCATGTTCAGTTGTTGGGTGCCAACACCAGCTTGGTTTGGGTCATCGCTGCACTTGCAGGTTCTTTGTGAAGCTTACTCTTTGTTGGTTCAGATACTTGCTGCTATATTACTTCCTACAACATCCAACTCGCATTACAGATTATTTTTCCCCAAGGTTAAATCTCCTTGAGGTATACACAGGATCTCCCCATCCTTATGCATTACTTACCACATGCACCCAAATCCTTGAGCGAAAATAGTCCGACAAATGGATTTGCCTTTTCCCAAAGGAGAAGCAATACACACCGCCTTCCCCAGCCACTCCCTTACGTGCAGGACAGGACCTTATCTCCTCCCATGGTATGTAGGGTATTTGTTTGGCCAAGACCAGAGCAGTTGGCAGATCCTCTGGTGTTAAATAGCCAAGTGGCTTCTGCTAAATGTATCCCAGTGCTTCCATGCCCCGCTGTCCAACACTCTCAGCAAAGTCTTTAGCAGTTCATTGTATCTCTCAATCTTTCCAGAAGCTTGTGAGCCATACATATAATCAATGATATGCTTCTTTGCCAAGGAGTTTATGAGGTCATTTCAGAAATTAGTCCCATTTTCTGACTCAGTTTTTTTAGGGTGCCATGTGTAGAAGCCCAGGAGATAAGGGGCTAATGTGTATGTCTCAAACACCAATAACCAGATAGCCATGGAGTCAACCAGGGATTGTGGGTAATCATAGAATCATAGAAATGGCTGTTGTGAAAGTTCCGCCAAATGGAACAGAACTGAAGATTTTTGGTGCATCCTTTTTGTTATTTTTACTAATTTATGCTTCAATGAGAGTGTAAATGCTGGTGACATGATATTATTCTGAGAAGATTATTGAACAAAGCATAACCATGAACTGACATTTTTGGAATGTGCAACTCCTTGGCATGAACCTTCGGAAATTAAAATAAAATACAACACATTGATGCTAAGATGAGCTTTACTCAGCTTTGAGCATAACACATGTTATTTCTTTTTCTTTTGAATCAGGTGTGTCCTAGTTCAGCAGGAGGGACCAGTTATCACTGTGTGGGGGTAATCAAAACTATGTATTCTACCCCCTCTAT
>JAWWMO010000203.1:0-22146 GCA_035047845.1 Dendrocincla fuliginosa | reverse complement strand
CAAGTTATTTCAGCTTTTTTGAATTAATATATTTGGCTTCTAAAGAAGCAGAGCTGTATATAGTAATAAAGAGGATACCATTGAATTCAGGGGTTTTTAAGTTAATAATAAGTTAATTTTTAAGTTAATTCTTTTCTGTTGCATGTTCAGGGATGGCAAGGTGCTTTGGTAATTTGTTATTTTCATTCTTTTTCTTAGGAGCATTGCATGCTTCTGCATTTCCTGAGCATCTCAACTGCAACTTGGCCTTTTTGTACCAGTTTTCTTTAGTCTTGAGGTGAAGCTACTGCATGTTTGTGCTGGTTTAAAGCTAAAATGGTGGGAGAAATGAACCTAACTCAAGAGAGATTACAAGTCAGAGTTACAATTTACTTAAAAGGTTACAATAAATACAACAAACACACGAAACCCAGTTATATAACCAAGCACCCTGGGGCATGAACAGGATGGTGTTTGTTAGGCCATGTGCTGAGCACCATGTGGTCCCCCTGAGTACAAAGTAAAAGGAAAGGAAAACCTGTTGGTGAGGATGATGGTCACAGTCTTGTTGAGAGTGGCAGCCACAGTCCTGTTGAGGTTCTGGTCTTCCTCTGGGTTCAACAAGTGGTACAGAAGTCCCCAAGCCCCAAGATTATATATGCTCAGGTTCAGATGGGAATGCCCGGTACCAATACGAGGTTTCTGGGTGTCTTAGTTCAGGGGAGAACTAAGATATTTACGTTGGCCAAGACAGACAAAAGGAAAGGCCTTCTTCCCCCAAGAAGGCCAGACAAAAAAAGAAATAGCCCATTAAACTTAGAACAAACCTTTAATGAGAAAAATATATAGGAAGAGGATAACAGTTCTTAACCACAGTATATCTATATATGTCCAGAAAGGACCAAACAAAACAGTTTGTAATAAACCCTTTGAAGGAAAGAGATAAAAAAAGTCAATTCTCTGCTATTCTACAAGGCTGCAAGAATATTTACTGACAGCAGGTGGCGATGTCGCGCCTAGGGCTACCCTAAAAGCCACTGTAAATCCTACCAGGAATCAGGGCAAGAAGGAGGATACGGAGAGGTGCCAACTTGTCTCCTGTTATATCCCTGTAGGACAAGAAGAACAAGGTGGAAGTTGGGATCATCCCATGGCTTTGTGTTCCAGGGAACAGCCAGTGGTGGGTGCAGAGACATCAGGGAGGGCACAGAAATGCTGCTGGGAGGGCTGGTGGGAAAGCAGGATGGGTGTGTGCAGCCTGCAAGGCCAGAGGAGCAGCAGAGACAGGGCAGCACAGCCTGCAGGACACATGGCCAAGGGCTCTGGCAAGGCTGCAAGGCACAAAGGCACCCAGGGCTTTGTCTCCTGGGCTCTGCCAGATGCCTCTGCCACTGAGGCCACCACAAGGAACTTTCCTTTGAGGGTCTGGGCTTTGTTCCCCCCTCAGCCCTCCCTGAGGAGACTTGGAAGGGTTGCCCAGTTTAGAAAAAAAAACTGGCGAACTGCTCCCGTGGCAGGAGTCCAGTGCCTTGCCTTTTCCTTCTCAGCTCGTTTTGTTTTCGCATTCTGTCTCTCTCATTGTGGGCTTGCAAATGTAAAGGGAGGCAAATGTAAATCTTTCCAGCTCCTGTTTGCACAGCGAAACGTGCGGAGAGAAAAGCTTCTTGCAGGGTTGGTTTACAGCTTTTTATTCAGCTCTATGATATCACACCCATACCATCTTGTAGGGCGCTAGATGTTGCTCTAACACAAGAAAACAAGAGCAAGAGGGCGCTACCAATCGAAGTGGACGGTAAAGGGAATACAAGGATCGGAAGAGAGGTAGCAAGCCGTGGGCAAACTTTCGTTCTCAGCACCTCCATCTGAAGGGGAGTCATCTAAGCAGAACGTTTCTCACAAGGAAACACCTGGGAGAACCCAAGGAACTTTCAGGGTGCTTCTGTGGCAGGAGTCCAGCGCCCTGCCCTTTCCTTCACAAGTCTTTCTTTATGTACATTCTCCCTCCTCACAGTGTGCTTTCGAAGCCCCAAGTTTCTTGAGCTGCTCTTCACCCAGAGAAATGCGCACGGAGAGACGCCTCTTGCGAGACATGGCGTGCACCTTTCTCCTCAGCCCTAACTGTTATCAACATCCTTCCATTTCTCTACGCATGAGTTTGTTGCTATACTGCTTGAAAAGAAGAGTGAGTGGGAGCTGGCACGTGAAGCGTACAGCGTCTTGACTGCGGAGGGATTACAATGTACCAAAGTGAGGTATCATGCTGTGTGCAAACTTTCATTCTCAGCATTTCCCTCTGACAGAGGGGTCATCTAAGGAGAGCGTTTCTCACAAGGAAAACACATTCTCACGTTCCCTTGAACTCATGGCAACGTTGGCCATTTTCCAGGAGGAGGTAATCGATGGCTGCTCTGTTCTAGATGGTTGCGGTCTCTACAGCTTTAGAACTGCCCAGCATATCTTCTAGAATTTCGGCTGTAGCATTTGCCTCCTTGGACACCCAGCAGCCCGGTATATTAAGCATGTTTTAAAGCGTGCGAGTCTCCGACAGCTGGGAATAGTACCCAACATATTTTTCTGGGCTGTCCAGAAATGTACTATGAAGTTACAGTTTGGGGCAAACGGAAGCTACTTTTTGTTTGGACTTCTTCAGACTTTTCGGGATAGGGTACGGGGGGAGGTAACATTTTTAAAGGAAAGTATGGTGTCAGGTTCTGGGGAATGAAGCGCTAGTCGTCCGATAGTGCAAGGGCCTCCTATCGCGCCCACTGGAATGCTTCTTCAGATCCTTTGGCCACATATCAGGAAGGACTTTTGGCGGCAGGGTTGTTGAAAAGACTGGGCTCATCAACCTCAAGATGTCATAGAGTGACTGGTTGCACCATGTCGCAAACCTAGTGTAGGCAGAATGTAATTTCGGGGAAACATCTGGAGAGTTTTCAGGGAATTTTGCTGGTGTATTCGAAATTGAAACAGAAAGGAGCGGGAAGGGTTCCTAAAATGCGAAGTTCATGGGGGAGAGTTTTCTAAAGGAAAAGGTTTTGATTCTGTAAGGGCGGTCCTTTGGGAGCAGCTCTCCACGCGGAGAGATGCTCTCAGGGAGGCAACATTTGACAAAGGGTCCGTTGTCATGATTATGTGTTTTACAGATGGGCAAATATACCCTAACCTATTCTAGCCAGTTTTCTTTTTGCCACGGGATCCCAACCAGACATGATTGGAAAGGATCTCCCTGGTCTGTTACCTAGAGACACAAGGATTCCTTCCCAACCGTGTTGGCTAGGTTGACCCAAATGTTACCTTTTGAAGCCTCTTCCCACGCAGACATATACCCCAAAGTTTTTCTGAAGGAATCTACGGTTTGAGCATTTATTTGGACATCGGTGATGAGGATTGCACAGGAGATGACGATTGTCCAGTACATGGTCACACAGTTCTTGCAGGTATCCACTTCAGTCCACTTCCTGTCAAGACACAAACGTAGCCCCTTCCCCATGTTATCATGGGAAAAGGGCCCTCCCATTGGCCTGATTCTAAATTTTTGTACCTAACTTTAGCATCTGAATTGATCAGGTCTTTTTTGGGGCGTTTGGTCTTCATCGTCTAATCGGCCTACACTCCCCCCTTTTGTTTTTCTAACATATATTTCAAAGTGTGATTGGCTCTTTCGACAGTGGCCTGTCCTTTAGGAGAATGAGGAATTCCCATGACGTGCTGAATTCCCCACATGTTCAAGAAATCCTTGAACGGTGCTGTCGTGTAAGCTGGGCCATTGTCGGTCTTGATTTTCTCCGGTACTCCCATTGCTGCAAACGCGAAAGACAGATCACGTTTGGCATCTCGGGCGTTTTTCCCTGAGTGTGCGGTGGCAGCAATGAGACCGGAGAAAGTGTCTATTGAGACATGGACGAATTTGAATTTGCCAAATGCAGAGTAATGTGTCACATCCATTTGCCAGACCTGTTTGGGAGCAAGACCGCGAGGGTTTACTCCAGCCTGCGGCAAGGGTGCGATCTGCTGGCAGTCTCCACATGCTGAGACAATAGCTCGAGCTTGGGAGTTTGTCACACCAAAGCTCTTTTATAGAGCTTTGGCTCCCTGATGGAAAAAATTGTGGTAGAGGTGAGCCTGCTCCACGCGATTAGGGAGGATGACCGTACCGGGCAAGTGGGTGTGAGACCTGATGTGGCAGGTAAAGAATTTGTTGATTGGGGAGTGTATTTTGGCAAAAAGTGACCAAAATAGAGCGGCAAGAACGGGGTTAGTGACATCTTTTAAGTAGGATTGTTCAATTTGCTGTACTACGCCGACGACATAGGCTGAATCTGAGACAATATGTAGCGGCTCGGGGAACAGGTCAAAGGCTCTGCAGACTGCGGAGAGCGCAGCGACCTGCGGGGAGCCCGACGCGACGTGCACGTCGTTCATCCACCAATCGCCCTCTCTCCAGCAGACTGCTGCCTTCCCTGACCTGCCTGACCCATCCGTAAACACTGTGGGCGCATTAGGAATGGGGTAAAGGGAGAAAAGGGGGTCAGGGAAAATTTGACTGGAAGAAAAGAACTGGAGAAGGGGTAGTCTGGGAAAAGGATGGAAAAAAATCCGAGTAAGTCTGCCACAGCTGATTGACAGAAGATGGAATGCTAGAACAAGTTCTGTAAAATAAAATTAGTCAGGGGCAAATAAATGCAGTGAGGATCTTGTCCGCATAATTCCTATAGCTGGGATCTGCCTTTTGAAACCAGTGTAGAAATCGTCTGATAATGTCATTATGTTTTTTGAAAATTGATGGGGAAGAAACAGCCACTCCCAGATGTTGAGGGATTTGCCGTCCTGGGAGAGCTGTCCCAGAATGGCGAATGGCTGAGTCTTCCCTTTGAAGATAAATAGTGATGGGTCGATGCGCGGCGATCTCCTACCTAGCTGCTGGGTGGAAAGTTTTTTTCACCAACCTGAGTGCAGCTAACGCGTCTGGAGTAAGAGATCTGGGTGAGTCGGCATCTCCTTTCAACAGTACAAATAAAGGTTTGAGGTTGTCTGTGTTTAGACCCAGAGCAGGCCTAACCCAATTGATTATCCCTAAGAGTGACTGCAGATCATTTAGTGTGCGAATGTCAGTGGTAACTGACACATGTTGCGGTCTAGTGTGTCGCTCTGAGATCCTCCACCCGAGATACTTCCAAGGGGAAGTCACTTGGATCTTCTCGGGGAGATCTCGAAGCCGTGTTGTTGAAGTTGGTGTAGGGTGTGGTTTTTGCAATTGTCAAGTGTCAAGTCAGAATCTGAGGCCAGCAGAATGTCATCTATGTAGTGGTAGATGACGACCTCGGGGAATGCTCTCCGCACTGCCAATAGCAAATATGCTACTACATTCTGGCAAATAGTGGGGGAGTTTCTCATTCACTGAGGCAATACCCTCCACTGATAAAGTTTCGCTGGCTCCTGCACGTTAGTGAACAGCACAGAGAAGGAGAAACGGGAGGAATATTTTGAATTAAGTGAAATCTGAAAGAAGCAATCTTTTATATCAATTATTACAATTTGGATGCCTTGGGATCATGGTGGGCGCTGGCATTCCTCGTTGAACTGCCTCCATAGGCTCGATAACCGCATTTATCTTTCTCAGATCTTGCACCAATCGCCACTTCCCACTTTACTTTTTCTCAACAAACACTGGGGAGTTTCACGGACTGGTGGATGGAACTAGATGGCCTTTGTCCAGTTGTTCTTGGACAAGGTACTCAAGGGCCTGCAGCTTGTCTCCCCTCAGCAGCCACTGATTGACCCAGACTGGCTCATCGGTGAGCCAAGTCAGGGTGGGGATGGGTTGCCCATCAGTGACGGCTGTTAAAAATCCGTGGAGAGGGAGACACTCCACTGGCCGAGAACATCTCTTTCCCAGAGTGTGGTGGGAAGGCGTAATACGAAAGGGGCGATGGTGGCTGTTTTCTTATCTGGTCCAATTATTGATATCAATTTAGCACTTCTTTTTGGGAATTGGGTTCCTCCCACCCCTGTGATGGTTGTGACACAATTTGTGGTTTACCAGGTCTCAGGCCAGTCTTTTCCAGCCATGAGAGTAACGTCAGCACCGGTATCTAAGAGTCCTGAGATCTGGGCAACTTCGCGGTCAGCCGAATTGATGATTTGGCAGTTTATGATGGGACGGCACTGCTGGATTTGTTGAGCCCACATTACCTGATTATCTGCCACTACAGGTTCTGCTGGTCTGGTGTCATGTTGGAGTGTCTTGATAGGTGTAGCCACAGCCACTTCCTCTCCCCCAGGAATCTGAAGGGGAGGAGAGGTTGTCAGGATTTGCAGGAAGACTGGTTCAGTGGTGTTGATGGTGATAATCGAGGGGATAACTTGAGTCCCGCTGTCTTTAAGGCTGGAAGAGGAGATAACAAAGACTATTAAAGGGAGGGAAACTGAGGCGGGAGAAAGCAGAACAGGAACGGTTTTCGGGTCAGTAGACTGCAACTGAACAGGAGACGAAAACGTAAAAGAGAAAGAAATGTTAGCATCTATTCTTGAACGGGTGCTAGGGACTGCCGTGATGGGACGCGAGGGAGTTTGGGTGTCCTTGCGCCCTCCCTGTTGGCGCTCATTCCCCTGCTTCCCTGAACCGGTGGTCTGAGAAATTTGGGAGAGGAACATGGAGAGAGCCGAGGGGAAAGCAGTCTACCATCGGCATCATAAACAGATCGGAATTGTTTGGCCCAGTGGTACCCCTTTTGGCACCTCGGGTACAATTCGGTGGCAGGTTTGTACTGCAGGATCAAAGGGCAGTCCCTAGACATGTCCAGATTTATGGCAGCGAAAACAGTTATCCCCCGTAGTTGACAGGAACGCTTCAACATTGGTTTGCGCGGCCTCCTGATGACTTTGAGTAAAGACTCTGGTGAGGGACTCTTCAATTACAGCCTGATTGAAAACAGTAGTGCCCACATCTTTGCAAGCCTTAACATGGCATGAATTCATTAAGGATAAAGATTCCTGCCTGGCCAAGTGAATCCAATCAAGAACGTGTTGTTGCTTCTGGAGTGCCAAGGAACCCGCATTTTTTGCAAGTGAGAGTTAAAGGCTGCAGGCTTTCTTCTTGGAGAAAAGTCATGTCGTTCATTGGTAGAACCATCACTGGCAAATTGCCAATTTTTGGACAGAATTGAATACACATGAAGATTCCTGCCAGACCAAAAAGGGCACGACAGGAATGTCTTGCTGGTTCTGGAGTGCCAACGAAGCCACATCTTTTGCACTTGAGAGCCAAAGGCTGAGGACGTTCCTTGTATTCCTTCTACAGTCCACTTAAATTTTTAGCCCCCTCTTGCTCTTTTTTCTTGTTTTAGCAGCCTTCCAAAATAGTATGAGTGTCATGTCGAGCACGTCATGTCGGGGATCAAGCTTCTTTCCGCGTGCAGTTTTCTGGGAGAAGTGCAGCTCAACAATCTTTTGGCTTCACAAGAACACTGTGAGAAAGACAGCCTTCTGGTACATAAAGATTAGTAAAGAGAAGAGCAGGGCAGTGGACTTCTTCCACAGAAGTTATTTTACAGCTCCTTCTTTCCGCTTACAGGTTTCCTTGTTAGAAATCCTCTCCTTGGAAGACCCCCCTTTCAGAGGGAGGTGCTGAGGATGAACATTCTTTCGCAATATTATATGTCACTTTGGAGCATTTTTTTCACTCCACCGTCAAGGCACTGTACTTGTCGCGTATCAGCTACCACTTGCTCTTCTTTTCAATCAGTAAAGCAACAAACTGACTCGTAGAGAAACAGAAGGAAGTTGATAATAATTACGGCTGAGAAGAAAAGTGCACGTCATGTCGAGCATCAAGCTTCTCTTCGTGTGCAGTTTTCGGGACGAAATGCAGTTCAACAAGCGTTTGGATTCACAAGCGCACTATGAGAGAGACAGAATGCAGATTGAGAAAGACTTGTGATGGAAAGGGTAGGGTACAGGACTCCTGCCACAGATGCACCTTGCAAGTACCTTGGGTTCTCCCACGGGTTTCCTTGTAAAAAAAATATCCTTAAAGGACTCCCTTTTAGAGGGAGGTGGTGAGAATGAAAGCTTGCTCGTAGCATACCTCTTTTTGGAGCATTGTATTCACTCCACTGTCAAGACACTGTACTCTTCACATGCCAGCTCTCTCTCGCTCTTACTTTCAAGAGGTATCTCAACAACGTCATGTGTATAGAAATGGAAAGATGTTGAAAAAGGTATGGCTAAAAAGAAAGCTGTACGTCATGTCTTGCAAGAAGTTTCTCTCCGTTTGCAGTTTTTTGGGCGAAGTTCAGCTCAATAAGCTTCAAGGTTCACAAGCACACTGTAAGAAAGACAGAATGTGGACAGAGGAAACCTTGTGACGGAAAGGGCAGGGCACTGGACTCCTTCTACAGAAGCACCCTGCATGTTCCTTGAGTACTCCCACGGGTTTCATTGTGAGGAACATTGTCCTTAGAAGACTCCCCTTCAAAGAGAGGTGCTGAGAATGAAAGCTTGCTGGAAGCAGCATGATATGTCACTTTGGCACATCGTATTCCCTCCACAGTCAAGACACTGTCCTCTTCACATGCCAGATCCCACCCGCTCTTCTTTTCAAGAGGTATAGCAACAACCTCATATGTAGAAAAATGGACCTTGATAATATTTACCACTAAAAAGAAAAGTGCATGCCATGTCTTGCAACAAGCGTCTCTCCGTGCACATTTCTCTGGGCGGAGTGCGGTTAAAGAAGATTTTGGCTTTGCAAGCACACTGTGAGAGACAGAATGCAGACAGAAAAAGGCTTGTGAAAGAAAGGGCAGGCACCGAACCCGAGCCAGCCACGGACGCATGCTGCAAGTTCCTTGTTTTCCCAAATGCTTCCTTGTGAGAAACATTCTCTTTAGAGGACCTCCCTTTCAGAGGGAAGTGACTGAAAGCTTGCTCGCAGATTGCCACCTCTCTTCCGATCCTTGTATTCCCTCTACTATCCACAATATTTTGCAACAAGCTTCTATCCGTATACAATTTTCCTGGTGAAGTTCAGCTCAAAAAGCTTCGGGCTTCACAAGTATAATATGAGAGAGACAGGATGCAGGTAGAGGAAAGACCTGTGAAGGAAAAGCCAAGGCACTGGACTCCTGCCACAGATGCACCCTGCAAGGTCCTTGTGTACCGCCTCGGGTTTCCTTGTAAGAAACATTCTCCTTAGAAGACCCCACTTCAGAACGAGGAGCTGAGAATGAAAGTGTGCTCGCAGCATGATACCTCATTTTGGTACATTGTATTCCCTCCACAAATCAAGACACTGTACTCTTCACATACCAGCTCCTACTCTATCTTGTTTTCAAGCAGTATTGCAACAAACTCATTCGTAGAGAAACAGAAGGAGGTTGATAATAGTTAGGGCTGAGGAGAAAGGTGCACGCCATGTCTTGCATCAAACTTCTCTCCGTGTACAATTTTCTGGGCGAAGCGCAGCTCAAGAAAATTCGGTCTTGGCAAGCACACTGAGAGAGACAGAATGCAGGTAAAGAAAGACTTGTGAAGGAAAGGTCTAGGCACTGGACTCCTTCCTCAGAAGCACCCTGAAAGTTCCTTGTGTTCTCTCACGGGTTTCCTTGTGAAAAACGTTCTTCTTAAATGACCCCCCCCTTCAGAGTGAGGTGCAGAGAATGAACGCTTGCTCACAGCTTGCCACCACTGTTCCGCTTTTTGCATTCCCTCTCCCATTTACTTCGACTGTTAGCTCCCTCTTGCTCTTGTTCTCTTGTGTTAGAGCAATATCTAGCGGCCTTGCAAGATAGTATGGGTGTCATGTTATTTAGAGCTGAACAAAAAGGTGTCAACGAACCCTGCAAGAAACTATTCTCTTTTCACATTTCGCTGAGCAAAGACAAGGTGAAAAGCTTTGCATTTGCAAGCACAATATGACAGACTGCGAGGTTTAAAGAGTGGGGATGGAAAGGGTTAGGAAGGAAAGGATTCCTGCCACGGAAACACCTTGCATGTTCCTTGTGTTCCTCATGTGTTTTCTTGTGAGAAATATGCTCCTTGGAAAAGTCCCTTTCAGAGGGAGGTTCTGAGAATGAAAGTTATATGTCACTTTGGAGTACTGTATTCACCTTCAGGACACTGTACTCTTCACATGCCACCTCCCACACGCTATTCTTTTCAATCAGTATGGCAACAACGTCATGTGTATAGAAAAGAAAGAGGTTGATAAAAGACAGGGCTGAGAAGAAAAGTGCACGTCATGTTGAGCATCAAGCTTCTCTTTGTGTGCAGTTTTCAGGACGAAGTGCAGCTCAAAAAGCTTTTGGCTTTACAAGCACACTGTGAGGAAGGCATAACGTGGATAGAGGAAATCTTGTGATAGAAAGGGCATGGCACTGGACTCTTGCCACAGAAGCACCCTGCAAGTTCCTTGGCTACCGCCACTTGTTTTCTTTTGAGAAACATTCTCAGTAAAAGACTCTCCCTTCAGAGAAGACGTGTTGAGAATGAAAGTTTGCTCGCAGCATGACATGTGACTTCTGTACATGGTATTGCCTCCACAGTCATGGCACTGTACTCTTCACATGCCAGATCCCACTCGCTCTTTTTTTCAAAATGTATCGCATAACTCGTTCGTAGAAAACCGGAAGGAGATTGATAAAGATTGGGCTTAAAAGAAAGGTGCACACCATTTCATGCAACGAGTTTCCCTCAGTGCGAATTTCTCTGAATGAAGTGCAGCTCAAGAAGATTTTGGTTTTGCGAGCACACTGTCAGAGTGACAGAATGCGCATAAAGACTCGTGAAGGAAAGGGCAGGTACCGCACTCCTGCCACAGAAGTATCCTGCAAGTTCCTTGGGTTCCTCCAAGTGTTTCCTTGTGAGAAACGTTCTCCCTAGATGACTCCACTTCAGACGGACTTCACTTCAGACGGAGCTGGTGAGAATGAAATTTTGCTCGCCGCTTGCCACCTCTTTTCCCATCCTTATTCCCTTTTATCGTCCACTTCGATTGTTAGCGTTTTCTTGCTCTTGTATTCTTGTGTTAGAGCGACATCTAGCGCCCTACAAGATGGTGTGGATCTGGTATCCTAGAGCCGAATAAAAAGTTGTAAACGAGATCCGCAAGAAGCTTTTCTCTCTGCACCTTTCGCTGTGCAAAGAGGAGCTGGAAAGCTTTGCATTTGCAAGCCCATTATGAGGATGACAGAATGCGAAAAGAAAACAAGATGAGAAGCAAAGGGCAGGGCACAGGACTCGTGCACCAGAAGCAGTTTGCCAGTTCCTTGTGTTCTCCCATGGAGTTCCTTGCGACAAACATTGTCCTTTTTAAGACCCCCATTCAGAAGGAAGGCTGAGACCGAAAGCTTACTCACAGCATGATACGTCACATTGGAACGTTCTCGTCCCGCCACAATCGAGACACTGTACTCTTTACATTCCATCTCCCGCTCGCTCTCCTAAGGCCGCAAGATGTTGCTGTAACTCAAGAAAATAGGAGCACGAGGGAGCTGACACTAGAAGAGCACTGTTAACGGACGGTAGAGGGAATAGAATGATCGCAAGCGTGAGGGGTGGCAAGCTGCAAGCAAGCTTTCAGTGTCAGAACCTCCATCTGAAGGAGGGTCTTCTAAGGAGAATGTTTCTCCAAAGGAAATCTGTGGCAGTGCACAAAGAAGTGGGGAATTACTTCAGTGGCACGACTCCTCAGCCAGGTACTTTCCTTCACAGGTCTTCCTCTCTTTGCTTTCTCTCTCTCACACAGTGTGCTTGCAAAGCCAAAATCTTCTTGAGCTGCACTTCGTCCAGAGAAATGCGCACGGAGAGAAACTTGTTGCATGCAATGGTGTGCACCTTTCTTCTATGCCCTATCTTTATCATTCTCCTTCCGTTTTTCTACGAATGAGTTTGTTGCGATACGTTTTGAAAAAAAGAGCGAGTGGGAGCTGGCATGTGAAGAGCACAGTGTCATGACTGTTAAGGCAATACCATGAACCGAAGTCACGTATCATGCTGCGAGCAAGCTTTCATTGTCAACACCTCCCTCTGAGGGGGGAATCTTTTAATGAGACTGTTTCTCACAAGAAAACACCTGGCGGAAGCCAAGGAACTTGCAGGGTGCTTCTGTGGCAGGAGTCTAGTGCCCTGCCCTTTCCATCACAAGGTTTCCTCTATCCACATTCTGTCTTTCTCACAGTGTGCTTGTGAAGCTTGAAGCTTGTTGAGCGGCACTTCACCTAGAAAACGGTACACGGAGAGAAGCTTGTTGCAAGACATGACGTGCACCTTTCTTCTGAGCCCTAACTTTTATCCACCTCATTCCGTTTCTATACACATGACGTTGCTGCGATACCTCTTGAAAGTAAGAGCGAGAGAGAGCTGGCATGTGAAGAGTACAGTGTCATGACTGTGGAGGGAACACAATGCTCCAAAGTGACATATAATTTTGCGAGCAAACTTTCATGGTCAGCACCTCCCTCTGACCGGGGGGGTCTTTTGAAGAGAACTTTTATCACAAGGAAACCCGTGGGAGAAACCAAGAGATTTGCAGGGTGCTTCTGTGGAAGGAGTATAGCGCCCTGCCCTTTCCATCACAAGGTTTCCTGTATCCAGGTTCTGTCTTTCTCACAGTGCGCTTGTGAAGCCAGAAGCCTGTTGAGCTGCACTTCGCCCAGAAAACTGCACACAAAGAGAACCTTGATGTTCGACATGGCGTGCATTTTTCTTCCAAACACTAACTATTATCAACATCCTTCCGCTTCTCTACAAATGAGTTTGTTGCCTACAGCATGAAAAGAAGAGCGAGTGGGAGCTGGCATGTGAAGAGTACAGCGTCTTGACTGTTAAGGCAATACCATGAACCGAAGTCACATATCATGCTACGAGCAAGCCTTCATTCTCAGCACCTCCCGCTAAAACGGAATCCTGTCAGGAGATTGTTTCTCACAAGGAAACCCGCGGGAGAACCCAAGGTACGTGTAGGGTACTTCTGTGGCAGGACTCCAGTGCCCTGCCCTTTCCTTCACAAGGCTTCTTGTATGTACATTCTCTCTTTCTCACAGCGTGCTTGTGAAGCGAAAAGCTTGTTGAGCTGCACTTCGTCCAGAAAACTGTACACGGTGAGAAGGTTTTTGCAAGAAATGACGTGCACATTTCTTCTCAGCCCTGTCTTTTATCAACCTCCTTCCGTTTCTATACACACGACGTTGTTGCGATACCTCTTGAAAGGAATACCGAGCGGGAGCCGGCATGTGAGTGGCATGACTGTGGAGGGAACACAATGCTCAAAAGTGACATATAATATTGCGAGCGAACTTTCATTCTCAGCACCTCCCTCTGAAAGGGGGTTTTCCAAGGAGCATGTTCTCACAAGAAAACCCACGGGAGAACCCAAGGTACTTGCAAGGTGCTTCCGTGGCAGGACTCCTCTCCTTCCCAACCCTTTCCATCCCCACTCTTTTAGATCTCGCAGTCTGTCATAATGTGCTTGCAAAGGCAAAGCTTTTCAGCTTGTCTTTGCTCAGCAAAAGTGCAGAAAGAAAAGCTTCTTGCAGGGTTCGTTGACACCTTTTTGTTCAGCTCTACATAAAATGACACTCATACTACCTTGCAAAGCCGCTAGATGTCGCTCAAACACAAGAAGAAAGAGCAAGAGGGGCCAATAATTGAAGTGGACTGTAGAGCGAATACAAGGATCGGAAGGGAGCTGGCAAGCTGCGAGAAAAATTTCATTCTCAACATCACCCTCTGAAGGAGGGTTTTCCAAAGTAAATGTTTCTCAGAAAAAAACACATAGGGGAACACAAGGAAGTGGCAAGGTGCTTCTGTGGAAGGACTCCAGTGCGCTGCCCATTCCGTCAGAAGTTTTTTTCTATTTACATTCTGTCTTTCTCACAGCGTGCTTGTGAAGCTTGAAGCTTATTGAGCTAATCTTCGCCCAAAAAACTGCACACGGAGAGAAGCTTGTTGCAAGACATGACGTGGAACTTTCTTCTCAGCCCTAATGATTATCAAGGTCTATCCGTTTCTCTACGAATGAGTTTGTTGTTAAACCTCTTGAAAAGAAGAGAGAGGAGGATCTGGCATGTGAAGAGTACAGTGTCTTGACTGTGGAGGGAATACAAGGTGGCAAAGTGAAGTATCATGCTGCGAGCAAACTTTCATTCTCAGCAACTCCCTCTGAAGGGGGGTAGTCTAAGGAGAAGGTTTCTCACAAGAAAACCGGAGGGACAACCCAAGGAACTTGCAGGGTGCTTCTGTGGCAGGAGTCCAGTGCCCTGCCTTTTCCATCACAAGTTTATCTGTAGTGTGTCTCTCTCACAGTGCCCTTGTGAAGCCAAAAGCTTGTTGAGCTGCACTTCGCCCAGAAAACTGCACGCGGAGAGAAGCTTGTTGCAAGACATGAGGTGCACTTTTCTTCTCAGCCGTAACTATTATCAACCTCCTTCTGCTTCTTTACGAATGAGTTTGTTGCTATACTGATGAATAGAAGAGCGAGTGGAAGCTGGCATGTGAAGAGTACAGTGTCATGACTGTGGAGGCAATACAAGGAAACGAAGTCACATAACGTGCTGCGAGCAAACTTTCATTCTCAGCACATCCCTCTGACGGGGGGTCATTTAAGGAGAACTTCTCTCACAAGGATACTTGTGGGAAAACCCATAAGACTTGCAGGGTACTTCTGTGGAAGGAGTCCAGCGGGCTGCCTTTTCCATCACAAGTTTTCCTCTATCCACATTCTCTCTTTCTCACAGCGTGCGTGTGAAGCCCGAAGCTTGTTGAGCAGCACTTCGGTCAGAGAAAAGTGCACTGAGAGAAGCTTGTTGCATGACATGACATGCAAACTTTGTCTCAGCCCTATTATCAACCTCCTTCTCTTCCTCTACTCATGTAGCTATACCTCTTGCAAAGAAGAGCAAGTGGGAACAGGCGTCTGAAGTGCACAGCGTCATGACTGTGAAGGGATTACCATGTTCCGAAGTCAGATATCATGCTGAAAGCAAGCTTTCATTCTCAGCACATCCCTCTTAAACGGAGTTCCTAATGAGAATATTTCTCACAAGGAAACACACGGGGAATGCAAGGAACTTGCACGGTCCTTCCGTGGCATTAGTCCTTTCCTTACCAACCCTTTCTTTCCCCACTCTTTTCGCCCTCGCTCATCGTCATAGAGTGCTTACAAATGCAAAGCTTTTCAGCGTGTCGTCGCACAGCGAAACGTGCATAAAAAAAAGCTTCTTGCAGGGCTCGTTGACACCTTTCTGTTCAGCTCTAAATAATATGAAACCCATGCTACCTTGAAAAGCCGCTAGATGTCGCCCAAGCACAAGAAAAAAGTGAAAGAAGAGAGAAAATATAGAGGTAGACGATAGAGGGAATATAAGGATCAGAAGAGAGTTGGCGAGGCGCGAGAAAATATTCATTCTCAGGACAACCTTCGGATGGAAAGCCTTCCAAAGGCTGTAAGTTTTCTTAATGGAGAAAAGCCCTGTTCTTCGTTGGTAGAATAATTTCTGGCAAATTGCCAATTTTTGCCCTGAATTCAATACACATGACGACTCCTGCCAGACCAGAGGAACCCGGACAAGAATGTGTTGCTGTTCTAAAGTGCCAAAAGGTCCATGACTAGAATGTGATGCTGCCTATTTAAAGCCGAAGAAGGCGCATCTTTTGCACCTGGGAGCCAAAGTCTGCAGGCTTTCCTCTTTAAGAAAACCCTATCTCGCGTTGGTAGAACAATCTTGGGAAAATTTCCAATTTGTGGCCTGAATTGAATACACATGAAGATCCTTGCCAGGCCAAAATGCCAGGACAAGAATGTGTTGATGTTTTTGGAGTGCCAAGGAAGCCGCATAATTTGCACCAGAGAGCCAAAGGCTACAGGCTTTCTTCTTGAAGAAAATCCCTGTCATTCGTTGGTAGAACCATCTCTGGCAAATTGCCATTATTTGGCTGTCGGAGAACACTGTCTCAAAGACTGCAAAAGCCACTAGGATGAACAGTTTATTAATGCCAGAAATGGACAACTACCTCAAACACACAGAAGTTCACGTGTTAGAAGATGTTCTGTAGTATAGATAGTGATTTATTGTATTCAATATATAGGTACTCCCCTGTAACTGTATGTTTTATTTTGATTGGTGGTGCCTACCCAGCAACCTATCCTCCATTGTTTGTTTATTCCCTGTTTTTCCATTGGCTGGCTGGCGATGCTAACTCTGCGTCATCACAGCAAGCTGGCCACTCCCCCCTTTTCCCATAAGTGTATTATCCCCTCCTCTCCATCCCTCCCCTCCTTTCCCATATTGCCGTGTCCCGCCCCAAACTCCGCCCCACTTCCCAAGCTCCTCCTGGAGCCTATATGAGCCCTATACCCCCCGAATAAAGTTGTTCCAGCTTTAGCTCCTCTTGGCGGTGGACCGTCTCTTTGTCCCTCCCTAAGGACGCGGCATTTGGCCTGAATTGAATACACACGAAAATTCCTGCCAGGCCAAAAAGGCCAGGACATGAATGTGTTGCTGATTCTGGAGTGCCAAGGAAGCCGCATCTTTTGCACCTGAAAGCCAAAGGCTGAAGGCTTTCCTCTTAAAGAAAACCCTATCGTGTGTTGGTAGAACAATCTTGGGAAAATTTCCAATTTTTGGCCTGAATTGAATACACACAAAGATTGCTGCCAGACGAAATGGGTCAGGACAAGAATGTGTTTGTCTTCTGGAGTGCCAAAAATGCCGCATCTTTTGCACCTAAGAGCCAAGGGCTGCTGGCTGTCTTCTTGGAGAAATGCCCAGTTGTTCGTTGGTAGAACCATCTCTGGCAAACTGGCAATTAGTGGCCTGAATTGAATAAGGATGGAGCTTCCTGTCTCGCCAAGTGAACCCGATCAAGAACGTGTTGTTGCTTCTGGAGTGCCAAGAAAGCCACATCTTTTGCACCTGAAAGCCAGAGGCTGAAGGCTATCCTCTTTAAGAAAACCCTATCGATTGTTTGTAGAACAATCTCCGGCAAATCACCAATTTTTGGCCTGAATTGAATACACATGAAGCTACCTGCCACACCAAAGGTGCCAGGAAAAGACTGTGTTGCTGCTTTTGGAGTGCCAAGGAGGCCGCATCAGCTGAGAGACAAAGGCTGCAGGCGTTCTTCTAGGAGAAAAGCCCTGTCATTCTTTGGTAGAGCCATCTCTGGCAAATTGCCAATTTTTGGACAGAATCGAATACACATGATTCCGGCCGGACCAAATGGGCCAGGACAGAATTGTGCTGCTGCTTAAGAAGTGCTAATGAAGCTGCATCCTATGCACCTGAAAATCAAAGCCTCCGGGCTTTCTTTGTGGAGAAAAGCCCTGTTGTTCATTGGTAGAAGAATCTCTGGCAAATTGCCAATTTATGGCCTGAATTGACTAAGGATAAAGATTCCTTCCACACCAATGGGGCCTGGACAGGAATGTGTTGCTGCTTCTGAAGTGCCAAGGAAGCCGCATCTTTTGCACCTGAAACCCAAAGGCTAGAGGCTTTCTTGGAGAAAAGCCTTGTCATTTTCTGGTAGAATCATCTCTGGCAAATTGCCAATTTGTGGCCTGAATTGAATACACATGAAGATTCCTGCCAGGCCAAATGGGGCAAAAGATGAATGTGTTGCTGCTTCTGGAGTGCCAAGGACGCCGCATCTTTTGCACCTGAGAGCCAAAGGCTGCAAGCTTCATTCATGGAAAACGTCCCTGTCGTTCGTTGGTAGAACCATCTCTGGCAAATTGCCAATTTCTGGCCTGAATTGAATACACATGAAGATTCCTGTCAGACGAAATGAACCAGAACAGGAATATGTCGCTGCTTTTGGAATGCCAAGGATGCCGCATCTTTTGCACCTGAGAGCCAATGACTGCAGGCTTTCTTCGTGGAGAAAGGCCGTGTCGTTCGTTGGTAGAACCATCTCTGGCAAATTGCCAATTTTTGGCCAGAATTGAATACACATGAAGCTACCTGCCACACCAAAGGTGCCAGGAAAAGACTGTGTTGCTGCTTTTGGAATGCCAAGGAGGCCGCATCAGCTGAGAGACAAAGGCTGCAGGCGTTCTTCTAGGAGAAAAGCCCTGTCATTCGTTGGTAGAACCATCTCTGGCAAATTGCCAATACTTGGTCTCAATTGAATACACATGAAGATTCCTGCCTGGCCAAATGAACAAGACAAAGAATATGTTGCTGCCTCTGGAGTGCCATGGAGGCCACATCTTTTGCACCTGAGAGCCAAAGGCTGCAGGCATTCTTCTTGGAGAAAAGCCCTGTCGTTCGTTGGTAGAACCATCTCTGGCAAGTTGCCAATTTTTTGCCAGAATTGGATACACGTGAAGCTACCTGCCACACCAAAGCTGCCAGGAAAAGAGTGTGTTGCAGCTTTTAGAGTGCCAAGGAGGCCGCATCTTTTGCACCTGAGAGCCAAAGGCTGCAGGCGTTCTTCTTTGAGAAAAGCCCTGTCATTCGTTGGTAGAACCATCTCTGTCAAATTGCCAATTTTTGGCCAGTATTGAATACACATGAAGATTCCTGCCAGACCAAAGTAACCAGGACAAGAATGAGTTGCTGCTTCTGGAGTGCCAAGGAAGCTGCATCCTTCGCAACTGAAAGTCAAAGCCTGTGGGATTACTCCTTGGAGAAAAGCCCTGTCGATGATTGGTAGACCCGTCTGTGGTGAATTGCCGATTTTTGGCCAGAATTGATTAAGGATGAAGATTCCTGCCACACCAATGGGGCCTGGACAGGAATGTGTTCCTGCTTCTGTTGTGCCAAGGAAGCCGCATC
This sequence comes from Dendrocincla fuliginosa, assembly GCA_035047845.1. NCBI lineage: Eukaryota > Metazoa > Chordata > Aves > Passeriformes > Dendrocolaptidae > Dendrocincla > Dendrocincla fuliginosa. The sequence goes on along the minus strand of JAWWMO010000203.1, from coordinate 3,388 downwards.
TTTTGCACCTGGTGCTAAAGACTGCGGGCTTTGATCTTGGAGAAAAGCCTTGTCATTTTCTGGTAGAATCATCTCTGGCAAATTGTCAATTTTTGGCCAGAATTGAATACACATGAAGATTCCTGCTAGACCACAATGGATAAAACTGGAATTTGTTGGTGCTTCTAGCGTGCCAAGGATGCCAGATCTTTTGCGCCTTAGAGCCAAAGGCTGCAGTCTTTCTTCGTGGAGAATGGCCATGTCATTGGTTGGTAGAATCATTTCTGGCAAATTGCCAATTTTTGGCCTGAATGGAATACACATGAAGATTCCTGCCAGGCCAAAAAGGCCAGGACAGGAATGTGTTGCTGCTTCTGGAGTGCCAAGGAAGCTGCATCTTTTGTACCTGGTTGCCAATGGCCACAGGCTTTCTTCTTGGAGAAAAGCCTTGTCATTCGTTGGTAGAACCATCTCTGGCAAATTGCCAATTTTTGTCCTGAGTTGTATATACGTGAAGATTCCTGCTTGACCAAATTGACCAGGACAAGAATGTGTTCCCTCTTTTGATGTGCCAGGGACGCCGAATGTTTTGCTCCTGAGACTCAAAGACTGCAGGCTTTCTTCTTGGAGAGAAGCCCTGTCATTCCTTGGTAGAACCATCTCTGGCAAATTGTAAATTTTTGGCCTGAATTGAATACACGTGAAGATTCCTGCCACGCTAAATAGGCGAGGACAAGAATATGTTGCTGCTTTTGGAGTGCCATGGAATCCACATCTTTGGACCTGAGAGCCAAAGGCTGCAGGCTTTCTACTTGGAGAAAAAGCCCTGTCATTCCTTGGTAGAACCATCTCTGGTGAATTGCCCATTTTTAAACTGAATTGAATACACATGAAGATTCCTGCCAGACCAAATGAACCCGATCAAGAATGTGTTGCTACTTCTGGAGTGCCAAGGAAGCCGCATCTTTTGCACCTGAGAGCCAAAGCCTCTGGGATTTCTTCTTGGAGAAAAGCCCTGTTGTTCTTTGGTAGAAAAATCTCTGGGAAATTTCCAATTTTTGGTCTTAATTGAATACACATAATTATTCCTGTCACACTAATAGAGCCTGGACAAGATTGTGTTGCTGCTTTTGGTGTGGTAAGGAAGCCGCATCTTTTGCATCTGAGAGCCAAAGCCTACGGGCTTTGTTGTTGGAGAAAAGCCCTGTCTTTCGTTGGTAAAACCATCTCTGGCAAATTGCCAATTTTTGGCCTGAATTGAATACACATGAAGATTCCTGCCAGACCATATACACCAGGACAGGAATGTGTTGCTGTTTCTGGAGTGTCATGTATGAGAAATGCTCACACTTACCAATGAAATTTGTAAGGGGACAAAGTCTTTGAAGCAAAACTAAACTTTTTATTTAGACAGTTCGGTCGAACCGGGTATGTCTCTCTGGCCCATGAGACAGACCTCCAGCAACCAGAGTCAGATGTTTTTAAACCCTATCCCGGCCGGGGGTCCCTGCTTCCGTTCCTATTGGCTAGTACTAGAAAGCTTACACTCTGGCCCGATCTGCCTACCTGCCCAAGACCCCCTCCCGCCAAAAAAAAGGCGCAAAGAACAGGTTTGAACTGCTAACTTGTTAGAAACCGAACTAGCCCTCCCCACCCCATGCAATTCCTTTGGCTTCACCAAAATTCTGTTTCCAACAATATCCACCCCTTCTTTTTATTACCCTTTGTTGCTGAAGCCTTCATTTTGTTGCTCCATCACCTGTCTCTGGCAAGGTGTCATCTCTTCTCACAGTCATTGTTCTTTGGGTACTACTGTCTATTTCTTAGAGGGAGGAGGCCTTACTGGTCTCTTCACTCAAGATGCCCGCAACAACCTGTTTTTTTGCCATGCAAACTGCTGTTTTGGCTGTCAAGAGGACTTGGAAGGAGCTTCCTATGTTGCTATTCTTTGAACATGCATTTCACTAATACTTACATTAATATATTTACTCAGTTACAAATCACATCTATGTATTAGTAAAATTAACAACTCAGTGGAACCATTTCAGTGAAATTTCATCATCTAACAGAGCTGAAATAAAAGGTATTTGCAATGCTTTATTGGCTTATTGTATTTCTATAAAGTGTTTTGACACTATCAGAGAAATGCCAGATTGGGTGTTTGTGATATTGCTCAAGCTCTACAGCTTCAGGCAGGGGACAACTAACTCTTTCAGGATTAGGGATTCATAGCCACCTTCATTTAGACACAAAAGATGGGGATTCCTCGGCTTTCCAAAGGCAGCAACACAGTCTTGTCTTGCCCTTGTTGGCCTGGCAGGAATACTCATGTGCATTCAATTCAGGCCAAAAATTGCCAATTTGCCAGAGATGGTTCTACAAACGAACAACAGGGCTTTTCTCCAAGAAGAAAGCCCGGAGTCTTTGACTTTCTGGTGCAAAAGATGCGGCTTCCTTGGCACTCCAAAAGTAGAAACACATTCCTGTCCTGGTTCATGTCATCTATCAGGAATCTTCATGTGTATTCAATTCAGGCCAAAAATTGGCAATTTGCCAGAGATGGTTCGACCAACGAATGACAGGGCTTTTCTCCAAGTAGAAAGCCTGCAACCTTAGGCTCAAAGGTGCAAAGGATGTGGCTTCCTTGGCACTCCAGAAGCAGCAACACATCCTTGTCCTGGACAAATTTGCCTGGCAGGAATTTTCACGTGTATTCAATTGAGAACAAAAATTGGCAATTTCCCAGAGATGGTTCTACCAAAGAACGACAGGGCTTTTCTCCAAGAAGACAACCGGCAGCCTTCGGCTTTCAGGTGCAAAAGATGTGGCTTTCTTGGCACTCCAGAAGCAGCAACACATTCTTGTGCTGGCCCAATTCACCTGGAAGGAATCTTCATGTGTATTCAATTCAGGCCAAAAATTGGCAAATTCCCAGAGATGGTTCTACCAACAATGAACGACAGAGCTTTTCTCCAACAACTAGACGCCTGCAGCCTTTGGCTCCCAGGTGCAAAGTATGCGGCTTCGTTGGCACTCCAATAGAAGCAACACATTCCTGTCCTGGCCGTTGTGGCCTGGCAAGAATCTTCATGTGTATTCAATTCAGGCCAAATATTGGCAATTTGCCAGAGATGGTTCTACCTCTGAATGACAGGGATTTTCTCCAAGAAGAAAGCCTGCAGCCTTTGACTCTCAGGTGCAAAAGATGCGGCTTCGTTGGCAATCCAGATCAGCAACACGTTCTTGTCCTGGTACATTTCGCCTGGCAGGAATCTTCATGTGTATTCAATTCAGGCCAAATATTGGCAATTTGCCAGAGATGGTTCTACCAACGAACAACAGGGCATTTCTCCAAGAAGAAAGCCTGCAGCCTTTGGCTTTCAGGTGCAAAGTATGCGGCTTCCTTGGT
>JAWWMO010000202.1:9808-22177 GCA_035047845.1 Dendrocincla fuliginosa | reverse complement strand
GTAGACAATTAATTAAGGCATCTCCATTAGAAGCCTAATCTCTCTAGGCTCCTGTAATCAATGGGGAAGGGCTGGAGCTCCTTCTGAGGGTTCCTCCCTGTGCCTCAGCTGTGTCACCACGGCAGTGGCTGTGAATTGTCAAGGAAAGTGCCACAGAAATGCAGCAGCAGAGCTCAGCAGAGGCTCAGTTCTGCACCCTGTCTACCTCCAGGGTGCAAAAGCTTCCCTGCCCTAAGGATGGAAAGGGCTGGGAAAACCAACCCCTCACTCCAGCACAGCCCTGGGACGAAATCCTGACTGCAGGGAAACACCCTCTGGCTCCAGCAGGGCTGGGATTCCCCCTGCCTGGCTTGCCAGACACAGCCCTGAGGCCACTCTGCTGTGCCCACAGTGTAAGGACAGCAGGGAGGGGACAGATTTTGCCCCTGGCTGCAGAGTTCCCTTGTGAAATGCACAGTTCCCTTAGTCCTGGGAGGAACACCCTGCTGTACTTGAGGATTTATTGTGAAATCAAAGTCTGTCAAGGGATGTGACACTTGGGATGGGTGAAGTGGCTGCTGATGTCCTTGTAAGGGAAGTAAATAAATAAAAACAGGCTTGGGGAAAAGCTGGTGCTCCAACACAGAGCTGGCCACAAAAGGCACACATTCTCCTCCAGGAAGAAAAATAAACGCCCCTTTTGGAGGCTGATCTTGGCAGGATGCAAAAATGCAGGTCTGCAGTGCCAGAGGGAGCAGCCCAGGGCACCCACAGGGCTCCCAGGAATGACCCTGAGCCCAGTTATTGATGCAGGGGATCCTCATTTCGGACCAGGCAAACAGTGACAACCATCACTTCCAAGGAAATCCATGCCACAGGAGGGGGGTGTAACAGCAGGTGATGCCCTGAGCCCCTGAACCACTGCAAGATGTGGATGTTCAGACACCACTGTGAGTCACCAGCGTGGCCAGGAGCGTTTGTGCCAAGGCACGGGCTTGCTCAGAACTGCAGGAGAAACAGGCCCTGGGAGGAAACAGCTGCACCCACCTGTGAAATGGATGCTTCCTCGGGTTTTTCCACTTCTTAACTTGCTGCATGTTTAATTATCCCGAAGGAAAAGTGCAGGGAGGGAGGGCACGTTTAAGGTGGACCCGGGCAGGGTCATTTAAGGAGGCTGCCTGTGCTGTAGGAGTGCTCTGGGGCACAGCTCTGGTGTCTGTGCCCTCTGTGTCTCACAGGGCTTGGTCCTCCCCACCTGCACAAACGAGGCACAGAAGGATATAACATGGCCTGGGGAAGAGCAGGGACTAAGGGAGGTCTCTCTGGTTATGGGATATGGCATCACATTACTGGTTCTGTCCACAAACTCTGCCTATTCTCATCCCATTTTATGGGCACTGGGATCTGCCACCCCCTGAAGGAGCAGCTGCTCTGCCACAGTGACCACGAGTGTCCATACAGCTGCATCCAAAAGGGTCCAAGGGGGAATTCTCCTCTGCATCCCACCCCTCCAAGGACCTCTGGCATCACCTAAACTCCCTGCCCTAAAATCCAGGGCTCAGACAAAACAGCTCTGCTAAAATCCAGAATTCTTCCCCTAATTCCCTGCCCATCTCATCAGCCTCAACAGGCAGCAACAGGTCCCTGAGCCCTGCCAGGCTGGGAGGACCTGGAGGGGTGGGTGGCCTACCAGGACTGCTGTGGAGCTCTCATTAGGGATTTGGGATTCCAACAGCAGCCTGCCCACACCTTTCCCATTATGATTTTGGAGCAATTCCAGCTCACTGCATGGAATCGGTGAGTAATGCAGGTTGGAAGGACCCTCAGGTCACCTGGATCCTCCTCCAGCCCATCCCAACGCAGAGGACAGGGAGGAGGGGGAGATTTTAGAGACATGGGGGATCCCCCAGTTCAGCCAGGCAGTCCTGCCAGCCTTTCCTGTAGGAAGGAACCTCAGCCCAGGAATCCTTGATGAGCTCTCAGCCCCCAGGGGCTGCAACTGTGACCCAGCATGGATCCCTTGGAGAGGCAGGGACTTCTCCCAGCTGGGGGGACTGTGACAAGGTCACCTCCAAAATTAGCTTCAAACCTGCTGGTTAAACACCAGCATCCTGCTCCAAAGGGCTGCACAAAGTTACAAACCCATTAAGAGCAATTTGGGAACTGTAAAGTGTGAGACTTTCACTTACATGTTCTTAGTTCCTTTTCCTTTTGTTACAGTCACACCTCTATGAGGTTGATCTTTTTCTTTTTCCATTTGTTTCCATATCAATGGATATTTTAGAAGTTTCACATCACAAACGCATAAGAAAAGACAAGTCCCACGCTCATTGAAGGGCCTTGTTGTAGGAATGATGCAATTCCACAGACATGGATAAGGAAACCATCTGTGTTTGGAGCCCCCATTGCCTTCAGACAGACCAAGCTCACCCAAGCTGAGGAAGATGAGATGTCTCATCAGCCTTTATTGTCAGTTCAGCTTTTGCCACACAGTCTTTTAAATCCCCTGTTGCTCTAGAGCAAACCCTGACAGATTATTAAAGCTTTTCAAGTTTGGACCATTTGACCCCAGAGATGCAACAATAGGCATTTTCAAATCACTTTTCCAAAGCCTCAGTCTGCTCTTGTTGCTGTTTTGGGGAAGTTATTTGAACCAATAATTTTCAGCTCTATATTTTAAATTGTTTCACCCTCAGCAGTGTGATCTCATCTGGCAACGGAGGTGCCCAAGATGGGTTTGAAGGCAGACTTTAGGTGAAAAATAGTCACTTGGGTTCCTTCCAACCTGATCCCTGCAGTACAGCCAGGAGCCAGGTAAGAGAAAAGCTGTAGCTGGTTCCATTCCTTTGCCAGGCAAATAGCCCCAAATCATCTTTACTCCAGTGCCTCTTGGTGCACAGTCATTTCACAATGTTCTCCCTGGTGCATTAGACTGGAAGTTGATGGCCTGCCTGGCACAGACAGGCCAAGAGGCTCTGTTAAAAAACAAACTTATTGGGGGTTCTCAAATTATTACCATTTTGAGTCCAAGGTGTCCTGACCTCACAAAAAAAAAGGGATGGGGGAAATGAAACTGTGGAGCCTTGGCTGTGTTTTTCAAGGAGGAAAGGGGAAAAAGGGTTTTCCTGCCAGGGCAGCTTAGTGTGTGCTGTTATCCTGGGAAAAGGATCTGGGGAAACAAAAGGAATGAGAGCAACACCCACTGGGGCTGTTCCCTTCACCAGGAGGAACACGGGAAGGAGCCAGTGATGCTGTTTTAAGTCCCAGGTGTTTCAAAGGGATCTCTCAGAACATGCTGAGATGGAAGGGACCCACAAGGATCTGTACAGAGCCAGAGGGGAATCCCACAGACCAGCCCCATGGCAAGGATATAAACCCCTTTTCCAATCCTCCCCAGGAACTAAAATCAGAGTTGAAAGAAAGAATCTTGTGGCAGAAAAACTGCCCACAACAAAAAGATTTCAGGTGCAGAAAGCTGAGGTGAATTTGACCTCAGTTTGATAAGGAAAGGCAGAACTTCACCCTGAGCATTCCTGTGGCTCTGTTCCACCAGAGGGCAATTGCAGCTGGCACTGGGCTCAGGGGGTGTGTTCACTGCAGGATGGTCCTCTGAGGCCACACACAGCACTGGCTGTCACTCCTCTGGTCATCTGGAGAGTAACTTCATGGACACTCATCCCACAGGTCCAACAGAGGGTTATGAGGTACAGAAGAACATTTACAGCAGTGTTGTTGGGACTGGCAACCCTCCCATGCTCCCAGAGGTGACTGAGACATTCTGCCTGCTCAGGGCTGGTTTAGCTGTAGTAGAAGGGCTTGTGTTGTCCTGGCAGGATTTCCCCAGGGCATGGAAGGGAGGGTGAAAGCATTTCCCCTGCCCTTTCCCTGCAGAATGAAGAGCTAGCCAGGACCTGCCCCTGCTATTCCAGTCCCAGACAAGCAAAAGAGTCGTAAAATTGTGTGTTTGAAAGATATACAAGGATGTGAGGGAGGGTCAGGGCTCTGCAGTGGTTGTATCATCCTTCCACATCCTTTCCAGGAAGATATTCACTCCATAAATATCCTGGGTTATGGCTGGGCCTGGAGTTCATGCTGAGTTTAACAGGCTGTGCTCAGGGATGTGTGTGTGGTTCTTCCCCCTTCCAGGAGGGTTCCCTGGAATCTGGGAGCTCTGCTGCTCTCCTGGGGTTAAATCACCACTCCAAAACTGTGCTGGTGTGTTCAGGGAGGGAAGGAAAGCAAATCCACCCATTATCAGGGAATCTGGAGCTTCATCAGGAACCTGGAGCTTCATCAGGACCTGAGGTCTGGAGGGAGCTACAGAACACTGAGCAGAGGCAGAGCCTGGGAGGACCACACCAGTTTACACCAGTTTACACCAGCTGGGCATCCCACCTCAATTCTCTTTGGGCTTCTGGTGCTCAGGGTGATTCTGGAAATAACTCCTAGGATTTGCCTGCACTGCAGACCCCAAATTACCCCCAGCTCAGCACTAGACCTTGATTTCTTCTGGCCTTGGGGTTGTTTTGGGCTCAGAGGCAGCAGCAGAGCCACTGTCAGCATTCCCAAAGCTCAGCCCTCTCCCATAGGAACATCCTGCCCCTCCACATTCCTGTGGGATACACCTGGAGCTGCTGTGACCGTAGCAGGATGGATCAACCCCCAGTGACACCACGACTGTCTCCCTGCCATCCCCATGGCATCACTCAACAGCCTCCCTCCCCTCCAAAGGCTCCTTCTTTTGTTTACAAACTGAAGAAACCCAAATTCCTGCGTTACTGGGAATTTCCGCTCAGCTGCGGGTCACATTTTAAGACTCCTCTGTTTTCCTTTCCGAATAACAAATGTTTGTTTTGCTGGAGAAAAGAAAAAAAAAAAAAGGAGTGATCCCGTTCCACATGGATGGGTGTAAATCAGGAGTAATTCCACCGAGTCCAAAAGGCCAGGAGCAGGGAAAACCCAGCAGGAGCAGGTTTTTGCATCCTGCCCATTCCCATGAGCATGTGAAACCCACATTGCCCAACTCCTTTGCCCCCCACTGCCTTTGTTCCCTTCCCACCCTTGCCCAGTCTCCCTGTCAGAAGGAATGTCATGGCTGGGATGTCAGAGCAGTTATCACTGGGTGTTTGGCTGCTTTAAGGGGTCTGTGATGTTCTCCAGATGCTAAAGGACCCAGAAGAAGGTCTCCTCTGCTCTTGTTCACACAGCTATAAATCCTGAGTCACTCCACTTCCTTCAGCAGGCTCCTGCCAGATGCAGAGGAACCAGAGCAGCATCCAGCCTGGAGCTCCCAAAAGCAAACTTTCTTAGGGAAAGGCTTTCCCAGTGATTAATGACAGTCAGCCAAACAAAAGGGGGGCCTTGGGACACATTGCTCCAAGTCACAGCAATTTTCACTTAAGCAACTGGGACTTTTTTTAAGCCCAAAACAAGAGCCAGAGCTATTTACTGTCTTCAGCTGACCTAGTTTATTTGGTTTTGCCTTTAGAAGGCATGGGCTTATTGGGAACATGAATGGAAAGGTCCTGTTCACAGCTTGGGCTTCACTTTGCCTGAGCTAAAAGTCACTTGGGTTTAAGTCAACATGAGTCAGGAGAAAAGAATGGTTCCCACAGCCCCAGATCAGGCATTTGAGGATTCAGGATGGCCTTTAATGCCACTGCTGCTGCTCTGAGGGGTGTCAGGAGCCCAGGCAGAGGCAGAGGGGCTTTCCTAAGCCAGACTCAGGGGTGGCTTTGAGATCCACCCCATAAAACAGGTTTTTGATTGTGTACAATGAGGTGCAACTGCATTTTCCTTTGGTTTCAGAGGGCCATTTGTGTCCCCAGTGGCAATTTGGGGTCTGAGGAGCACTGGTGGGGAAAGGTCTTGCAGGAGAGGCCTCGTGATCCTCCCAAAGGATGGCTGAGAATAATTCCATGCAGAATGGTCATCTCTGCACACTCACCCAGCTTCTCACAACAGAGAAGTGTTTGGACAATGCTCTCAGGTGGGATTTTTGGGAGGTGTCTTGTGCAGGGCCAGGATCTGGACTTGATGATCCTTCCAGCTCAGGGTATTCTGGGATTCTGTGAACTACAAGATCACCTGCACACTTTTCCTGACTAGCTTAGGTCTGACACACAGTAATTCTCCTGTTTATGCCTCTTCTGAAGTGAACCACAGACATCTGTGTTGTGTTGGTCCCCATTTAGAGACAAAGTTATTTAATTCTTCAAATAGCTCCTAGATCCTGTTTACAAATTCTTTGATACTTCAGATCAGCACGAGCCAGGGCACCTTTTGCTGCAAAACAGCTGTAAACCCAGTTTAATCAGCCAGTTAAAGTGGATTTACTGGTGCTTTGGACTCAGAGAGCCAGAGGGTATCAGTGACTGCTGCCTGCACGTGGCACATTTCAGATGGATCCTTGCAAAAATGCAGAGAGATGTTTGTGACACTTCCCAATCTCACCCTTCTGTAATCTTATTGAGAACAGCTCCATTTGCACCAGTCAAAGAGATGATGGTCTGTGCTGCTCTTGTCCTGACAGTTTTGGGTGTCAGAGATGGTCAGGAAAGGACTTTTCCCTTTGAAGGTGTAAAATAGATGTGGGGAAACCCCCTGCGTTTTAGACACACGATCAACCTCTTATATCAGAGTGTCTGGGCACATTAAAATCTTTTTCACATGGCTTAGTGTTTCCTGGTGTCAGGGGGGGACAGCCTTGGAGCAGCTGGTGGGCTCATTAGCTCTCAGACATGGAGAATGTTTGTCCTGGGAACAGTATTTATAACCTTTGGAGGCAAACAGAGCCAAGAGGTTTCAAAACACGCTTTGTACTGGAGTGATAGCTCTGCAAAACTTACCAACCAGTCCCTGGGATTACCAAGACAACAGGGAATCCAGAGGAATTCTAGACTTTGCAGGCCAATCTTGCCTTTGGTAAGGGTAAGGAAAGAATAACTTCCTTGAATTGACACATCTGAGGTGTTTCCTGGCCAAGGCAGGTTAAGAAAGTTCCCATTCCTCTTTAATGAGAAGGATGTTGGGCAGTGGGAATGTTGGTACTGAGTGTTTCCAACACACTCTTTCATAGGAAGAGTTTAGGGGGGGCCAGGTGAGGGTTTGTGAAGGGTTTAAATGCTGCAGGTGCCTATTTCATAGAATCATGGAGTGCCCTGAGCTGGAAGGGACCCCAAGGATCATCCAGTCCAACCCCTGGCCCTGCACAGACACCCCCAAATCCCACCCTGTGCCCCAGAGCATCATCCCAACCCTCCTGCAGCTCTGGCAGCCTTGGGGCCGTGCCCACTGCCCTGGGGAGCCTGGGCAGTGCCCACCACCCTCTGGGGGAAGAAACTTTTCCCTAAAATCCAGCCTACTGGCACCACCAAAGTCATTCAGATCTCATCAATGCAAATTTATGGGACAAGCCAGAGAAGCAAAGGCTTCCCTGCAGAACCACCTCCCTGTACTTTGTTTTCTTTGAGATCCAGGGATTTCAAACCCCATGGCCCAAAAAAGGACTCATTTCAAATAAACTGATAGTATCTATTTGAAGATCTGGCAAGTTTTGCAGTGTCACAGGGTTTTCCAAGAAGCTTTTCCACATATTTTCTTCCCCTGCAGAAAAGCTGCATCCATTTTGACATTCCACTGCTCCAGGTGCAGCTCCTGCTGCAGCAACACCACGGCTCTGGATGATGGATTGCTGTGACCAGCCCTGTCCAAACACAGGGAGCTGCCAGGTTTTCCCAGAAATTTGAAATGGCCACATCCAGGAATGGGAAAACTCAGAAGACAACACAGCTGTGCTGCAGGGAAACAGGTACAGTCACTTCCATGAGAAAATTCCCACTGAATATTCCAGGCTTGATTTCCAATCACACAAAATGGTCCAGGCTCTTCACCTTGGCCTCACACACTCTCCTTTTGCTGCTTCTTGAGGTGTTAACTACACACACGACTTCTTAACTCCAGTGTAACTTCCCAGGATTAGCAGGACTGGGATCAGATGGGAACAATCTGCTACTACCTCATTAGGAGGGATGTGAGCTGTGCCGAGTTTGAGACCAGAAGCCACGATAAATTATAAAATAGACAGATTGTAAATTCCAATGAGGGATGCTGGGAAAGCCTCAAGGAGGAAGAAAATAAGAAACAGAGTAGAAAAGTCTGTTTTGAGAAAGTGCTGGACCCGGCTTGGTGTGTTCTGGAGCCCACGTGTGGATCTGTGTATTTCACATCAGCACCTGCCCAAGATGTGCCTTCCAGAGGAAATTTCCATGGACACACAAATTCACAGCTCCATGAAAAATGCTTTGCTGTGTCCCTGGGATGCCTCTAAACCATAAAAAAAAGATTTCAGAGCATGGCTGGAAAATCTTGTCCCTTCCCAGGCTGGTTTGTAGTGCTCATGGTAATGACACAGTTACTTTGCATAGTCCTGCTGAGGAGAATTATCCCAGGATTTTACAGGTCTAGGCTTTGCTTAGCAGGTTCATTTTTACCACAGGACAATCAGCTGGCTGCTGGGGATGTGGACAGATCTGAAGGAGGTTTCCCTATTTAGAGTGGGAGAAAACACCATGCCCTCAGGTCCAAGACTCTCGCAGTTATTCCCACCTCCTGCCTCAGTTTAATTTCTGTGAAAGGAAGGAAGTCCACGAATCCAAGGAAACAAGTATTTCTTTCCTCTCTACATGCCATGAGACTCGACAGCAGAAAGGAGCAGGAAGGGAGCACCTTACCCAGCATGGACAGGGCACTGCAGCCTGACCTGACTCCTCCTTTAATCCTGAATTCCCTGTCTCCTGTCACACACTAGAACCACACTCAGCTCCTCAGTCCTCCCCTCTTTAGCCCCAGCCACCTCACACTCTGGTGTGCCTGAAATACTGAAATAATCACAGTGCCTGAAATACAAATCAGCTCCTAACAGAGCCAAAAACTGGACTCACAAAGCAGCAAAACACGAGAAAACCATTTCGTGAGAGAGAGGCCAAGCCTGGTCCAGAGTCACCTCTGATCATCCCCAGCCTACTTTCTCTCTCTGCATCATTTCTTGTTTACACTCGTGGCCAAAAAATAATCCTGTTGTAAACTGACCTTTGAGCTGAAACTTCTCATCCCTGCTCCTCTGTGTCTCAGATGTCCAGAACTGGACCCACACTGGCCACGTCCCCTTTCTGGATGTAGTGCCTTCCAGCTGCACCTTGCAAGGTTTCAAAGCCTGGCCACCAATCCCCCAGGAATCAGGTGGCTCTCCCTGACCTCAGAATTCAAGAGAAGGATGCAGAGTGTAAAAGAGGCAACTTGCTGGAGGCCACACACAGCTGAGCCAAGGGCATGGGGCATCTCTGCTCCCTCTGAGCCTGAACAGCCGCTGTGTGTCCATAGGCAGGGACAGGACAGATATTCCAGTGATCCTGGAGAACAGAGGGCCCTCTCTGCACTGCTGTGTGCTGCCATGTGTTTCCCTGCTGCTGATGATTAGCCATGGGATTCCCAACAAGGACCTATAGTGTCTGGCAACATCTGCCGCAGGGTTTCTCCAGGGGCCGAGGACGGGCTGTTTTTAGCCTTTTGTTTATTTGGATGAGTTTGTTGCTTGCCAGAAATGCTCCCCCCAAACCCCCCACGCTGTGCTGAGCCAGAGAGCAAGGCCCTTCCATCCCACACAGGCTGCTCCTCCCTGCTCCCTGGAGCCAGCTCCTCAAAGCAATGCTGAGATCAGGGAAAAGGTTTCATCCCCCCCATTCCAGGCTGGGGAATACCAGGATTGCTGTCCAAAAGCCTGGCAAACCCAGTGTCCTGCTCCTGGCAGGAACCACCCACCCACAGGGGGATGCCACGTGCCCTTCCAGATGGACCCTGGCAGCCACGTGGTGCATGGATAAAGGTTTCCATTCCACGCAGCCAGCCGAGCTCCTGCTGTCCAGTTGTGTCCCCAAACTCCCCAATACTGGTTTCAAGATGATGAGCTCAGAGTTGAGCGAGTTCTTGAGCTTCCATTGGAACAAAGAGGGCAAAGACCCAAATTCAGAGATGTTGCAGGAGGTTGGAAAAGCCTCAGGTGCAGGATTTGCTCGAGAGCCAGATGTTCAACAGAGAACACAGAGGATCCGTTCAGTCCTGAATTGTGTGGACACTGTTGTCACTCACAGGATTCTGCTCATGTGCTGGATTTCCAGCCCAGGACAGGATCCAGCTCTCCTTTCCCAGGTAGGAAAAGGCTGAGGCAGAAATCAAGGAGAGCACACAACACCGAGTCTGGCTAAAGGAGGTGATTCCTGTCAGAGAAATGCCCATCACCTTTTCTGTTATGTTTTCCCTCTGCTCCAAAGATTCTCTGGTGTTTTTAGGTCTTCACTTCACTGCAGCAAAGAAATTAATTAAATAACAAAGGAGAAAAATCCATGTAGCCCTGTGAAAAAACTCACTGGGACATTCCATGAGTCTCCAGGGAACTCAAGAGCCCTGTTTCCCTGTCATCTGTTCACCAGTCTGAAGTGGATCCATTCACCTCCACAACCAAACCCTTCCAATCCAGAGGTTTAGCTCCAAGAACAGCACATTTTGGAGAGCTGGGGATGCTTTGAGGTGCTGAAGGTGAATTCCAAACATCTCCACATGCATTATTTGGGTAGTAATTCATCATTAGGGAGCACTGCTTTGCCCACACTCCACAGGCTGCAGCTGGGTGTATTCCAGGAATATTGACAGTTCTAAGCCTTATCCCATTGGGCAAGGCCTTCACTGCTATAAACAGGTAACTGGGGATGAACCACCCACAGATGGATCCAAAATCTCATCCCTGGGGAACAAACACATCCTGGAGGATTTGGCACTGCCAGTTCATTCCCAGTGCCTTCCCAGTCATCCCCAGTGACTTCTGCAGGGATGCTCCAGGGCCATCAGGGTGACACAGCAGTGAGCAGAGACATCAGGGGCAAGAAAGCCCCATTAGGGCTTGGGTTTTGTCCCAGGAGGGAGCTGCAGTTGCTCTCCCAGCCATTATGGAATCAACAACAAGAGAGATCCAGCCTGATCATAGGGAAGGAATGTCTCTGACCCCACACACAGAGAGGGAGGGTGAGCAAAGACTGAGGGAGCAGCCCCAGCTTTGCCCTTGTCCTTCAGGGTTTCAGGTCCTTGCTCTGCCCCTGCACTGGAAGCCACACCAGTTCATGCCCAGGGTGGCCATTCAATGCCCTGCTGGGGCTGTTGCCCTGCATGACAAACACAGAGGCTACAGTAAGTGAAATTACATGTTGGGCTTGTTTTTAAAAGCATTAACATTTAGGGAAAACGAGGAACTCACACCACTTTGGGCTAAATCTGAACAAGAGAGCAAATAAATGAGAGCAGGCTTCGTGCACATACTTCTCTGTGAAGAAAGTTGTTTACAGTAGATGTTACGCTCCAGAGTAAAGCTGGGATAAACAATGTTGAACTTTTACTCTTCTCTGTCCCTCTTCCTGTGAAAAAAAGGCTTTTCAAGGGAGAACCAGCCCACCATCTACTCACTCCATGAGCTCTGCTTAACTCCTTGTGAGGATCAGGCGTTGTGGGGGAGAGAATCCTCCCCATGCTGTGCCTTACTCAGCTCTGTGAATGTTTCCCCACACTCCTTGCCTTGCTTTGCTAGACAAAATAACACCTTTCTCCAAAGACAGCAGAAAAGTTGCCTATGTGCCAGCTACAGATCCCTTCTGGCCAAGCCCCAGCAACTCCAGCAGGAAGCAGGAGGAGATGAAATCATTAGTTTGCAGGAAGGGCTTAGCACTTTTACAACTAGAATTTCTGAATCCCTGTACTCCAGAGGTTTTGAGAGAACACCTTTGTAAGATCCCCAACTAAAACACTGTCACCTGTTGGACCATCAGTCAGATACACCCAGTATTCCATCCAGGATGATGCCTGGTTCTCTTCCTACATTAGCACACATTGTCTGTCACACAAAGAGGTGCCATTTAAAGATTGAAAAATCACACACTGATTTTTGAAGGTGCAGGACTTTTTCAAAAGTCCCACTCCTGGAATGTAGGAATCCTAGTACTTCCCAATCCCCTTTTCCCCCTGCAAACCCAGAGCTCCCTTTGGGCTGGCTCAGCCTCCAGTTGCACAAGTGTTGGTTCCAGTTGAATCACTGGTTTAAGCATCTCCCATATCTCCACCCCTTGTCACCTTCTCACTGTCTCCACAACTTGTTTCTCCAGCTGAAATATGGATTAAGGAACTGACCTGAAATAAAAATAACCTAACAGAATGCAAGAAAAAAAAAAAAGGAGGGAGAGGATTTTATCCTGTTTTCTTTTGGAATTGAGATAATTCCCATTTGGACCATCACATGGCTGTGCAAATGGGATGAGAGAGGGGAACACTGGTGGTGCAGGAGGGATCAAC
>JAWWMO010000201.1:0-22190 GCA_035047845.1 Dendrocincla fuliginosa | reverse complement strand
TGGATGCCCCATCCCTGGAAGTGTCCAAGGCCAGGCTGGACAGGGCTTGGAGCAACCTGGGCTAGTGGAAGGTGTCCTTGCCCATAGCAGGGGGTGGAAGGAGATGAGGTTTAAGGTCCCTCCCAACCCAAACCATTCTGTGATTCGGTGAAGTAGAATCTGCAGAACCTGGAAGTTAAAGCTGCATTTCAGTGTTGCTGTCCCACCAGTCGCTCCTGGATGGAGACAGCTCCACATCATATGGTGCTGCTGCCACTGGAAGCACACAGAGCATTTTCCAAACACATCTGGCAATCAGAAACCCTCCCAAAGCCTTCTGCAGAAAGCTAAACTCCTCTCTGCCAGGCCACTAATCTGAGGGGGTATTAGAGAAAGCAGGAAGGTATTTACCTTGATACTGAGAAATGGGCTCCTGTAGAGTGTTTTCCGGGATGGATCCGGGTAGGGGCTCTTTGTGGCGGTGCTTGTCATCCTGCCAGGCCTGCCAAAAGAATTCAGCACAATGTTCAGTTGCTCTGCTTCAATTGCCCTTGCTCAGCACGGCAAGATGTTGTCGTGCTCTGCAAACACCCACACAACAGGCACAAGAAACTACTAATTATTCCTGGCTTTCATTTTTCTCGGAGCATTTTGCTTCTGCACAGCAACAAAGCAGCCTGCAAAACACTAATCACCAGGAGGCCTGAGAGGTTAAATATTGGTCTATAGAATCAAGGGCAATATTGTACAAACATTTCCTGGGATAATTTGACATCCTTATCGATGACCTGGGTGATGGGGTAGAGTGCAGATGGCAGCAGATAAAAGACTGGGAGGAGCAACTGGCAAAGCTGATGGTTGTGCTGCCATCCAGAGGGACCTCAACAGGCTGGAGAAATGAGGATTCAGTGATCTCAGTGGGCTGGAGAAATGGGCAACCAGAGAGATCTCAAAGGGATGGAGAAATGGGGATTGAGTGATCTCAGTGGGCTGGAGAAATGGGCAGCCAGAGAGATCTCAGTGGGCTGGAGAAAAGAGCAGTGATGGATGCAAATGGGCTGGAGAAATGGGCACCTAAACTTAGCAATGCAAAGAAATCCGTGGGAAGCCCCCACTCCCCTTCCTGCATGGCTGACCTCCTTCCCTTCTCTCTGGACCCTCAGTCCCCCCTCTCTGAGTGATCTGTGATGTCTTTGTTGGGGTTTTAGTACCCAGGCTTCCTGCTCAGGAAACTGCATTGTTTGGAGGCACGTTAAACCCATTAGGCTTTAAATTCAGCCCACTCTAATAGATGTTTTCATCTCTGCAAGCGCCAAGGCAAATGGGGTGAAAGGCTTTCCATTATTATTTTGTGTAATTCTATTTCCCCCATGATGAGAAGCAAAGGAGCGAGGGCTGTAGCCTCAAACAAATTAACAAATGCAGGGGGTGATGAAAATTCTAGCAGGAGGAGACTGTCTTAACTGTGGTGTTTATAAACCCTTAAGCACAGTGCACAGGAGAGGTAAATTCCAGAGGGAAACTGCTCATCCCTGAGTTATGAGCTCCAAAGCATCCTCTGCAGAAAGCAATTGCTGCCCTCAGCCCCATTGCAAGAGATATTGCTGCAACAAAATGCAGGGTGGGATCAATAAAGCAAATTCGATCGTAAATTAAAGGAGCCATGAAAAGCTGCCCTGAACCTCTGGAGGGTCTGGCAGTGCTGGAGCAAAAGGATCTGCCTGTTTCCAGAGCATGGGGTCTGGTATCCCCACTGGATATCAGGAGATCAGGGTCTGGCATGAGTTATTTACAGCCTCTGAGTTTGCTGCTGGAGCCTCTCGAAAGCTCAAGGGTGACATAATGGGAAGAAAACAGGTGGAAACCCAAAGGGAGGAAGCCAAAAGGAGCCTAAGCCTGGATTTCTAGGGATGGGCATGTTCATGGAGCTGGAAACCACTGTAGCCTTAATGCCCTGGTTAACTATGTTATTGTCTTTGCCAGCCCTTCTCACCAAAGATCCATTCAGTCCGACCTGCAAACCACAAATCCCATGGTGTGCAGGAGGATTTTGGTCCTCCTGCCCATCCTTTGCAGGCCCTGCTTTAAATGTGTGCATCCTTTAACCCTTCAGGAGCTGCAGCACCTGGGATTAGTCCAAGCTCTTCCCTAGACACTTTTCAGAGTCTTCTTGGGATAAGAAAATGTGCCAGTAGAAATGTTTCCACTAATCCCTGCCCAAGCAGGGGGTAAAAGCCCCTCACCCTTTGCAGTGCACCAGAATGTCCCCAAATTTCCCACGTTGCTATCAAGGACCTCGGCTCCTCTTTCCCCAGGGGTGTCCTTTGCATTAAGGACAACCTGCACCATCTGGCAGCTGCCAAGGATGCAGAGCCATGTGTGGCTCCATCCCACCACCCACACCTTCACCTCACCTCCACCCAGGTGTCCTGCTTCCAGTGTCACCTGTGGAAGAGGGAAAATTTCCCAAAATTTCTGAGGGGAAATGCTCAGCAGGGATCTCAAATGCTGCAGAGGTTTGCCAGCAGCCTGGCAGGAGGATAAACCTCTCAGATCCCATCCATCCACAACACTCCTTGAAGAATAGGAGGAGGAAAGAGAAAAGTACTTTGATCCAGCACAACGGACAAGGAGCAGAGCAAAGAAAAGGCAGATAAGACCTAACTGATTTAAAAAAACCAGCAGCACTCAAAGGTCAGTCTGGTGGTTGTTCCCTTCACTGGGACGAGCCCAGCTGTGGCAGCATCCTCTGGGGATGGCACTGGCTTGGCAAGGGCCACGTTCTTCTCCATCTCTGGATGGAAAGAAGGATTATTTTCATTTAATGCAATTTCTCCCAGGTGAGTTCAACAGGTCTGACTGAATCTGCTCCTCTGCAGGAAGGAGGCAGGATAGGATCAGTGTTGTAGGCTGGCACAGCAGGGGAAGGAGGGACAGGAGGGAAGAGACAGCAAATCCCAGAAGATATCCCCATGTCAGGGGAAGGAGAGAGAAGAACAGAACCAAGGGGGCTGGGGAGAACACACCTGCTCTGGTGGTTTAGTTTTCTTGGGTTTTGTCTGGACCTTCCCTGGTAACAGCATCATAAACAAGGAAGCATTCCACACCATTCCTTTGGAATCAGGTGTATAACAGACGAGGAGGGGAGGTTCTTTTTATTGCTCTCTTCCTTTCGGGTGCTCAGAGGACAGCAGGTCTCAGTGTGTTGGCTTCACTCTTATCTAAATGAGCTGAGGGCTATCTGAGAGCTGGTGTTGCAGTCCCACGGAGGTGGAGGAACTGCTTTCTTGAGGGAAATCAGTGAGTTTGTTGTGTTAGTTGCATTATTGAGCTATTCCCTGAGTTTTGTGAGGGTGTATATCTGTTTTGTTTTATTTTTACCCGTTTTTTTTCCTTTTATCCCTTTCCCCTTTTCCCTTTTTGGGATTCTTGTTCTGTACATTCATAGTGTTTAATTGCATACAACTGTAATATACCTATATACATATATATTACATATAATATATATATACATTATACATAAAATATATATATTTTATATATATATATATATTTGCTACATATTTTCTTTTGGTTCCTTTTTGCCTTCCCTCTCGGGAGGGGGGTGTCTGTGTGGCCAGCGCTGGGTTAGGCAGGGAGCCACCCCAAACCTCCAATCCTGCCTGTCCCTCAGACCCTACAGCACCCACTTCCCACCCTGGGCTCCAGAGCAACCTACTGCCCTCCTCTGTGCCTCAGCTGCCCCTGAACACATGCCAGGAGAGGTGCCAGAGCAGCACCTCCATTCTCCATGGATGGCAAGCAGAGACAACACAGTGGCACCTGCACCCCCTCCCACCTCTCACAGAAGAGCTGAGTGCTCCCTCAGAGCATCTTCATCCTCCCAACACTTTGCTCTCCATCCTTCTTTCCCCTTCTTGACCACAAGAGGTGAAGCCCCACAGCGAAGCCACTGCCCCCAGTGTTTGGGCACTGCTCCCCCATGCACAGGGCAGGGGTGTTATCCCAGCCCAGCCAAACACTGCTCTCTCAGAGCTCTCAATGGTGCCTTTCACCTTTTCTCCCCCAAATCACAGGAGCATGAAGCTCATTTGTTAGGGAGACACAGACAGGGAGAGGCTGGGGCAGGGTGGGACACAGGGTGACAGGCAGGGGTGGCAGGGTCTGTGCCAGCGAGTGGTGACACTGACTCTGACACAAAGCCCTTTGAAACCAGCACTGCACCCTCATGGAGCAGAAAATTTCTTCCTTGTACACCTGCAAGGGAGCTCTCAAGTGAAATTGCTTCTCCCATAAAACAAAGAGGGTTTTTTTTGTGCCCAACTGGTGTGTGTAGGAGCCTGGGGGGTGCACAGCTGGCCAGGTTTCACCAGGGGTCACCTCTGATGTTGGGAGTGCAGGGGCTTGGTGACAGCTACCACATACCCATGGGCTGTACTCATACACAAGGGAAGGTGATGGATGGATGGTTCTTCACACAGCAAAGGTGCCTGATGCTGCAGATCCATCAGCTGGTATTACTCCATCAGCTATAGGTGAAGGATTTGTCCTCAAATCCTATTTCCTCCCCACTTCTGACTCGGGTCACTGCATCCTTCAGAAAGGCAGAGCCTGGCATGACAGACCCTGGGAGTAGTGGGCACAAGGAGCTCAGCTTGGAGGGGCAGCAGCTCAGTCCCACACCAAATGATGCCATAAAATATTGCCATTTTTTCCAGCCCTGCTTGCCTGACATCTCCTCACTGCTCCCAGGGGCCGGCAAAGTGGCAGAGCAGGGAGCTACGACTCTGGGGAATAACCCTCCTCTGTACAGTGCCTGGGAACAGAATCACAGATGGGTTGGGTTGGGTGGGGAGGGACCTTAAACCTCATCTCATCCCACCCCCTGCCACAGGCAGGGACACCTTCCACAAGCCCAGGATGCTCAACCTGGCTTTGGACACTTCCAGGGATGGGGCAGCCACAGCTTCTCTGGCCAACCTGTGCCAGGGCCTGCCCACCCTCCCAGGGAAGGATTCCTTCCCAATATCCCATCTATCCCTGCCCTCTGGCCATGGGAAGCCACTGCCCCTTGCCCTGTCCCTCCATGCTGATATCTGAGACAATCTCCTCAACCTTTGCAGCGCAGATTAAGATGCTCCACTTGTCTCCACACTGCCCTTTCCTTAACACCAGGGCAGCAGAAATCCACCCAAACCTCTCCCAGCTTCTCTGGGACCCGCACAATGGTCCTGGCTGCCACAGCAGGGGACTGGGCTCGGTGCCACCAGCATCCTATCCCATTCCCAAGGGCATAAATCTATTCAACGTCTTTATTAATGGCAGCTCCTCTGAGCTGAGCAAGGAAAAGCACCCGCTGGGCTCAGCGGAGCACGAGTAAATAACACCGAATGTAACACAGCAAATTAAATCCCAGCAGGGGAGTTGAAATGCCAGCAAATACTCCCCGATCTGTCTTCCTTCTGCGGGATAATTTTCATTCACTGGCAGTAAAACTGGGATGGCGTCAGTGTGTGCATTTATGAGCGTGCCTGTGTTAAAGGGGAAGCTGGTTCGGAAATGTGGGGGCAAAGATGCCTTTTAATACAGCAGGAGGAAATGACAGTGGATACACATCACGCCCTCCCTGGAGAAAAGATCGAGGGAGGAAGAAAGGGATGCAGAGATGTGAGCAAAAAGCTCTATCTTGTGCCAACTGGCAAAAAGAAAGTGAAAATGAGATTAGCCCAGCTCAGTAACTCTGTGTAAGGAGCAATGGGCGTGGATGACACACCCCAGAAACCTTACAAGAAGTTAGACAGAAAGAAAGATATTACTAGAAGTTAAAAGAGTAGAAGAAAGAGGAAAATTGGTGTTGAAACCCATGGCATGAAACGAGAGGCAATGAGGAAGAAGTACCAGCCCTGCTCTGGCACAGGGCATGACTGGTTGCCCTCCAGAGGTCCATGCCACCCCTGACCCTTGTGACTTGGGAAGGATGAAACCCTCCTCCCCATTGCTGTGACGAGGTCTCACAGAGCTCCCTGCCCTCCTTGGCACACCCTGCCAGATGCAGGAGCCCCTCTTGGAAGGGTCCTCACGTGCTCCAGCACTGCAAGATCTCCTGAAGGAGCTGGAGCTCACCTGGAGGTACCAAAACAGAGATGGGACCTCTCACACCATCCCCTGGGGATGGGGCAGCCACAGCTACTCTGCCCAACCTGTGCCAGGACCTGCCCACCCTCACAGCCAGCAATTCCTTCCCAATATCCCATCCTGCCCTGCCCTCTGTCCCCAGTCCCTCTCCAGCTCTCCTGGAGCCCCTTTGGGCACTGCAAGGGGCTCTCAGGTCTCTCCAGACCCTTCCCTTCTCCAGGTGAACCCCCCAGCTCTCCCAGCCTGGCTCCAGAGCAGAGGGGCTCCAGTTCTTGGAGCATCTCTGGCCCCTCCTCTGGACTCTCCATCAGCTCCAGGTCCTTGTGCTGTTGCTCCCAGGGCTGGAGGCAGCTCTGCAGGGGGATCTCACCTGAGAGGGCAGAGGGGCAGAATCCCCCATCCCTGCCCTGCTGTGGGACCAGCTCAGGGCACAGAGGGGTCGTGGGGTCCCAAAGCACATGGCTGGGGCATGCCCAGCTTTTCATCCATCAGCACCACCAAACCCTTCTCCACAGGGCTGCTCTGCTTCCATTCCTGCATCCTTGCAAGGCAGTCCCATCACACGGGCTGGGCTGGGCTTTCCCTTCCAGAGGGTAAAGCCCCCCAAAGCAGCCGTGGCAGAGGGAAGGAATGACAGAGGTTCCAGCTGAGGGAGGTGTTGTGCAGTTACATAACCAGCCAGCCTGGGAATTTTATCGTTTCACAAATCACTTGCTCAGTTTTGTTTTCAAGCACTGCCCAGGGCTCAGGAGCCATCAGGCTCTGCTCCCACCCCGAGATCCCCTACTCACAGTGTTGCTCCTGCTGCTTCCCAAGCTTTCATGGGATGCATCCCATCCTGTGCACAAGCAGCATCCCATTACACCTTCTGCCCTTGTTCCTCCCCTTGTGACCTCTGGGTTTGTTTGTGCTGGCAGTTGTGCTGTGTCTGAGAGCAGCTCAGCTCAAGGATGTGTAAGACGTTTGCCAGAGCTGTATCTCACGGCTTTGCAAGTTTTACTCCTCCTCTGTGAGGTTTTCTGCAGTATATTGAATAAAAAAGTCAGTGTTCTCCTCTGGATTGTGCCAGATGCTGAACATACTCCTGATGGGGATGGACAGATGTGGTGAGTACTACAGAAAAGCCCTGTCTTGTGTCCTCAGTGGGGATTTTCTATTTTGGCAACACCTCCTGTGTGTTTGGCAGGGAATTAGTCCCTGCTTCAAGCTGCTGAAAACCCTTGGGAAGGAGTTAAAATGATGAATGAACTGTAAAGAGTCCATTCCCCACCAGGGAATGCCTTTTCAGAGGCTGCAGACAGTGCTTGGCTCTACGGCCAAACACCTGCCAATAAAAGTCTCACCCAAAACCACAGTTTTCCTGATCTGGGGTTTCATACACCACAAATAACTTCCTGATATCTACCCTTCCTCTAGACTTTCCTGCTGCTAGGACAGGAGTGGAAATTGGGGAAAATGCAGAATTTTTGCTGAGTCCTTCTCAAGAGTTTAAGACTTGGCAGTGCATGGAGCAGCTGGAGGAAACAGGCAGGGCCAGAGTGGCTCCAGAGAGCGACAGAGGCAGCCACACTCCAGTGAGGAAAACTCACTTTTAGAAGGAGAAGCTTTTGCAAAATGAAGAGCAGGAGCCACTGCAAAAGCCTCGTGCCTTGAACACACAGCCCGAGTGAAAACCCCAACAGCTCCGTGGAGCTGAGGCTTCCTGAAGCAATCCAAAAGTTGTTTGCTATGCATTACCTATAATTTCATGTGCTTCTCCCATTATTTAATATTAATGGACTGCAAAGTCGTCGGTATCATGGAGGGATGTTGCTTCTTTTCTTTCTGCTGCCAGGTTTTTCACACCCTTTGGAAGAGGCACCTCCTCCTCACCCTGAGACAGATTCTAGGCTGGCACATTCAGACGGGTCATGAAAGTGGAGATTATTTTCTGGAAGTCCCCAGGCCTGCAGCTGGAGCCACATCTGGCCCCAGCCAAGCTGCCTGACAGCAACAAGCCCTTTCCTGCCTCCCTGGGAAAGATCTTGTCCCGGGGTTTCTCCAGCCATCCGCTCGCTATCAGTTTCCCCCCGATGACATTTCAGAGCCTTGTGGTGTTTGAATCGTGTTTCAAACCAAAAATTCCCCTCATTCCCTGCTGTGTCTTACACGCTGCCTCCAGTTCTTTGGAAAAGGGACATTTCCAAAGCCTGGGGGCTAATGGCAGGTCCTGAGATGGGTAATGAAGCTCCCAAGCCATCCCTCAAGTCCACATTTAGCCAACCCATGGCTCAAAACACGGATAGTTTCATCCACCTCAAGCCTGGGCACACAGTGGGTTCAGGATAAGATGGGATGTGCTGCTGAGCTGCAGCACGGGGCTCACCAGCATCCCCAGTGAACCACTGGCACCCAACTGGGAGCCAGGAAACGCAAAGAAAGAGAGGTTGGCATCTATTTTTGACCAGACCAAGGTCCCACAGAGGCAGCAGCTCAGCCTTGAGCCCCGGGGCTGCGCCCAGGTTAAACCCACAGCCCTCTTGAGCGGCGTAACAAAGAAAGGGATGCTCCTCAGGTGGGCTCTGGGCGGCTGGAGATTCCCTGCACAGCAGCACAAAGGCTTCCATCCCTTTTCCCCTGGCGTTAACCCTTTCCTGCTCCCAAATTGCTCAGAGCCAGCAGGTCACAGCATCTTTGTGGAACCACCAGAGGGATCCTGCTCGGGAGCGCTGGGAAATTGGAAGGTGCACTCTGAGGTCCCTGCAGACCCCAAACATCCCATGAATTTATGGATCGGTTCCCCTCCCCAGCAATGCACTGCTGGAGAAGCCGGGGCTTGGCCAGGGTGCCCCAGGTCCGTGCCCGCCTGGCATCTCCATAGGAAGCGGGATGGAAAGAGGTGTTGCCATAAGACAAGAAGCAAAACTGCAAGAGAAACCCAACCGCGGCAGCCTCAGGCATTGGGAAAACTGGGAAAACTCCCTGCGAAGGGAGAAATAAGTGGAGCTGTCTCACTGGGAAAAACAAAACAAACCAAAAGAAAACAAAACAAACTTAAATAAATAAGCACAGAGAGGAAGCGACAAAACACGTGCGGAAAGCCGGCAGGGAACGGGCGTGTGTCACTCCTTGTTTTTTCCCCTTCACTTTTAAGTTGCTGGGAAAATCCAGCTCCCGAGCCAAAGGGGTTGGAGGAGCCTTGTAAAACAAGCCTGGGAAGCGCAGCTTGAGAAACTTCACCTTTCCCAAACCCTGAAGCCGGGAGGCAGCGCCGGAGCCGGGTACCAAAGCGCTCCTCAGCATCCCCTCGCAGCGGGCAGGTGCTGCCATACTCACAATTCCGGGACCCTGCTGATCCCGATCCCGATCCCGATCCCAGCTCAGAGCTCTCCTCTGCCAGCAGCTGCTGGGACCATTCACTTTTCCTCCTCCTCGGGATGTAGGTGGGGATGGGTGTGTGGAGGTGGGGCTTCGCCTGCAATCTCAAAACCGGAGTGCAAATCGAACAAAACTTTTGCAATCGCTTTCCAAAGGATTTCTTTTATTTTTTTGTTTGTTTGTTTTGCCATTTCGTGGAGCTGCAGTCCCACCCCTGCGGTTTGCTGATCCAGGGCTTTGGGAGCTGCTTGCACAGCCCCAGTCCAAACTGGTCTTGGTTTCCTCTCCATCCCCCCCGTTCCAGTCCCCATCGCCTGCCCTCGAGGGTCCCGTTCCTCCGCTCATTCTCCTCGCATTCACTTTCTTATTCAGTTCGCTTTATCTGCCTTTTTTTTGGTAAATTTTGAAGCTGTGGTGTAATCCTGGGATCTGTGAAAGGGAAACTTTGTTTATCTAACCCCGGAGTATTTTATGACTCGCTAAATGTCCCCAGGACTCTCTTGCTCTGAGCGCTAAAGCGTTTCCAGAGGAGAACCGGAGTTAACCAACAGGTGGCCCCACTTAAAGCTGCAAAGAAAACAAGAATTCCTCCCTTTGGGATTCCTCTGGTGCCTTTGGATGTCTGGGTTGCATGTGGAAATGTGACTTGTGTGTGCCCGCAGTGCCATGGATGGAGCTGTCCCTGTCCCTGGGATATCATAAAATCATGGAAGGGTTTGGATTTGGAGGGACTTCAGAGCTCACCCAGTTCCATCCCTGTTCCAGAGGCAGGGTCACCTTCCACCAGCCCTTCCCAGGGATCCTGAGCAGGATCCCACTGGTGGTTCCACAAAGCTGCTGTGACCTGACCAATCTGGGAGCAGGAAAGGTGGGAAACCTTTGTTTTGCTGTGCAGGGAATCTGCCAACAACATCCCGGGGATCAGGGCTGTATCACTTGCTTTGTTATTCACATTTGCTGCTCCGGACAGATTTGGGATTAACCTGGGCACAATCCCCACGTTCTGCCTGATCTGGAGGGATCTGGGAGCAGCAGGCTTCTTGTTTCCTCCTGGGTCCTGCAAATGCTGGAGCTGGTGTGTCCCTTAAAGCTTTTAGAGGTGACTCCCTTGGGAATCAGCTGTGGGACCAGCCTGTCCTTCCTGAAACCCAGATTCGTAAGTTTGAGGTGACATGAAATGCTGTAAGAAGGCTGGGAGAATCAATCCTTTTCCAGTGTGAAGCCATTCCCCCTGTCCTGTCCCTTCAGGTCCTTGTCCCAAGTCCCTCTCCAGCTCTCCTGGAACCCCTTTAGGTGCTGGAAGAGGCTCTCAGGTCTCCCTGGAGCCTTCTCTTCTCCAGGATGGACACCCCCAACTCTCCCAGGGCCACCCTGAACGTCGGTGTCTCCTCTGCAAACAGATGCACAAACACAGCTGAGTTTGCCAGGGCAAATTCCCACTTGGAATTCATGAAATTGCAGCTTGGAGACCAGGACAGTCCCATCCGAGGGGAATATAAGGTGCTGAGGGAGATGAGAGCCCTTAGGTGAGATCTCCGTTCTCTTTTCATCCCAAAAGCCACAACGGGCGCTCAGATGAAATCTCCAAGCAGGATATTTCCCAGCTCAGGGTCGTGGTGCAGCAGGAGCACCTGGAATTGCCTTTTGGGCTCTGATGGATGGGGTGACCAACAGGACATGCTGGGCAGAGGGACTTGATGTTTCCAAAGGGAAAATTATCTACTTCCCGTGCACGAGCTCATTAAGTAATAATTAAACAATGGCTTTATTCACTCTATCAGCAGAGAAACATTTTGCTGAGCAGGAGGCAGCCAAACCAGCGTGTCCCAATGCCCTCTGTGCCCAAGTGACCCTGAACTGTCCTCCCGAGCAGGGCTGCACCAGCCAGATAATGCATTGCAGGGAAAATCAACATTATCAGCTCTCATTGGCTCAGGAAGGCATTATTAGGTTGAAACCCCTTGTTATTAATATTTTACAGCTGCAGAGCTCCTTTCTTTCCAGGGAGGCTGTGTGGTCAGGCACAGGCAATCCTGGGGGAACCAGAAAACCACCAAACATTGCAAGTTTGGGACTGGGAGGTCAGAGTTCCTTGGGAGGAGGAGACTGGCCAGCTGCAGAGGAGCAGAGGAGCATGAGACAGACACCCAAAATGGCCAGGACGAGGGGAGTCCTCACCCCTCATGCCCAGAGAGCAGCTGGGAAAGGTGGACACCCCTTCCAGCAGGAATATCACGCTGGGATATTGCATGAAGGGAGAGCACCATCTATTGACTCCTTTCCCCCAGCACCTCCTTTGGGGCTGCCCTGAGCTGGCACAGCTGCAAGTCCTGCTGCATGCCAGGTCCAGGGTGTTGGCCAGAGCATCCTAATCCCGCTGGTCCAAGGTGGCTCCTCGATGTCCCATTGCATCCCCATGGTCTCCCCAAAAGCTGCTCGTGCATTCAAGGCCAGGTTGGATGAGGCTTGGAGCAACCCAGAGCCATCTCCTGCCCGCTGCTGCCACTTTCTGGCCAAAGCTTTCCTGCAGCTCTTTCAGCTTTTAGGTCGTTTCAAGACCTTCAAATATTTGGACATGCAGACCCTGAGTGAGTGAAAAGGATAATTCTTATTAAAACCCAAGCATTCCAAAAGTCCTGGTGACTAAAATCTGAGCGGGTGACACGAAGTGCTCAGCCAGGTGTGGGGTGTGAAATCCTCTGGAGGGAGGAGTATTCCTTGGAACACTTCAAAGCAGTTTGCAGGAAATCATAGCAGCACTTATCTTGGGCAGGGATTACAAAATCTCACCCGTCTGAGTTTAGGAATGTTCACAGATGAATAAATTGAGATTTCCAGCCTGGAAAAGGCCTCATTAGGTAACCCGTATTTTCCCAGGTTCTGCTGCTTTCTCCGGCTCTGCTCTTAGTCCAAGACTAAAAGTGGGATTGCAAAGGAGCAGCTCAGTGCCCTGCATGGGAAATGGGACACCTCTCCACCTGGGGGGTGAGACTGATACTTTTCTACATGTGGGGTTAGAAAAAAATGCAGCTGGATTAGGGCTGAGATTTTCCATCTGGGCTCTGCTGACGTCTCACGGAGAGCTGGCCAAACGCTGGGATGCAATTGTTTGGAATTCTGCAGAAACACTTTGCAGAGCTGAGATTCAAACTGGGTGGCTGGAGGCCACTGGTGGTAATGAGCTTTTATAGGGGTTTGGGGCTGCTTTCTCAGTCCCTGCCCCAATCCTGCCTTTTATTGGGTGTAGGAGCTGCACTGAGAGGTGTTGGGATGCCGGTGCTGAAGCCCAGAAGAGGAAAACCAAAACAGGCTGAACTCATTGTTTCTTTTCCTGTGCTCAACCAGAGGGCTTTCCTTCCTGTCCTGAAGAAAGACAAATCTCATGGGCTGTGCAGACACAGTGAGAAGAATCCTCATTATTCTGCTGCTGAGTGTCATCCAGAATTCTTCTACAGCAGCGGAGCAGGGAAAATTTGAGGTGGATATTTAAGTGGAATTTCAATTCTTATGAACACACAGTGCTGCAGAGACAGGCAGGGGGGGAAATTGCAGCAGGGCCAGGGTTCAACATCTGCAGCAACAGCTGGGAAGGGGTGGGGAGAAATCCTGCCCTGGGTAAGGAGGAGGAAAGGAAAAGGAAGAGAAAAAGTACAACTTTCCCCCATTCTGTTCTTGTGGAACTGCCAGCCCAGTCCCTTGGTGTCAGTATTGACAGCAGCTGCAGCACCTGCAAGCTGTGAGATGTCTTCAGGCTCCGAAAACCTTTCAAAATATGAGGATGGTTTTCAGGAATCGCACAGAAGGAATAATTTCTCCTGAAGGATGTGCTTTGACTTGACAACCTTCCAGCTGGGGATTAATGCTGAGGCTGCCGAGCTCAGAGCATTTTTGTGGCTGCAAAATTGCACCAGATGCACTTTTGGGAAGCTCTGAGTCAATTAATGCATTTCACCCCTCGGGAATGTGGGGTCAGAGGCTGCGACTTATGGACAGAGGCCACTGTGCCCTTTGGGATTCAGTTTTTAAAAAAAAAACAGCTGGCAAAAAAAAAAATCAGCTAAAAAAACCCAATCCAGGCATCCAGCCCTTGCTGCATCTGCTGGGAGGTAATTAGGAGTCCTCAGGGCAATGTTCTGCCCTGGCACAGGTTGGGCAGAGAAGCTGTGGCTGCCCCTGGATCCCTGGGAGTGTCCAAGGCCAGGTTGGGGCAGCCTGGGATGGTGGGAGGTGTCCCTGCCCATGGCAGGGAGTGGGATGAAATGAGATTTAAAGGTCTCTTCCAACCCAAACCATTGTGGGATCTATGAAATAATATTTATAATAATGTTCATTCAGAGCACAGAGTAGCTTTCTAAAGGATACTATTAAAAGATATGTTTCTTTTATGCCTGAAATTGTGGGCACAAATAAACCTCATTCCACAGACATTTTGATTAAGGGGTATAAGATACCCCAATGACAGGATTTGCAAAGCACGAGGCAAACTGAAATATCATTTTAATCTTACACAATATTTTGACTTGCCACCTACAGAACACTTAATTAGACAGGCATTCCAGGCTGGGTCATCCTTTTCCTGCCTGCATTTGGAATTGCTTTGGAGAGGAAACTGAGGAATGGGCCAGCTGATGAAATCCTGCATTCTGGCAACATCAAGCAGAGAAAATGCCATTGAATGATCACCACTCACTAGGAAATCTGGAGCTTGTGCTTTATAAAGTTCACTGGAGCCTGAATAGTTGCTTGTAGATCATTTTGAACTGCAAACATATTGTGTGAATGTAGTGATTTCTTTCCCCTGGGAGAAGTTTCTCCTGGGTGCTACAGCCAATAAAAAGGAGTTTTCAGCTTTCTATATATCTGCAAATGTATAAAAATGAGGATTCAGGTGAAAAATATCCATAGGTTTTTATAGGTCCTAAAAGTAATTTAAGACTTCCTGTAATTTGTGCATTTTTTTGCTAATGAAAAAATTCTGACTGACTTATTATCATAATATTCCAAAATTAGAAGGTCAAAATGAATGGATTTGTGATGCCTACAGAGGACATCAGGAAAGGATCATCTGCCTTTGGGATTTCAGTCGGCACTAAATTGAATAAGGGGCTCCTTTGTTTGTTCTCCCGGGTGCTTTAGTGAAAAACAAACAAACAAAAACCCCAAATCACCACCAAAGGAAATAAACCTGGGATGTGTCAGATTCTGGGGGACAGATTTTGGGAAATCATAGGACTTCCACATCAAAATAAAAGGCTTTTCCATTATTTTCTTAACAGGAAAAAAGTTTCTAGTTTTAATATTATAATTTATTTTTTTAAAAACGCTCAGATTTCTGCCAAAATTGCTGCCCCTGGATCCCTGGAAGTGTCCAAGGCCAGGTTGGAGCACCCTGGGCTGGTGGGAGGTGTCCCTGCCCATGGCAGGGGGTGGCACTGGATGAGTTTTAAGGTCCCTTCCAACCCAAACCATTCCACGGCTTTGTATCACAAAGATCCCTTAATTTGGGGTGGGGATGGTGGGAAGAAAAGCAGACAACCAGGATTTAATCCGTGTCTGTCCACTGGCCTTTTGAGGAGCCTGGGTCACTTCTCTTCTTCAATTGTCACCTGCCCAGTGGCTTCTTTGGGCGTTTGAACCGAACCCTGGTTTGTTCCTGGTTTAAAACTACAGGTGGCAGCACCATCCTGTGTCTTGCCTGGAACAACCCATCCAAACTTGGGTTAAAAAACCAACCAAACCAAAAATCAACCAGCAGAAAAATGAATTTGTAGAAAAACAGGGCAGGACCAAAGGCCGAGGGCTGAGTCCTCCTGCACTTGGGTCATCACAACCTTCTGCAGATCTCTGTGCAGGAGCAGCTGAGGGAGCTGGGAAGGCTCATCCTGGAGAAAAGGAGGCTCTGGGGACACCTTCTCCAAGTCTCTGTTCCCAGGGAACAAGTGGGTGATGCTGAGAGCAAGGAAAACCCAAACCAGCCAAGGGGTGCCAGGTGATACCAAGTGTCAGCTACAAATAGAGAGACCAAACCAGGCTCTGGGATAAAAAACAATCCCTTTTTACACCTTTTGCACTTGCAGCTCTCAGTTGGTGCCATGAAACGCTGCCTGCAAAGAATTAGTTGAGATTGAATAGATGCTTGATTATAAGAGAATAGATTTTTAATTGTCTTGTTATTTAGCTGAGATACTCTGGGAGTATCTTTCGTGTTAATGCTGTGTCAGATTAAGCCCGGGAGTGGATGATAAAAATGAAGTTACAAGTTGATATTTCAGTTCAGACTTTTTGTATAGTTTTCAATTGCTTGCACAGATAAAATACTTGAAAACTCAGGTACTTCTTTATCTGTCCCTCATCAGCTTAAAAAAATCCCAACCTTGTTAATTCATGTGTATGTGGAATTTTTTTTGCCATAATATTACAAAACCCCCACAGTTATCTTTTCATAAAACTCAGTAATAGAAGTGCTTTGAGGGATATTAATTTGATGAGAAATTACAAGCTGGACTGGCAAGCAGCTTTTTGTTCAAACAATATGTAGAAGAGTCTTTGTTCTTGAGGTATTAAAATGCAAATGTTGTTAGCAAGAGTGTACTGGTGTCATAAAAAGAAAATCATTATTTCAAGACTGATTATTACTTTAAAATTATGAGAAATTTCCGAGCTCTTCAGATGCTTTTTCTCAGTAAGGGAAGATGACCTGTGCATCATTCCAACCTCCAAAATAGCTTTAAAAAAGTCATTTATATGAGCCATCAAAAAATTGTTTCTGCCCCCCATCTTAAACTCACCCAGTTGTGTTTCAAGCCAGAGAGTGCATTTTACACTGGGCTATAAAACTCTGAACAGCCAGCCTGAAACACTGATGAAACCTGAAATACAGCACATTAATCCTTCTTTGCTCTTGCCCTGTTTGGTTGAGCTGAAGATCATGTCTGATCCCAGAAATGTTCTTTGCTGTCTGGATTAGCCCGTGGAGCTCTTAATGGGGAGAAAATAAACCGGGGGGAGGAAGGCTCAGAGCTGCAACCCAGCAATTCCAACACTTTCCAAGGTATTTATCCCTGGAGCTGTACAAGGAATCACTGGAGGGGGCACTCAGTGCTGTGGCGGTGTCAAGTCACAGGGTGGGCTTAATGATCTCAGAGGTCTCTTCCAACCCCAGTGATTCTGTGATTCTGCTCCTATGGCTGGGATTTTCCTTGCAGGATCCCAAATTTAGGGAATCTCTTAATTAAAACCCCCCTTACGCTGCTGAGCATCTCTGGGAGCTTGGCTTTGCCTCCCAGAGGAGCTGGGATTTGAGGCTCAGGCTCAACCAGCTCTGCAGGGTTGGGATTTGGGGTGTTGCAGCTTTTTGATGTGCCAGTTTTTCCAGGGAGAAATGTGGTCTCACACACCATTGCGTGCTCCAAGTGGTTCATTCTTAGCCCCCTTCTCCAGGTGCCCGTGAATTTAGTGCTGTTGGTGCTGAGGCTGAGAAAAGAGTGCTTGGATTTTGTTGTCACAGCAGCTGAGGCGTTTGTGGCTGTCTGCAAAAATCCTTTAAAGGGCAAATTGTTGACAAGCAACAGCAGGTTTGATTTTCCCCTTAAATCTCAGGTCAGACTGAGCAAAGCTGGTGAGTAAATTTGATACCCCAGGGCACCACAACATCCTTTGTGCTCAGAATCACTTGTTTGTGCTGTTAACAATGTAATGAAGGGGAAACCTTTTGCAAAGGCTTTCTGCTTCTGTGATATCCTTTTTATATTATTTTATATTCCAATTTGCACCTTGCCATCCAAAGGAAGAATCCTCATGCTGTGTGTGCAGCAGAGCCCTCATCCTGGAGCATCAAAGCTGTGAATTAGGAGGATCCAGGACTCTCCTGTTCACTAGAATGTGATTCATGATTTATTTTTCTATACAAATCATAAGTGTACTGAGCAAGACTGAAGCCTTGTGCTTTTGCTGATACTCTTCTTCTCTTTTTATCCCTTTGAAAACCCATCTTGTGCTATTCAGATGGGAAGTAAAACACATGAAAAAGTGATGTAAGATTGGTCTTGACTCCCCACAGTTTTCAAAACGACTCCACACAGTTTTTAAAATACTGACTTAACTAAATATTTACAGACCACCTCAACTTCTCCCTTTCTCAATAGTCAAACAGCAACTGGAGCTTTCAAGAAGCTGCACAACCAACCTCTGGTTTGCTGGTATTTTTTTTCC
The DNA here is from genome assembly GCA_035047845.1 of Dendrocincla fuliginosa. NCBI lineage: Eukaryota > Metazoa > Chordata > Aves > Passeriformes > Dendrocolaptidae > Dendrocincla > Dendrocincla fuliginosa. The sequence goes on along the minus strand of JAWWMO010000201.1, from coordinate 4,508 downwards.
ACTCCCATATTAAACTTGAGCATTAAAAATCTCCCTTTTTATTCACAGTCTTTTTCCTCATTCTTTTCAAAGACCGAAAGTTGTGACAGGAACCACTGCAAGAAAAAGAATAATCTTGCTATTCTGGGCACAGTAAGAGACCTCTTGAGAAATATGGAGATTATGAAGTGGAACTGTGAAGCTCTCCTTAGGGAAAGTGGTGGAGGAAGACCTTGCCTATGGTCATCAGGGAGGTTTCTACAAACTTTCTTAATCCTGAGCTGTCTTCCTCAAGCTGGGAAGGAAGATCTCCTCCTAATCCTGGCATTATGTGAATAACATTTATGGTACAAAGGCACTGCACAAACCCCAAGAGGTCAGAAGCCACACTGGAAATGCTCTTTTTACTCACTGAGGAATATTTTCCCCTGTGTTTATTTGCTGTATAGAAAATGTCTTGTCCCTTTTGACCTCTCCCTGCTCCTCTGAATAAAACCCCAGATAATTTTGGCCGTTCTGTCCAGCCATGTGTGCTCCTTAAGGAAACAATCCAGATTAAGAAAAGTTTAATTCTAGCTCACTGGCATCAAACTAAGTTGAAAATAGTTCAAAACTCTTATTGAACTCCAGGAAATTACTTTTGCATAGACTTTGCCTCTATTTAAGCAATTTGAATAACTCAGGAACAGATAAACCAGGATAACCATCACTAACAATGATGTAAAATAAATGATGGGAAGTGCAAGGAATTTGAAATGAATGGTGAAATCGAGTTAGGTCTTCTCCTAATGTGGCTGATTAAGATTTCCATGACATTAAGTGACTTCAGCTCAGCTACATGCAGGGAAAATCAGCTGCTGTTTTGTCAGCTCCGGCGTGTGGACATTCCTGCCCAATCCAGGGGACTTGGAAAAGGGGGAATAATGGGAAGTGACTTTCCCTTTCATCCCAGACCTCTCTTGCAATTAGCAGGGCCTGGTGTGCCCTTGCATCCCGTGGGAGATGCTCCACACCTCGTGATGCCTTGGATGTCTCCCGAGGCCAAAGTCCCCTCTTGGCTCCCACAAACCCCCACCGTTTGGATAGCAGGGAAATGTTTCCATGGGCAGCATCACCCAGCCCTGGCAGAGGATGCCCAGATGGAATCACCACCCCTGGAGGGATGTAGATGATGTGTAGATGTGTCACTTGAGGACATGGGTTACTTGTGGCCTTGGCAAAGCCAAGCTGGACTTGATCTCAGAGGTCTTTTCCAACCTAAACAACACCCTATTTCTGTAGCTCTCCCTCTTCCCAGAGGAATCTGGCCCAAGCAGAATTATTTCCCTGTCACATTAACAGTGTTTTAAAAGAAACACACTCAGAGGCTCTGATGGATTTTAACTCTTCCCCTGAAGAGAGAAAAATTTTCCAACCCTCTGTCAGAGATCCTGATGCATTTTCCTTTTCCTCAGACCTTCCTCCAGCTCTGAAATGCCTCTCCCTGGCTCTTCCTGGGAGAAGGAGGTGGAAAAGGGGAAGCCAACATCTGTCTGCCAGAGGCAGGTCAGGGTCCCCTAATCTTCCAGTTTGTACATACAAGATTAAAGATCTGCTTTGAGTTTTGATTAAGAATGCAAAGTTAAAAGATTAAATACGGGGAAGCCAAATTAAAGAGGTTTAAGTCAATCTCAAAACTCATCAAAGTACCCAATTTTTAAGCTGTCATTACAACACGGGATTAGTGCAAAGCTTCCCTGAACCCTCCTGATTTGATGTCCTTCAGTCACCAATGTTATTCCCCCTGCAGTTTTGTGCTCTCAGCATAAACCCAGCTATTGTCTTGTGTTTAGAGCTCATCTCACCTAGATCCCTCTTGGACTTTTCCTTTTCTTATCCAGTTTTATGTGTCCCAGTTAGTCTGGGATCCCCCCTGTTGTTGTGACCCACAGTTTGTGGCTCAGCAGGGATGTCCTGCCCTGTGTTATGCACTGTCACCAAATGCATTAGAGCTTAGTAAATGTGCCTGGGTCAGAAAAATGCTCTGAGTCACTCAGATAATGACAGCCCATTGCTGAGAGTCCCAAGAAGTAAATACATCCCACTCCCTCTTGGTGGTTTCACTCCAAAGACCTGGGAAGGAGGAAAATGTGATGAGCAAGCAGAGTGGGATGAGGGTGATGTGGTTGTCACCATCAGGTGTCTGAAAAGGAGCTTTTAAAGCTCATAATTGTTTTTCAAACCCTTTTTGGGGCCACGAGTCATTTCAGCTGAAATTAGGAAAGCCAGGGGTGGGGAGGAATTCTGGGGGGTGATTATATCCCAATGCAAATAACCACTTGGCAATACATTTCATGGAGTGCCATAAATGTTATTTAAAGCTCATGCTGTAATGCATTAAAGGAAATGTTCTGCTGGCTTTCAGTGCAATAAATCGTGGCCTTTCCATTTTTATTTCTAGAATTTGGGATGTCTCAGTTATATGAAGGTTATGCTTTCCAGGGTTGCCACCACAAAAGATAACTTCATAATGTTACTAAATGCTGTACTAATTAAAGCCTTAATTTGAAGTTATTCCCCCTGTGCCAACTGAGATATTTCAAAACTGTCATCTTAAGCCTTATAGTTTTTTGTGAGAGTTCAGAACAACAGTGCAGCTTTTTTAACTCACATTTTCCTTTTCCCCTATCCCTGTGCAGAGTGTCTTACCCCAAATATCAAACTTATACCCTATATTACATGAGGTTCTTTTTGGAAAGAGCAAAAGTAAAAATTGTGGGGTTTATTGACATTTATTATCTTCATTTGTATGTTATTCAGGATTCTGCCTGCCCTGTATCTTGTGATCATTTTTAAGGCTGTTTCCTTTATTAAGGATCATTGAAAAATGATATATGTGTATATACATATAAGTACATAATATATATAATACATATACATACATACACACACATACATTTATGTGTGTATATATAAATATAGATACAGATACAGATATAAATATAAATATATATATACATGCAAGTGATGTAAACATGCAATTCTGTTGTTGGTACCTACAAATATTCTTCTAGATGGTGGAAGGCAAGGGATAAATTCCTGAGCTTTGGAAAAATGGGACATTGTGATAATTTCCCACCCTTTTTTTGGAAACAGCTTACTGATCTCGTTTGTTTTGGAGATATAACCTGGAGATGCTTTCACTGAGCAGATAAAATTCAAATTAGCTGGGTTTTCCAGAAAAAGAACTTAATCTGTGCCTTTGGAGTAAATGAGGAGGAAATAACCATAGAAGAACAAGGAGAATACTGGAGAGAAAACAGTTATTGCTTAGGAATTCCCTGGCATCCTGCTGCTCTCAGGGGTTTGAATCTGAATTTCCCTTGTTGATGGTTTCCCTTCCTGGTGCTCAAGTAGAAATGGAACTGGGAGAACGTGATTTCCAACCCACAACAACCCTGGCAGGGAAGGGACTCACACCAGCCTCCAGTACTCTCTACCCTGTTTCTTTTGGAGCATTTTATACCAAATCTTATTTATTTATTGCCAACTTTACTTAATGTCAAATTCCTCATTTGATTCATTTGCTCTTCTCTGGGACCTCACAAATTTGTCAATAAAAACCCTGAAGTAAAGCTCCTGAGCAGAGAAAGAAAAGGCTCCTTTTTCAAAAAGCCATTTGCAAGCACAGTTATTATTAGTGTATCTTTACTGGTAGAAAACTGTATTAGAATCAAGCTTTTCATTATAGGGAATTATTTTAATACTTGCCCAATGCATCCAATTCAGCTGCTGCATTGTGCTGGTTCTTCCAAGTGCATTAGAGCCCTCGAGCTTGCTGGGCACTAGAGGTCTCTAATTAACTCTTTTTCAGAATCCTACCAGCCCATTTGCATTCTGAGCACGGCACCCCCCACTTTGCACTTGCTCTCTACTTTATTATGTACATTATGTACCATAGAGCAAAAACTACCATGAATTAAGAGCCCTGGTTATTGAGGATTGCTTTTCCCTGTACAAGCAGTGGCACAGTTCCACCTGCAGGAACAAAGCTTTAAAAAAATATTTTAGTTCTTTTAAGAAGAAAGGAAACTATCTAGGACAAACCAGCTTTTGTGCCTTTGGGGAGAGGAGTCTAAAGTTCTCTTCCTTACCTGGCAGCACTTGAGCTTTGATAGACTCTTTTAGGTAATTGAGTGTGTAATGACTCTGGTCCATTGACAGCACAAGAATAATTGAAGGAGTTACACATAAATGCATATATTTTGTCTTATAAATATGACTCCTTTTAGGTTTTGTTCAAGAAAAGAACTGTGGGCTTCAAAATATGGCAACACAAAGGAGAAATGCACATTTGCTGCGTGAATTTTGGGGTACCTGAAAGGAGCCCACAAGAGAGATGGAGAGAGACTATTTACAAGGGATGGAGGGACAGGACACAGGGAATGGCTTCAAACTGCCACAGGGAAGGACTAGATGGGATATTGGGAAGGAATCCTTCCCTGGGAGGGTGGGCAGGCCCTGGCACAGGTTGGGCAGAGAAGCTGTGG
>JAWWMO010000200.1:0-22293 GCA_035047845.1 Dendrocincla fuliginosa | reverse complement strand
AGAAAAATTGCTTTTATTAAATTTAGAAAAAAAAACAAAAGTCTGTGAAACAAAAGGAATATAACGAAAAGAAAAATCTGGTTACAACAGGTGTTGGGTGTCCAGGTCACACAGGATACCCAGGAGCACACCTTCCAATTCAAAAACCCCGCTTTTAAACCTTCTCAAGGTCCAACCCCATCTTACAACAGGAGAGGGTGTTTCTTCTTCTCGGATTGGCTCTTCTGTGTCCCCCCCATGCCAAGGGTGGAGTTTCAGGCAATATGCCAGCCTCCACTTGGCCGCATGGTGAACTATGTGTCCTGAAGTTGCACCAGCTCTATTCTTAATTAATATGCCCTTTTCCCGAACGCTTAATCCCTGGCATACATTCCAAAACTGGACTGGATGCCTTACAGCTTCTGCGAAACGCCTATAGGTTAGTAACAATCAAAACCAAAAATAAGCTTTAGGTTAGTAACTCTCGTTCAGTTTATTTGCTTGTAATAAAACCGTTTTTTCTACTTCTCATACCACTGTCTCTTTGTGACACCTTTTGCTGCTAATACAAAAAAATGCTTCCACTTCTAAGGAGGTCAAAATCCCCTTTCTCATTAATAGGGGTCTTCCCTTTGAAAAATACAGCTGCTATACTGAGGACAGAATGCTCTGTGCTCCTTAAAATGAAACTTCCATTTCCAAAGAGACTTTACTCTTTCATCTACAAGTTTACAGTCTTAAGAAAGAAAGACAAGTATGTCCCTTTGTGTGAATTAGAGCAGCAACACAGAAGAGACAATGGCTCGTTTGGTGTCCAGCAAAATGTCTGGGGCAGCAATGGTGGGAACCAAACTCTGTATTTCTAGAGTCCAAGTAAATTTCCTTCATTTTCCCCCTTTTTTTGTAGCCTTCTTATCAGATACATCTTTTCTGTGGCTGTCATTGAGACTTTAGGTGGCTTCTTTGCTCTGGTTAAATCGAAAGTGATGCTGAATGTCAGATGCTATCTATCCCAAAAGGGAAAATAGAGAGTCTTCCTAGTAAATCCAATTTTTCTTTGATGTGTCATTTCATAGAATCTCCTCAGTGAGCCAGTGTTTCATAATACTCTATTGATTTATTGTTCAAATGCTACAAGTCTTCCACAAGGAGGTCAAATGATAAACTTTATGGAGAATTTATGGCTTAGAATGGGGGAGAAGGTAGACATATCTCTAAAAGTATTGACAGTTAAGTTATAGGACTTTTTTAAAAATTGAATTGGGGAAAGTGGCATTTCATCAAGTACACTTGGGCTGATGTGCTGCACACTCACCTGTTGTTTTGTCAGCTAAAACTCTGAAAACATACTAAAAGCTGACATCTAACATACTCGCTGTAACATGTGCAGAGGTGCTTCGGAACAAAACCAGAGGTAACTTTGGGCTTGATGCTGAAAAACCTCAGTATGAAAGGAACTGCTAAGAGAGTTTGTTCTTTTAGCAGCAAAGGTGTTTATTCAAGCAGTGCTGGAAAGCCAGCCAGGTATTGCTGGACAAACCAGCTTTGAATCAACAGTGCAAAATGAGCCATTTTATACATTTCACTAAGTGATTGCAACATACAATTTTGCATAGTAATGAGATTACAACATCTGATTATGCATATTAATGACTAGGCAGAGACTAGGCGGGGTCTGGGCGGAGCCTTCCAGAATCTTCTTTTGGCATCAGGCTTAGGTGGTCGTTTCCGGTCTCTGGCCTCACTCTGGGGGGTCTTTAGCTCCTCTTTTCACCTTGAATTCTCTGGCCTTCATTGTTCATGACCTAGTCACCAAAGCTTACAGAAACTGCAGGCTTAAGGCTATTTTGCTCTATTCAAATGTCTGCATTGTCATGATTAACAGCGCTAGGCTGTTTGTGTATAGTTTTCTAAGATCAGGTCCAGCGGTTTGAACAGAACACGACTCCATGTTCTCTGATAAACTCAGGCAAGGCAGGTGCTGAACAGTTTCTACCGATCTGTTTTACCATTTCTGGGGTTCATCCTTGTTTCAGGCTGACAAATTATTTCTTTAGTAAGAATGGCATTAAACTGTCCAATATTTAAGCCTAGTCTTTTGAACTCTGTCATCATGAATTAATCTCTGGGACTTGGGCACTATAAATATGCAAGGCCAGACATGTTTTTGGCATTTATTCTCATGGAGATGCATTCATGAGCTGATGGAAAAGGACTAGGTCATTAGATGGAAATTTTCACAAGATGGTCAGATGCCAGCTTCATTTTCTAGAAGCTTATATAAGACAGAGTTTAAAAAAAAAAAATTAAAAAATTGCCCTCCCCAGTAATTAAGGCACAAATGATAAAATGCAGGTCAGTCAAAGCCCTGCAAAAGGCTGAAATTTAAAGCAATATTGCATCACAGCACCTCTGAAATGTCTGCAGGTTGAGTATCTTCACAAACTGCCCTGGACGGCTTCCTTGGTTATCCCTGGGCATCAGAAGCCAAGATGATCTGCTGTTACCTCCAGGGATATCTGCTTTCAAGCCACTGTCTACAGAGGCACAGCCTTGGTTCCTTGAAGTGATGTGACGGGGCACTGGGAGCTTGCTGGCATGCCTCGGAAGCACAGGCTTTAAGGCTGCTTCTCTGGATTGACCAGCAGTGCATTGTACCTATTTAGAGTTGGATTTATTGCCAAGAAAAATTTAAGGCTAAAGTCAGTTTTGCTTAAGGTGTAGTCAGCAGCATAGGAGGAAGCAAACTATTAAAAGGAAACCCAACAGCTGAGATGATCTTTGGGTCTTTCGGCACCTTAGCTAGATTTTGCCTCTCCTAAGCCCCTATTCAACTGGAATGTTCTCCTTTAACTTGAAGTTACTCTTTTGCTTTAATTATGGAAGTCCTTGCCTTCCAGCCTTACATTGTCCCTTCTGCCTCCTCCAGAGAAAGGGAGGATACAAAATCTGCTCTGTCCCTTTTCCCAAGATGAACCAGAACATCAGAGCCAAATGCCCTTCCCAATAATGTCTTGCAAGACCTCACCTCCTACTCGCTTGATGTTGAGACCCAGAATATGTTAGGATGTGTTGTTATAAGACCTCTTATCTTGCCCCCCTTTCTCTTTTGCCTTGTGTTTGTGTATCTCAATACATTTCCACCTCAGGATTTCTGAAGACTGACTTAAAGGAGGATACAACATATTTTGAGAAATCCAAAACATGCATTTTGTATCAAATTCGTAACTTTTCCTTGTGAGCATCATAGAATAGCTTAACATGGCACTCAAGCTCAGGGAATTTGAAGGGAGGCTTGGCTGGTTTCCCACTTTTCACATGAATGGTTTTGACTTTAAACAGTTTCTTCTTGCAGCCATATCACAAATAGATGCTTTTATGTATTTAAGTCGAAAGGGATTAGAATTATCTCATTCCTTAAAACAGTCAGAGGAAGAGCGGGGTATTCATGGTGTCTTAAAGGACTAAACCAAGACGTGGGCATTACTGACAGGACAGCAGCAATTTCATGCTATTAATTAACGTGGATTTCTTATGCTGGGTAATGAGCACATCTAGGCTACTCTTTTAGTACACTAACTGTTGGTTATTTAAGAGTCTGATACCCGAGCATAATTAATTCTTTATGGAATAATTTATTAAACATCAAACACAATCTAAATAGTAGTGTGATATTTCTTTTTAAGAAAGAGCAAAGTGCATGTTTGGTTTCTGGCCAGATTTCTTACTTTACTTTCTGGCTTTGACTGCCTTGCATGCAAGTTCTTGTGTTCCCGTCAGCTGAATCTTAATAAAAAAACCCAAAAGCTTTTGGGGCAGAGTTTATATCCAATGTCTTAATGATGCAGTTATTAAAATAACAGAAATCCCTTGTTTTACAACTAGAACATAAAGCTGTACCCCTGATTGACCAAAGAGACTTATCTGGCATAGTGCTAAATCCAAAACAGTACTTCCTAGTGTGCCTGCAGTGAAGGGTATTTTTTTTCTGGCAGAGATGGAAGATATAACACTCAAGTAATACTTGGTAAGTGATCACTTAAGACAAGGTAAGAGAGACCTGAAAAACAAATCCTCTAAATGATGCAGGAAAACGCTGGTCATTTTGGCTGTTATAATGCATGTGTCAGTTCTGCTTTGTATTTTTTGCATCCATGAAGTGGGGTTGATTAATAGGGTCTGTTCATGTGGTTGTCTTGTCTCAAATTTGCCATCACAATTCATCTAATTCATCTTCCCAGGATTATTTTAGTTTTGGTTTTTTTTTTTCCCCTCTGGCAACTGGGTTTGGTGCTGTTCACTTGTCAGCACCTGAAGTTTCAGAGGCAGAAGAGAAAGACTGCCCAGTGACCTTGAACTCGCTGCAGGCTTTGCTGCTTATGCTTCTGTTCACACACAGTCAATTTGGAAATAAGAATCATTTACAAAACCTCTCCATGTTTTTCAGTGCACAGCCAAGTTTAGTTTTAGTTTTTCAATTCACCTGTTGGGCCTTGCCTGGATTCTGTAGCAGGCAGGTGCACAAGTGAACCTGGGACATGGCTCTGCAGACAGTCATGTCAGGTAGGTAGAAAAAGAGAAAGATGAGAAAATCTGGTTTGTTATGGCCTCTGAATTTGTCATTTGGAACCCTATGTATTTATTGATGCACGGAAGAGCTGAGACTGGTCTGACTTTATCTGTATTGGTTCTTCCAAATACTCTTTTTAAATCCCTTTTATTTAGACTTTATGTATATTGGCTTTGGCTTGCAATGGCAGCTTCTAAGAAGTGAAGGGGACCTTTACAGTGGCATCTTGTCAATAACACAAATAAGTTTTGAACCCATGTCCATTGTTACCATTAGGACAGCGTGGCAGGGAGGAGGATGAGAAGGAAAAGGTCTAAGATGATGCAGGTTGTTGCCACTGTACCAGAGGTGACTTTTGCTGAAAGGCAGCAAGATCAGACTGGGAGAGGAGCTGGTATTCAAGATTCTGCTCAAGGTTAAAGGTCTGTTTGCAGCCCTAAAGTCTGAATGTCCTCACAGCTAACTCTACAAGCATGCTAGCAGAAAGCTAGAATAGTAAGTGCATACTATGGGAGGTGTTTTGGTTGTTTTTTTCCGCCTAGTATTACCAAGGATCTTACTATTTTTTCTCCTTCTGATGTTAAATTTCACCTCTTTTAGTGCTCTGTATGATAGCCCCCACTTTTTGTTTTGCTGATGCATTTGAAGGACCCTAAGCAGCCGCTGAAGACTTTCCTAGAAATCTGCTGCTATTGTCAGAAATGGCAGAATGCCTGTCCTCATGTGTCTCTGTGGGTAACCTGTAAGAGAGCATTCTTCAATGGTCAAACCCAGTGGTCTCTGAGAACTTGAAAACGGTTGTGGTTTTTTGCCCCTAAGGAGCAATGTATCACCCAACCTTGTAGCGAGATCTTGGGATTTCACATCATAAAGAATTATAGAAAATTTCCTAGGAATATCAAATTATTTCTGAGTGAGGAAAAGCCAGTCTGACAGGTGACTGGACCAAGCTGTGCTCTGTAATAAGTCCCACAAGAAAATGCTCGGACTGTGCTGGGAGGGGGTTTTTAATGAGCTTGTGAATCACTAGTCAGTAGGAGTCAAAATTTGCGTACTGTAGTGCTGATGAGCCTTTAATTTCAGCTAAATAACCTGATCATTTTGGAGGTGGGAAATACAGAGTAAATAGCTCCAGATAGGTGCTGCTTACCCATCTTTGGAGAAAAAAATTCTAATCATATTCCAGTTGGTGATATAATATAAGGAAGCCATATAAATATTTAAATCTGATACCAAAATAGATTACTAATTTTAAATGAAACTCATTTAGCAATTTTTATGGAGCATTTTATGACACAGAGATCAAAAAAAAAAAAAAAAAAGATAAAAAAGAAAAGGAAGGGAATTAGTGCCACAGTATATTGCCTTTTTTTCCCCAGTGAGAGTAAGGGAAGTTCATATTCAACATAACTGATGAGTGAAGAGCAGAATGAGCTAAAATGTGATTAGTGGAGTGTCACATGAAAAAAAATATACCAGCAGTAACTCACTCCTTCTGACAGGCTGCAAATGCTCAGGTTTGGAAACAGAACAAGTTGATGCTCAGTAACCTGGTACAGATCAGCTGAAATCATGCTCTCCTTTGGGAAAATGCTTGGGGTAGATAAGGAAAAGGATAGAAGTGCCCCCAGTCATGGATTCCAGGGGCCTTTGGTGCCTTCAGAGGAGCAAGTTACAAGGAGATCTGTAAGTGGGGAAAATAGTTGTTCATGCTACTACCATTCTGTTTGGAAAAGTTTTTAAGCTCGGTGACACTGATAGAGTCTGAAAGCTGAGTTAATTGGGAATTTGTCTCTTTCCTGTTCAAAGTAACTGGAAAATAAATTTGTCTAACTCCATAATTAAGTGGGAAAAAAGCAAGTTAATGACCTGTTTCTGGCACTGGATAGAGATGTGTAACTGATACGGAATATTCAGTATGTAAATCTGCATGATAGAAAAAAGACAAACTTCCTCAAGGGAAAAAACAGAACCTTTTTTGAGTTTTATTTTTTTTAAAGGATTATAGATTTCTATGCCCCCTGCCATCTTCTAATAAGATTTTATTAAAAATATTCAGGATTAGAAAGCACTTTTTAGCACTTTGACCATCTGGAAAGGGATATATGTCAGGGCGTTTTGGATAAAAAGTTTCTAGCTTTATACCACTGACAACTTCAAAGTGTGTTTTAGAATAAGCTTACAAATATAAAATATGTTGAATGTGCCTGTGGCTGTGTATGGAGATGATTCAGGTATGTTATCAGACTAGAGCGAGTTTACTGTGTAAGATATATGGACAGCTATGCTCCACTAGCTGAAAGATGGGCAACCAAGTAATTGTAAATTTATAAATGCTGTGTGAAACTTCAATTAATCCCTGTGAGAAAAGCAAATAAGAATAAAGTAATTTCACTGTGGTATATGGTGTAGCATAGCTTCATTTTAAAATAATGTTTTCTGTCTAAAACCATATAGCCAAAATAACAACAGATATGTTGTGATAAAATGTGAAATTTGGCATGTTTGGATTGGAAAATGGGATTATTCAAAAGCAAAAGAAGGCATAATGTTGCAGCTAATTAAAGAAATTATTTGGCAGTAAATTAAGGGCCATCTTAGGCATATTTTAATAGATGAACTTCTTAATTTTCCAGGAGTGCAGACACTGAAATGCAAGAAAGTGAAAAAGTTGTGGAAGATACTGGTAAGTGAACAAACGTGTTCTTTTTCAGCTATTGAATATTTGGGAAACCCAATGGTGTTATTCAGCTCTCAGACTATGGAACGTGTTGAATCCTAGTATCTTCTCTTTTATGTTGGGAATAAGACTGGCCAGGCCTGTGTTAGGGGTGTCTTGTGCCTTGTTCTTATTTCACTGAGAAGGAAAAATCCTCCTTACTGTTGTTGGGAGCACTTTGTGAATGCACTTACTGACATTTTCTTTTGCTCTTGGATCAAGTTGTGCAGGAGTATCCTCCAAATCCTTTTCAAGGAGGCTTCACCTATTAATATCTCCAGACTGTATTTATTCTCATAAATACTTCCTTTTTACCCCATCTGTAAGAAGGTAGGTTTTTTTGTTTCGAGGCATGTTAAAGTTTCAAACCTCAGTTGGAATTCCTTCCAAAAAGCTTGGAGCCAACGCCTTAGTGTCAGTAAGGATGGTTAACAAAGGGCACAAAGGATGTGCATATCCTGATGTTATCTGCCTTAGGCACAGTCTTTTGTTCTGATCTCTCCCCAGGGGGTGTGGGGGGGAAGACGGGCTCGGGTGGGGGAAGGTGTCAGCGTTTCTGCGCTTTCTGCACAGGTCAGCAGTTCAGCAGCTTAGTGCAGAGGAGGGAGAACAGGACACACCAGGTCCTGCATCACTGGGGGATCAGGATTGTGTCTTTTCCTCTCTGCCTTCGCCAGTCACTAGATTGGCCCTAGAACACCATGGAGACTGCTGTGAGGAAGAGAAACACGCCTATTTTTCCTACACTGCAGAGGCTGGGTTTCAACTGCTCTTGTCATTGGACCCATGGCAGCTGATCCGGCACTGTGGTACTGCCATTCCCCTGAGAGAGAGGCCAGCTGGCCGGGTGCGACATCACCACCTGCTGTCCGTAAATATAACTGCAACCCCTGAGAGAGAGTGAGCGGCCATCAGCGGAGGTGCCACAGCACCACCTGCTGTCCGTAGATATAATTGCATTTCCCCTTTTTTGGGGGGGTAGCCAAAAAGACCTTTTAATTGTTTGCCTTGTCATTTGGGGGTGGAGGAGTTTATTACAAATTGTTGTTGTCTGGTTCTTTTTCTGGATATATATATATGTGTATTGTGGTTAAGAACTGTTATCCTTTATTATATATATAATTTTTCCTAATTAAAGTTCTGTTTTCTAAATTTAAAGGAGAGGGATTATTTCTTGGCCAACATAGATATCTTAGTTCTCCCTTGAACTAAGACAAGGCAAAATATTTTTAGGTGATTCCTAAATTGAAATTCCTACATTTCAATCATTATATGCTATTTTTATTTCTGCAAGAATTTTGTATAAAAAAGGTACAGAGGATGTGTTTAAATCTGTATTATAAATATAATTTATATGAGATACATATATTTGAAAAACTGTTTAAAAAGAGAGCACCACAAAAATCTGTCTCTTTATAGATCATTTGGATCAGAGGAAGTTTTAATCCAAAGAATGGGAAGTGGACAGGGCAGAAGTTTAAAATCTCAGTAAAAGTTTTAGCTGTTTGTTTTTTGCAACAAGACTGAACTTGCAGAATAGATCACAGTACTGATAGGACTGAGTTCCAGCAGTGCCTTACTGCATGCCAGTCTTGGGAAGCTCTGCCCACCCCCCAGAGCTTCCAGTTTCTTGGTGGGGTAAGAAAGACCTGCTGTACAGAAAGGAGTTCAATTTCTCCCTAGGTCTTTAAGTGACAGTTTTGGTTGGTGAAACGAACCTTGGTATAAGGAGGGCTGTGCTGCAACCTAGCATTGCTCCTGTGCTCACTCACCTCCTACTTGTAGATGCTGGAGAGCTCTGTCAGGACCAAAAAGGCAAGAGGAGGCATTCATCAGGCTTTCATAAAGCTAAATATCCTACTAAGGTTCAATTTATTCCTGGCTCAGGAATGGAGACAGACACAGAGCTGAAGGAGGATTGTTTGGCTTCGTGCTCTCCTTTTTGCCTTCTTTTGTATCTACCTCAGAGAGAATGCCAATGTTAAACTCCCTCTGCTTCTGATCATAGTATGAGGGATGTTTATGGTTCAGTTTCTCGCCAAAATGGTGAATGAAAAAAGAAAACTAATTGGAATAACAACTGCAAGAGGAGAAATCATTGATTAATTATGGATGCCAGCTCTTACTCATTTTGATGTGAGGGAAAGAAGCTCAGCTAATGCTCCATGGTAAAAATGGTTTAACTGCTCTCTATTTAAACACAAGCCCACTAATGTCTTCAGCTGACTGCAGTGAGAGTGAAAAAACTCTGTACCTTAGGCACGTCCAGAGAGACCATAAATCAGCCATTATGGTATTCTGTATTGAATTGAAAGAACACAAACACATCATATTTAATCTAAACCAAAAGTAATGTTAAACCTTGTTGAAAATTGCAGTTTTAAACACTGCCCTTTTTGTCAGGGAATGACAAGGGAGGTTCTCAGAAATGCTGGAAGTCAGCATAGAAAGAACATGGTATATGTGGGCTGCCTCTTGTCCTCTCCCTTGCACCTCAGCTACCATCAGCAATGGGATGCCAAATGACTGGAATACCTTTTTATATCCTTAAACTAGTTTGTGAAATGCTGAAACTCCAGTGGTGGGAATGGCAGCAACTTCAGTGCTGTTAACTGGAAGGCTTCGTGTGTGAGAGAGGAGCTTTTGAAAAGCTTGAAGAATCTGAAATTAGCCACAACAGTATGTGGAGAACCTCAAGTCTGGTTTCTGTAATGTATTCAGTGTGCCATGAAGCAGAATGGAAGCCAGCCACTCAAATGCACAACTGAGCCAGCTGGAGGATATGTGGAAGACCGGAAGTATAAAGATTTGTATAATGCAGCAGGACATAAGCCCAGAAAAGGAGCTGAGCTCAGTTAATCTTGTCAAGGCTAGAGATAGTTGACACTTTTGGCTTGCTGGGGAACTGCTAAAGACAAAAACAGTAAGACAAATGCATGTTTAAAGTACCAGAGGATTTTTTTTATTTTTTTTTATAACTATCATGACAAAATTTTAATATGAATAAGCACTGATACCTAGATGGACTCGAGAGTTTGATTAATAGAGTCCAGGAAGAGCATTGCCACCCTAAAAACTGTGGAATTTTCCAGTGGAATTTAGAACTCTGCTTGCATCAGAAAAATAATAACTTCTACTACTGAGAAAGTAGTTGATCCACACATAAAATTTGCAGTTGTCTTTGATTCACAAGGGAGAAGGCATTTGTCTCGGCTAAGGACACTATAGAATAGTTTCAAAAACTCATAAATATCCATGTGCTTTCATAAGTCAGTAAGAAATTAGGCAGTAGAATAAACTGGCATGGCAAAATGTAGCACTTTCTCTCATTCTGTGGAGTTCTATGAGTTAAAACTAGATTAGTATCTTTTACGGACAACAAATATTGTCTACCCTGTATTGCTAGGGGCTCATTGGTGATAACCTGTGCCCTTTCTAGCTCAGTGCTTGTGCAATGCTGGCTTAAATATAAGTCCTTAGTCCTGTCTAAAAACAAGCTCAAAGTGGACAGACCTAGCTAGTGTTGGTAAAAGGTGTATTTCAGATGCTTTGACAAAGTTAGGTTCAAAAATTGCTATCTGATAAGAAAGTGGAGTGGAAATTAGTGGTTTGGGTGTTCTCTGACAGATAATCCATTCAGGAAATCCCCATCTAAAGTTCACTCAGGAAGTGTACCTGTGTGCTGATCCCTCACCCTGCTTGCAGTTCTTCTGCTAATCTGTTTCTTCCTGATAAGACCTTTGACTACTTCATCTATGAAATGGATTATCAGGTTATTGGGTCTTGTGGGAAAACCATAGTGTGACTTCAGCTTTGACTTGTGTAATTCTAGGAGCATAAATTTAGAACTATATATATATAAAAGTCTTTGATAATAGCTATCTGTTTCTGTGAAGTTCCTCCACAAATATTTGAAATTAATACATAAATATTGTACTTCTATGATTAATCTAACTAACCGTAATGAGCAGTAGATTCATCCTTGGAGATTTATGGTCTGTTAAAAGCACATCCTTCACACCTGTCAACTCACACTTTGTTGAGAGAAAATGAGAAGCCTTTTAAATGCATTCTGCACCTTCAGATACTTACTTCTGTTTTCTTGCTGTTGCTTTTTTACAGAACTAAAAGAAAAAGGGAAAGAAAAAGGAAAAAAGGAAAAAAGGAAAAAAGGAAAAGGAAAAGGAAAAGCTCTTCAGTTTTCCCCAGAATATTTCCTTGCTATCTACTTTTTCCTAGCTTCAAGGTGATGGTGAATTGCACAGCATCCTAAAAACATGGTAGTATTTTAACAGTAACTTAATTTTATTAAATAAGACATTTACTGGAATTAGATCCCTTTAACTGGCAGCTTTTTGTCCCCTATGATTTCCGTCATCTTCTTGTGTGCTAGAATTTAATTTACAATTAATAAATCCCAATACTGATTCTGGGGGCTTTTTGAGCTGTGCAAACTGAATTCCTAGCATTTCTAGGAATGCTAGGTGCTCCAATATTATAGCCATATTAAGGTCACAATTATTTTACATGAAATATTCCCAAAAGTTTTCTAATGGCAGTTTACATAGAGCATCTGCCCTGTAGCCTTGTAACAATAATCACAAAGACCTAGAGATGTTTTTGTAAGTTTTTATGACTCTTCTGTACTTTCTCACTTGAGTTTGAGTGAACTTTATCTGGATTTCCTCCTTTTACAGAAATGAGAATATCTCAGCATATTTTCTTGTTCATTTTAGGCACAGGCTTACTGAAACACGTCCCCAGATGCATTGCAGATGTAAGCCTTCAACACAGTGCTGCGATTTTGGGCTTGCTTTCTCATCCATTAATATTTCACTGGAAACCTGCACATTTCTGAACATCACAAACTCCATTCCTCCATGGATAACATGATGGTAGAAGTAGTAAATGGTTATTTCCATCATCCTCAAAGCAATCACATCTCTTTGTACCAACAAAGAGAAGTGGAAGAGGAGTTTCTTGTTCCTTTGCAATGCAAATGGCAGGGGACCGGTGGAGCTCAGAGGTTTTAGGAAGCCATCCTGGTGAACTTAGCAATACTTATTTCAGCCACCAGAAGAGAGATGATCTTTCCTTCTAAACAACTGGATAAGGATAAGCAGCACCAGAAGAAGCTGATCTCATTTTAAACACCTTTGCTGATGGGTGGTAGTTTAGCACTCAAATTCTGCTCAAATTTATGTACTCTTACATCTGTTTCAAGTAGTACAAAAAATTCACAAGTTTCCCTAGAAACTGAACTTCTGAAAATGTGTTATGACTGATCTCAAACTCTCCAGAAGCATCACTGCTGGCAAGGGAACCAAAGCCACTTGAAAACGAACAGCTGCAATAAAGATGGCTCTATGGAATAATGGTGCTTTATAGAAGTAACTTATAATTTTAATTTTTAAGATATTATTAAAGGCTACTGTAACAACAACAACAACAAATAAAAGGTCCCATGTTGGGAGTTTGGTGGGCTGTGAGGGAACCAGTAGGGCCTGATGCACCAGGCTGCGGCTGCCCCTGCTCCCTCGCTGCCCCTCATTGCACTGTGACAGATTCTGAAAGGATACTTGCAGAACTCACGGAAAGAGGTCAAGTCACAGATTAAACTAAACAGCCATTACTCCTGTTTTGTGCTTTTCAGCATTTTTTCCCTCTGTGAAAAATGAAGCAGCTGTTGAATTACTTTGTACTTTTTATAATTGCTTTTGTCAGATGTTTGACTGTGAATTCAAAGCCAATTCTTTAAAAGGCAAAATGCTTTGGAATATATAAGACGAATAGCAAAGTTAGAAAGTGCACCAAACTCCCTGTAATCTAAACCTCTGTTCATGGCATGAAAGAGCAAAGTGCACCAGAAAGAAATTGCTCAATTTGTCATAGGAAAAAAAAATCTTTATCACAGGTGCTTTATTTAAAAGAGACCAGCTCAGTACCATACAACAAAGTACATCACAGGCTGTCAGTAAGACAGTGTCTTGCAGACTTGCTTAGAATTTCAAAGTAAGCAATATTTTTAGTAAGACAATTATCCAGCTGTAAAAAGGAAGTTTTACCCCGAGCCTTTCAGGAGCTGACAGTATCTGTATTTTTATATTTGTGTTACATTTTGGCAGATCGTATTATTTTTATTAGAATTTGTGGGAGGAAAAAAGCAATGGAAATGAAATTCCTTATGAAATTGCCTTTCATTTGCCTGAATAAATTTGATATTGATTTTTGTCCTTTTATAAGAATGGAAGGTTAATGAAAACATTCTCATTGCTTTCATCCCTGGGTAGAGATTATGTAATACATAGAGGGCTCAGTCTTTTTATTTTTCTGCCTAAAAAAATATTAGTGTTTGAGTATTAGCCTTATGAAAGATTAGCTGCTGTGATGAAAAAAGAGTTATGCTGCAATATCTTCAAAGGCTATCATACAGTGTATGACAGATTTACAACTCCAGTCTTTATATATTTTACTCCGTGGCTATTTGAGATGTGTGCCTTCAAAACTGGAATCTCTACTCCCCAGATCTGCAGAATGTTTTGTTTCTTATGACTTTCAATGGAATCAGGAATGTACACTCTTGTATTTGTACAGGAGGTGGAGTGCAGTGGAGCTGGTCACTGGTAGAGTCCCTGCTAGAACTTCCCTGGAGGGTGATGAGCCCTCTTAGAGCCCTTGAAGGGCGAGTTTAAAAGCAAAACTCTTTACACCTGGCAGAAAAAAATCCATGGTGCCAGCTTGCTAAAGAATCCATTTAGCGCAGGTAGCTCCAGGTGCAGCTGTAGGTTGGGCTCTGGAGGAGCCTGAGCCTGTGGCAACAGACTGTGAACTGCTGACCCTGTGTGCAACACAGGGCCCAGGGACTGTGTCACAGCCAGGTGAGGGACACAGAGACATGGCAGGAACCAAAGACTCCAGACTTTCATGCTCAGGCTGTGAGGGGATATAAGCACACGGGTTCTTTTGTTCAGGGTCCCTCTTCGGAGGAACCAGCTTGAGTTGTTATTTTGTTATCTAGTTTTTGCATCATTATTAAATTATTTTAAGGATACTGACGTCTGAGGCTTTGCTTTGGGAAACCTGGGGTGGAGCTGATAAAGAAACCTGGGCTGACCGTGTGAGTGTGGAGGGTGTAGCTGCGAAGGGACCTTGGTTCCAGCTCAGGTAGTGTGAGAGTGACTGCCAGAGTGGCTCCTGGATAGTCGGACAGGGATGTTTCCTTAACCGACTCTTCCCAGAGCTTGTCTGAGCTTCCTCTGCTTCTGAAGGATTTGTGGTGGATCTGTTACAATGGTCTATTCTATGTTTCATTGGTAGCACCTACTTTCATTCAAATAAACCCCCCATATAATGGCATCCAAAAAGAGAAATATGGATCTTTCAGTCAGGTTCTGGTTTTACAGGGGACAGCACTGACCACTTTGGATATAGCTTGGTGACAGGGAGGGCTCCTTTTAGATCTGTAATACTTAACATTCTTACAGCAACTTGTAAAGCCCTGAGCAGATGGTGATGGGCTGCTTGGAGTGTGACGTGCTGCCAGAGGTGGCTCCAAAGGAGCAACCTGTATATTGGTAGAGATGTTCAGCCTTCCATGTTCCATATCACTCTTCCCAGGTTTGGTCTCTAACTAGGGGAAAAATACTCAGTCTCCTCTGCTGACTCCTCGAAATCATATGACACTTACAAGGGACAGAGAGGTCCCTTTGCCTCACGGAACAAGCAATATCATTATGTGTCAATCTTAAGTGATTTCAAACCTACTTGTATTTCCTACTTTTGGCAGTTCTTGAGAAAAGGTTCACCTTGACCTTTAAATCTTAACCTTTATTCAGAGTGAGCAAGTATGAGTAGAGATCGCTAACCTCTGAAGCCTGCCTTTTTGTCCCAGGCTGAGACCTGCTTACACCCTGGTTTCTCCACTGGTTGTCTCTTGCTAACATTTGTATTGTGCCTGTTTTTCTGGCATCTCTGTGGACTTCTCTATACATTGCAAGCTGCTTCTACCTCATAAAAATGCAAACAGAGCACCTCAATTCCTTTTTTGTTCACCAGTCATGTCTCCTTTTAAGGCCTGAGCGAGATAAAGATTTCTCATAACAAATTTCAGGGTGCAGGGGAGCTTTTATTCAAAATATGCAATCAGGTTTGATTTTTTTTTACAAGAAGTTGCTACATTCACAATTCATTTTAAGGTATTATACTATCTATAGTCCAGTGGACTGAAAAGAAATGAACTGCAAGAAAGAATGACATTTCCACACCAATGGTTAGTGTCTAATCACACCTCCCAGAGCAGACAATTTCTGACAGAGTGGCAAGTTCATTTTCCTGAAGACCCACAGCTGATAACAATAACATGCTGTTGGCAGGTGCAGTAATTTTTCAGCTCCTGAAAACCTTTAAAGTTCAATATAACCAAAAAAGACGGTGTGTCAGATGCAGGATTGGGATTATTTATCAATCTCCAATTGTACCAAAAACCCCAATCCCATACAAGAACTTGGACTGTCAACATCCCATAAGAGCAACAAAGAAAAACATGCTGCAACCTACTGATCCTGTTCATGTTCTTGTCCTGTTTTGCTGAGGTTTTTTTCTGTTTTAGGGGACTTAGAAATAGCATCTGCCCAGTTGTTGCTGCAGTATAAGCATGCAAGCCACCACTGGGGCTTAAATATTAAAAAATGTCTGGGTGATATTGCATGAACTCCTGCAATGTGTTGTGTACAGATAGCTGTCCTACAGCTGCAATTCAGTTTCTAGTTTGTGTATTTTATCTTGAAATCAGTGCTTGTATTTAAAGCTGTCTAAGTTATGAACTTCAGCTAAAGGTTTCTGGGCATCTGAACAGAGCTGTAAGCCAAGCTTCATGCCGTCCTTCATACACAGTAATGGGATGCTAAAGAAAAGGTGTTGCTGATGGTGTGTGGTTTTTCTTTAAATGGTTCTTTGCATAGGGAGGGAAGGTGATGAGAGCCTTTGTGGGTAAAAAGGAGAGGCACACTCCAGGCAGGGGTATAGTGGATGACGGAATGGCACATTTATTAAAATGGCGTCAGCTTATATAGGGGTGGCATGGAACTTTCTGGAAAGGGGGTGTGATTCTGGGAGGAGCATGCAAATCCTCTCACAGAAAAGGAAAAACAGGGAAGGATTATAACCATAAGGGGTAAACAAGGGTAGAGATAACCATATCAGGGAGCAGGGACGACACCAAACTCCATTTTGTGTAGCATGCAACAATGCTATTTAACTTTACAACAGTGAATTTACAGACTGAGAAATCCGTAACAACCCAATACACAGCAATAAACTGTCTCTTGTGCAGGATCCTCGGTCTCGTCAAGTCATCTCGTGGTCTCTCTGCCATTTACTGTAATCTTGTACTCCTACAGGAAGGCGCTAGAGGGAGTAACAGTATGGTCTTTGAGTTTGGGGTGTTACAACAAAGATAACAGACTTTTAAAATCAGTTTAGGAAATTCACTAATCTTTCTGTTATTATTCTTGCTGTTTGCTTGTATTTCTTTGAGCAGTGGGGAAGTAGATCTCTGATATGAGGCAATTTCTCTGAGTTTATTACTCTCATATTTAATTTTTGCTTTTTGTGTGTTTTATTACATGAAGAACTTAAATTTTAACTATTGAAAGTTGAATTTAATACATACAAGGCACTCTTCAGTTGCCTTCTGTCAACTTGTTTTTGCATCCTACCTGATGATCTGGGATCCCATCAAGCACACAGAGGACAGAAATGGCTCTGCTGGAGATTCTTCTCTGTTCATTTTCATAAGGTTTCATTCAATAGAGGATACTTATAAAATATTTCTGTAGCCATACTGGCTGTCTTTCTGTCTCTTTTTTTTTTCCTCCTTTCTAAAATATGACCTTGCTATTGGCTTCATCTCTTTGAATTTTAAAAAGACATTTTTAATTTCTCTCCTGCTGTATTTTAAATATATTAATTACTAGGTATCATGTAGAATACCTTCTTAGTGCAACAGGCTATTTCCACTTGTCTAATCCATATTAGAGCTTACGCATTCGGGTCAGCAATGGCATATCCAGGTTGTTAATCAGTGACCACTTAGAAATTCTCAACTTTTCAATACAGATTTAGAGCCAAGTGGCTTCCACAGCCTCTGCTTTCTTGCTGCATGAGTTCTTCTGGACATGTGGTTATGCTCACTAAAGGAAATGTGCTGGGAATAGAGAGCAAATTAAAGTGAGTCATGATCATTGAGTCTTTAATATTGCCCCTGGCTATTGCCTGTAGACATTCGGAAAGAAGGATGATAGGTTTTGCTACTCCAGTCCCACTTGTTAATGGCAAATTTTCAACCCTCTAACAGTGCAGAACAGTGTGCTGCCACTACTGACAGCAGCAGCAACCACTGCTCTGCCTGAGTCAAACTACTGAGGCCTCCTGTTTCCAGCTTTCTCTGCTTGCCTTAAGCACCATCATCCTTCTACTGGAATCCCACTATGTGACCCTACCTGATGAAGAGGAGATTTTTCGACTGTCAGTATTAAACACATGTTGTTCCTGAGACACTGGAAAGTGAGTCAGATGTTGTCACTGCCCTGGCTCTTTCAGTGAGGGGACTGAGAAGAGAAGGATTTGAGTGCTTTGTCCCCATAACTCCCCTACTTTGAAATGTCACCTTTCTCATCTAACACTAGAGTTTCTCAGACTACTCCCCAGGAATAAGTTTCTTTGCTCCTTTGACTTATAATTTCTGGTGGTTTAGTTTTCTTGATTTTGGTCTAGGTCTTCCCTGGTAACAGGGTTATAACTAAGGAAGTATTCCACACCATTCCTTTACGTAATCAGGTGTATATAAGACAAGGAGGGGAAGTTCCTCTTTCTCTCTTCCTTTCGTGTGCTTGGAGGACAGCAGGTCTCAGTGCATTGGCTTTGCTCTTATCTATGTGAGCTGAGGCCTATTTGAGAGACTGTTGTCTGAAGCCACACAGAGGTGGAGATTTCTGCTGTTTTCTTGAGGGAAGTTTGAGGAAACTTGGTGAGAGTTTATTTTGTAAGTCACTTTAGTGAGCTTTTCCCTGAGTTTTCAAGTTTGTATATCTGTTTTATTTTGGTTTTACTGGATTTTTGTCCTTTTTTCCCTTCCCCTTCTCCCCCTTTTCCCTTCTGTGGTTGTTTGGTATTCTTGTTCTGAATATACATAGTGTTTAATTGTATATAACTGTAATATATGTGAATATATATATTTTTTTACTACGATTTTTTTTTGGTACGTTTTTTCTCTTGGGGAGGGGAATCTGTGTGGCCAACAGCTGGGTTTGGCAGGGAGCCAACCCAAACCTCCACACACTTTTGGTGGAGAATGTGGCAACGTGTTTTGATTAACCTGGTTTATTTTGGAACATTTTCTGGGAAGACAGCCAGGTTCATACAAATGTAACCTATTGTTTTGGTCAGAAGTAGTTTGTTTGGTAAATATCAGCCATTGTTTAAGAACACTACTGGGAGAACAGCCAAAACTGAGTTGGCTTATATAAACATCCATTTTGTTTAGGAACAATGAGAAGAAAGTATAAACAATGTCCATTTTACCAATTTTTTTCTTAATTCTAACCATTTTTGTGCATGAAGTGGGATGTTCTTCAATTCCTGATGAAATATCCCAGGAACAAAGACACAGTGGGGACAACCACTGCTCTTGAGGCAAATATCTCCCTTATTTAATGTTAGCTTCACTGATCTGGTGATGCAAATCTTTGGGGTTAAACTTGGCATCAATTCTGTCTTAGATTATTTGCTAACACTCTTATGTGTGGGGAAGGACATAGACATTGGGAACATTGGGAAGGTGGTGTTGTATTGCTTTCCTTATTTTAGGAAAGGTCTAACCTCGAAAGGATTCACTGGAGCTTTAGAAAGGACTTTGGAAAAGCCAGTCTCTGGGTGGCAAGGAATATGGGAACAGTTTGGCAAGTTAGTAGGGCATGTAGCACCTCCCACTTATTGGGATTTTACACCAGAACAAGTGCTTCATCCTGATAAGATGGCCCATTATCTGATAGAAGCGTGTTTTCTACACCAAATATGCGATTCTTTGCTTTGTGCTGGGGTCTGGCTAGTGCTTATCAAGCCACAATTGACCATTTCAAAAGGTTATGGTTGAGGAAGGAACCCAAACTGAAATAGAAAACACTCTAATGGAATCAGGTACCCAGACTGAAACTATGGGTTCTATAGAAATTGTGACCCAAACTATGCCACCAGATCCTCAACCTACTCCACCAGTGGTTCAGACTGTGTCATCAGCAACTTGAGCTACGCCCCCAGAGACTCAACCCACGCTACAATTGTTCCAGGGAGGGTCCGAAGGGCTGTGGAAACTGAAACTGAGACACCGCTGAAAGTTTAACCCAGACAGTAGTTTTATTACCAAAAGTGGCCAAGTAAACAGGAAAAAACACAAGAGAGAGAGAAAAAGGGAAAATAAGCCCCCAGGTATAAACTCCCCGATTGCTCAGGTGTTTCTCATGGAGTTGCCTTACTGACACCCAGAATGCCCCAACTTCCCAGAGCAGTGGCTGCATCCTCAAGGGTCAGCAGGCTCACAGGTGAAGCCAGGCATCCCCACCAAAGAGCAACGTTGTCCTGTCCTGTGAAGCGAGAAAAAAGCCCTGAGCACGAGCTACCTGCTCTTTTTCTTTTTTTGCCAAAGTGACCTTAGCCGAGCAGGTGTGGCCAGGACCACCCAGCCAGAGATCCTCCAGTCTCTTCCCCAGTTATGTAAGTGGGACCCTCTTGCACATATCTGGTGGCATTGGTGCCTGCATGATATGTTCCAGGAGGTCTTTGAGACAGCTGGTGGGAGATGCTCCCCCTTTTGCCCGCCCACTCACTGTCTCCAAGATGCCCCAGAGAGAGCCACGTGGAAACCACAGGAAGGGAAGCAGAGAGAGAGTTTATTAACATGGGTAGAGGTATTTAAATGTTTTAGGGGGATTCTATCTACTACCAATAAGAATCTAGGGATAAGAACCAATGGGAAAGGGTTAACTAAAGGCCAGTAGGGAAACTTAAACAGAGGCTTTCAAGAACGAATTCCTTAGGGCTTAGCTACATAGATAAGGGGTGTCTCAAGGGATATTGGGAAGAAGAAGGATGCCTAAGTAAAAAAGACAAGGAATCCATTTTACAACACAGTAAAAGCTTCAGTTTTTAAAGCACTTTGGCTAGCTTCTTCATTTTCTTCACAGAGCCATTTCTGGCATGACTTTTCCCATTTCTGATACTGCAAGTCCTCTTCCACAGGTCTTTATTAAATGGATCTGGGGGCTTACTTCATCCTCCTCCTCCTCTCTTTCTTTTCCAAGTGCCCTTGAAGGGCCATCAGCCAATAGTGAGAGCCCAATAAATTTCATTTTACACAAAATTGCCTCCTTCAAGGACCAATTCCATCTTTATCAGCCTGTTTTCCCGTAACTTGGCAGGAAAAGCAGAACTCCTCACAGGTAGCTGGGCCAAAGACAGACCAAAAATATTAGCATCTAATTCAGCCTGCATACACAATTCAGGCACAGTTTGCATTGAAAAGAATACAGTGCTTTGTTAAGGAATTAGCTGATTTTGAAAAAAAAGCTTAAAAAAGGAAAATATATTTGCTTGGAGACTGCCTAAGGCTGTGTAATTCTCCAGTATCCATTCATACCCTTCCGTGTTGTTTTTCAATGTGTGTTCTGTTTGCAATAGGTGTTTTGTTTGCAATACTTGTGAATAGTTTGTGCTGGCAGTTCATGCTGAGGGTCAGTATTTGTGGTGGGTGTTGCTGGTTTAGTGCCATTCTCTTTCAGTATTGTAATGTGAAAGGATTGCTCTGGTTTTGACCCTTGCTGAGAAAGACATGTAGCACTGACATAACTGATAGCTCCCTTGTTGTCAGGTTTTTTTAAGTGCAAGATGTAGCTGTTCTCCTGTGCCTGAGGGAGGTCTAGGGCTGTTTCCAGCACTTACTGAGATAATCCATGCAACAAATAGCTACAGAGGGAGCAACATTAGGATTAAAGATGTGACAGGTAGCTTATTATAAGTCAAAATGGGCAGGCCTTAAAGGTTGACATAGCTGGGTTGGATTGGGCTTTGCTGAGTTTTCAATCAAGGCCCTTTCATTAAAATTATACCATTTTTCTGAAATTAAATGACTTTTTCTGGGCTCAGTCCTGCCACAGTCAGGCAAGCAAATATCAATAAAAATAAAACGGCTTATACCCAAGGGTTTGTAAGACTTTTTTACTATAACAGTAGCTTATGTATTCATGGGCAAAAAAATCATATTAATTCTGTGAACCAGTAGGATTTTAGGAATGAGCAGGAAGTATGAATGGGTATTTCTGCATTAATGTGATTTGTAATAAAATGCATGTCCTCTAAAAATTTATCAAACAGGCTGAAGTGTCTGTCTGATTCAGATAGCTCTTCCATATCAGCTTGACCTCAGTGATTTTGTGCTTCTGCTGTTGATATCCTTTATAAGATATATCCTAGCCTTGATATAGGACAAACTATAAATTCAGGAAATATAAAGGAGTAGCTTGGTAAAAATGTGCTGAAATATGAAAAATGCTATTCTTGAGCCTGTTAAAATAGAACCCTTTCTGGTGATCTCAACAGGACCATTGCTTTTAAATATTTTCCCCTAGTGCTGTTTTTCACTTTGCAGTCAGTGTCTTATTGTAGTTGTTTAAAAAAATAAACTCAAGTGAAAATGCTGATTCCGTACTGTTAGAAAAATTGCTTTTATTAAATTTAGAAAAAAACCCAAAAGTCCGTGGAACAAAAGGAATATAACGAAAAGAAAAATTTGGTTACAACATATGTTGGGTGTCCTGGTCACACAGTATCCCCAGGAGCACACCTTCCAATTAAAACCCCCCACTTTTAAACCTTTTCAAGGCCCAACTCCATTTTGCAATGGGGGGGGGGGGGGGGGGGGGGGGTTTTTCTTCTTCTCAGGTTGGTTCTTCTGTGCCCACCCCTCTGCCAGGGG
>JAWWMO010000199.1:0-22819 GCA_035047845.1 Dendrocincla fuliginosa | reverse complement strand
CACAGCTTCTCTGGGCACCCTGTGCCAGGGCCTGCCCACCCTCCCAGGGCAGGATTCCTTCCCAATATCCCATCTAAACCTTCTGGCTTTTAGTCTGAAACCATCACCCCTTGTCCTGTCACTCCAGGCCCTTATAAATAGTCTCTCTCCATCTTTCCTTTTGGCTCCTTCAGGTACTGGAAAGCCACAATTAGGTCACCCCAAAGCTTCTCTTTTCCAGGCTGAAATTTAACCTACCTGAGCTCCTGGGCATGGGCAGGCAGGTGGGAGAGGTGGCAGTGATGGGAAGCAAACCCTGGGAAAGCTGCTGAGCTGTTAAACAGGCTCTTTGAGCCTGATCTTGAGCTGATAATTTGGGATTTAACTGGGGGTAACTCTGTCATTGAGGATTTGTGGAGGGATTTTGCTGTTGGGGTCCTGAGCAGATTCTTTTATCCCACGTTGAAGGCTCTCCCCCCATTTTTTGGCCCTCCCTCTGTGTTTGTCCCAAGTCCTGCTCTGGTGGCTCCATCCCCAGCCTGATGACCCAAAATCTTACCCCATTCCAGAGCAGGATGCAGTGACTGGAAAAAAAGAACTGCTCAGCCACAGCACGATGGAGGGTTGTCTTAAGGCTGTATTTATTCTATTTTCACTTTTTAAAACTTTTTGCTTCCAAAACCCCCTTGCCTGTCATTGAAATTTCCCAGGCTCTGCTGAGTCATGGCTCGTTTCTTTGTAGCTCTGAGTTTTTGACAAGCACCTTCCAGGCTTTGCTGTGAGTGTTCAGCAAGGGGATGGAGCTGACAGAGCTGCTTCCATGTGCTGGAATGTGCCCACCTGCATGAGGGCAGCACTTGACTGAGCCCAGGGCTGCTCCCAGTGCCCCAGAGCTCACAGCAAGAGGCAATCTGGGCTGGCAGGGCTTTGGAGAGAGTTGGAGGCTTCTTGGAGGAGGTGGCAAAGGAGCAATGGGGTGGCTTGGAAGGGTTTGTGCAGTGGTGGAGGTGCAGGAGACCCTGTGAGCCAGCAACTTGCAGTTCCTCCTGGGAAGGATCTTCCAGGTAGTTCATATCCCCCTGAGCAGAACTTGATCTAAGAAATAAGTGGCAGAGATGAGGATTAATCCATAAAGCCGTGTTGTCAGGGCTCTGCAGGTGCTCCCAAAGAGCCTCTGCTGGCTTGGGGAAGGACAGGCAGAGCTTATGGATGAGGGGAGTGGAGTAACTTCAGTTCCATGGATGTGACATGGACACCAGCAGTCCCAGCTTGCTGTCAGCTTCTCTAGTGTTTTATTTCTCTGATACTGGTTTTTGCCATGGGCTCTGTGGCCCTTCCCACCACAGAGAGCTGGCTGGTCCTGTGCATTCCTGTGGTCCCAGCAGGACTGCTCATGTCAGGAAGGGCTGTGGAGTTTGTCTTTAAGGGAGACACGAGGGATCAGCTGGGCAAAATCAATCCCCTGCCTGCTCCGTGTCACTTAGTCCTGATAAGCTGCCAGTTGAGCCCTGAATGTCTGAAAGCACATCCTGCTCTCTGGGATGAGGTGGTGTCACAGCAGCTTTACCTGAAGGATGCATTTAAGCCACCAGCTCCTCACAAGAAAGAGGAGCTGCATCTGAGGTGCTGTTTCTTGGCAGCCTGGGATCTTTCATAGTTTGGAGAGAAATTTGGTAGGATAAAATATCCTCAGCTCTGAGTCAGCCCTGCAGTTTAATGTCAGCCCTAATACCGGTTCTGGGAATGTGGAGTTGGGGGTGGAACATGCTCGGGTGGGATGGAGCAATTTGCTCCTCAGCCAGGTGTGCTCTGACCTGTCTGAGCCCTGATGCTCCCTCAGGGTGAGGAAAGTGGGGATCCCAGAGTCCTTCTACAGCTCCTGTTGGGCAAGAGCCAAGTGCAAACCAGGCAGGACTCGCCCCTGGTGGTGTCAGGGGTCACTTAAGGACCAAGTTTAAGCCAGCCTTAACCCTACATTTCCTGGCTTTGCCTGATGGAAGGCAGATCCCTGCCTGGTTTGGACATGCTGTGGGGCAGTGGTGGATGGCAGGGTGAGCTTTGCCACCCTTCCTCTGTCCCTCTGGCCCCACATGTGCAGGTCAGTCAGAGCTTATTGTAAAGAATTCCAGAGAGCAAAGGAAACATCCCTGGTTCTTTATTTCTGGGGCAGTTGCAGCAGTTTTGGCTACAGGCAGAGGAGGGAGTTTAATGGAACATTTACAGCCCAGATGGGTACAAAAAGTGTACAAAAATTTCTGGAATTGGGCCTTTAGCAGCGTCTTATCCAAACACACGAGAGTCTCTGGGGGGATGCTGGAGTTCCTTGAAGCATTCCCCAGACAATACACTTCCACCTTGGATTGTCTGCTGATGTCTGAGGCAGAACTGAGCCTGTTGTTCTCTTCTCGCTTCACCTCCTCCCAGCTGCTTCCCAGAGCCCTCAGAATTCCCATAGGGATGAGCCCTCCCCTCGTTTGTGTCCTTGGCAGGGTAATTAAGGTCACGGAGCAGCAGAGCCCCCCCTGCTCAGGGGGGTGAAACCTCAGCGGGGCAGAGTGGCAGGACTTTGGGAGCAGGCAGTGGGGAGCAACCCTTGGAGGGGAGGCTTGGCATCCCCCCTACAGCAGATCCCATGGATATCCCGTTCCAAAGGGATTGCTCCTTGTTTGCGTGCCGTGCCCTCTCCTGAGCCTGGGGTCACAGCAGGCTTCCCATCCATCCTGGGGCTGTGGAGTAGGGACACACATCCTCCCCCAGGGATGGCAGTGCTCAAGGAATGCTCCTGGCCCCGGCAGCGTGTCCTGCTCCAGTCTCCCGTTGGATGCTCTCCAGCTTCTCTGCAGCTTCCAATGGCTCCTGGTGCAATCTGCTGCCAAGCAGCCCCTGCCCCGCCAGTGTGAGCACCCGGCGTCCTCTGCATCTGCCTGCCTTGGAATGCCTGGACCAGCATCCCTAAAAAGGCTCCCGGCCCTGGTGTGTGTCACGGGGCTGCCAAGAGGGATGGGATCAATGGGGCTCGGCGCTGCTGGCGCGTCCCGTGGTGTTGTTTTCCCTGGAACGCTGGGACGTGCTGCCCTTCCCGGAGGGCTGCAGAGCCAAGAGCCTTCAGAGCACTGCAGTGTCTCATTCAGGGTCTGTCTGAGCTTCCACCCTCAAGAGCTTCAGTCTGTATGGTGGGAAAAAAGTTGAGGCAAAAATTGGGCTTCCCGTGGAAGTTCTTGTTCTCTCCAGCCCGTGAATATTAAGGGGAATTGGGCAGGCTGGATCTCAGCCTTGCTGGAATGAATCCCTCAGGCCCCAAGAAAGCTCCACGTTTATCACGGTATTTCTGGAATGGTTCTTAATTCTTGGGTTTATACCCTGGGCCTGTGTGGTAAAAGTGGGATTGGTTTGTGTTTTTCCAGATGCTTCTTGCAGAGGGCTGGAGGAAGTTTGGGATGATATCAATATTGACTGAATCCACTATGAGGTCTCAGGGCTCAGGCAGGGGCCGCTTTGCCTTTCTGGTGGGTGAAGGGACTTTATCCCAGGACACAAACTGGTGGCTCAGGGCAGACCCAGCAGCTCCCACCAGCCTTTGGAATGTGGATAATGGATGACTCTCCTGAACTGCTGCTTTTGGACACAAATACTTTGGGTCTGCTGAGGCAGCCCCTTGGGTATCCCAGTTTCCTTGCAGTGCTTCTTGGGGTCAGGGTGATGTGTTTGCTGGGGGTCTGAGCTCTGTCTAATTCCCTGGAAAAGCTCTTTTGGCTGGAAAGACAGCCTGGTCTCTGTGTTTTTCCATGGCCTGGTGACCCCCTGCTCCATGGGCACTGATGTTCTGGCTGGACAGGGACAGGTCTCGGGAGCCAGCTGGCCACTAGATGTCAAACCTTGGCTGCTGGAGCTCCCAGGGAAGGTTCTGACCATGGATGGTGTGTAGGGATTAAATGAGGATCTGAAGTGAGATGTGGGTGGACACCCAATTCCTTCAGCAGGGAAAGTGTGGGATTTCAGCTGGCTTTCCCTGGGGACAAATTTCAAACTAAAGCAGGGTGGCAAAGGAATGATTTTTGTCTCTTTTTTTTTCCTGGAAGTGCCTGAGTTATTTATGTGAAGTGCTTTGAGGGCTTGCTGTCCTCAGATGTGCTGATGAAGGGATTCCAGATTTGGAAATAAACTCATGGGGACTTGATTCTGATCCTGGGATCTTCCTCCTCTTCCACTTGTGTTGATGGTGAGCACCTGCTTTGACTGATCATCACAGTCTGAAGCAGAACCTCCCCCTGGAGATGTTTGTGGACATTGGTGGGGTTGGAGTGTGGTCAGGACCTGTGTTCTGGTACAGCCCCTGGTGCCATTGCTTGGACAAATGATATTGAACAACTTACAGCAGGAACCTGGTGCTGCCTTTGTAAAGTCAGGAAGTTTAATTCAGTTTTATTTATTTCATTGACCTTTGGATCAAGAGGTCCCCCCGGCTGCTGAGTGGAGGGAAGGTTATTGCTTTACTTTCCCTTGGTTTTATGTTCTTGTTCTCTGTGTGTTTACCCTGCCAAGGACAGGAGGAGCATAAAGCTTTGGGCTCATCCAGTTGCATTTCTTTGGTGGAACTGATTTGGAACACAATTTAGGGTGTTGCCTGTCCCTTAAATGTTGGCTGGGCTCTCCCACTTGGGTGCCCCAAAGGAAGGAAGTTGTAAATGATCCAAAGTCTGCTTTGCTCCCACCAGAACAGGGAGCTGGGAGGATCCAGCCAGCCCTCAGCACGTGCTGCTCAACTTGTGTCCCAAAATACCCATTTATCAAGATCTCTTTTTGTCTTAATATATATATATACACACCCCCTGGTACGTTCCTCAGTTGAGGCATGAAGAGAAGATTCCTGTTTGGGATTATTTTTAGGCCCTGAAATTATTCATGAGGCTGCTTCCCCTGATTTATGACAATACCCGGAGTGTCGCCACGTAAATGACTTTTAAATGGAATGTTTCAGCAGTTTTATAAGAATTCCTCATGTGAGGGGAACATAAACAGTTTGTCATTTACCAGACTGTATTTGATTATTAAATTTGCTACTCTAAACATCAGGCAATGCTTCCTTCAGCCCAGGCTGCTGGAGATGTATGACTTAGAGCCATCCCCTTAAATAAAACCCAACCTGCCGTGGGAAGTCGGCATGGGACCCATCAGGCCTCTTTCCTGCTGGCTGCATAGATGCTCGTTGGCCAAAAATTAAGATGGGATGTTGAGGTGAAGCTGCTTCCAGCTTTTCAGATCCCATTCCGAGAGCAGACAGGCTGGGGAAGGTGAAGCACGAGGGGTTGGTGTCCTGGGAGAGCATCCAGTTGTGCTGTAGGAATGTGGTGCTTCATCCCTGTGGTGTTTGAAGAAGTCCAGGCAGAGCAGGGAGGTGGAAAACACAAGGGTTGTCTGTGTAGTGAAGGCTTGCCCTGTGCTGAGGGCTCTGCTGGGCAGGGCATCCTGCGTGGGTGGGCAGGGATGGAAGGACTGGCCTGTGAGGGGGAAATGCAGGGTGGAAATCCATGGATCTGTTGCTAAAGGGATGTAAAATGAGAGCCTTGGGCTGAGGCCTAGAAAGTAAAACCAGGCTATGGGAGGAGGATATGGGATGCTGCTCTCCCAGGAGTTCAGAGCCTCTCATGTTCATCCCTAGCAACTCATCACAGAGGGATTATCCCATAATTTAAGAGGAACAACAAAAGCATTATAATCCCAATAATGCCCTCCTTAAGCTCAGCTCATTTCGACTTGCCTGTGGCAACATGTGACGAGGGACTATGGGAAAACCCACATCCTGACACTAAACCCAGGGTTGAGAAATGGGATCTGTCCCGTGCCTAATGACCCCCTGTTATTCCTCTTCCCCACACTTGGAAAAAAGGAAGTGTGAAACTTGTGCTGCTCCCAGGATGCCTGTGTGGTGCACAGCTGGGCCAGGCAGAACAGGCAGCACGTGTTCGTGCCCAGAAACCCAATCAAAGTGGTAATTAGCCCCTGAAACAAATGAGAACAGAAGATTCAATTTTATCCTGCATTGTGGCTTTTCTGCAAACTCTGTCTCCAAGCAGGGTGGGGAGTTAAATAACGCAGAGCTTAAATAATAAGCGCGCTGGGAGAGGAGATTATTAGGAGAGGATGGATATTGCTGCAAAGTGGGGAAAATTGAGGTTGGGAAGAGCTGAGGATGCACGTGGAGCTTGGGCTGAGGCTCAGCTCTTCCTGGTCCCCCTGGGGTTAAGAGGGAGGATGAGGATGGAGAGCTCTGGGGGTGCCACTGATGGATGAGGTGTGTCCAGCCAGCTCTGAAATGAAGGAGGGCAATTTGGAGCCAATTTGTTCATCCTTGCTGGCTGAAGGCAGAGCAGTGACTGCACCCCGCTCTCCTCTCTGCCTCATTGACTCAGCAGCTTTAAATCTCAGCTGGAAGCGCAACTTTATCTCCTTCCCTCCTCCCCGCTCTGCTCCCTGTTCCTGTGCCAGCTCCGGAGCTGTGTTTAACTCTGAGCACTTCCAGGGGGAGGCAGGGCTGGAATAAGGCTGGGCTGCAGCAGGAGCTGGTGCCAGGGGCAGGAGGGGCCAGCACTGTGGCCCTTTCCCCTTCATTCCCTGTCCTTGGGGACGGGGCTGCTGAGAAATGCTCTGACTTCCAGAGGGAAGAGCATGTGAGGAAAGCTGGAGAAATATCTGTGTGTTTGATGGAGTTAATCATGGACATGTGGAAATGGGTGACAGTCAGAGCTCAGGGGGTCTGTGCCTTGCCTTGCTGGAACTGAGTTGAGGCTCGGCCAGACTGTCCTGGCACCACAAGGAAAAAGAAAAGTGGGAGGAAACAAGAAAAGAGGCGTTTCTGAACACCAGAGCTTGGAGAAGCTTCACGTCCTGGAGAGGACCCCAACACCTTTGGGATGATGATGGTCTCCTTCCTCCCCTGTCCCTCTGCCCGTGGCTGGTGGGATCCCTCACACCCTGACTCCGTCACCACCCCCCTTGGTGGCCGTGCCTGCAGGAGAAGGCATCGATTTTCCCTGGAGTTACGTGGTTTTGGAGGTGGACGTCGGCCAAGCCGCAGGAACTTCCCTGACCCTCCGAGTCTGTTGTGAGCTGTGCCCTTCTGCTTATTTATTTATTTCTTTGCAAAATTGCTGTTTCATCTGCACCTCTTCGGCGTATTTTAGTTTCCAGTGCATCGCTCCTGAATGGTTGGTTGCTCCGAGAAAGTCAAGGTGTTTTATTGAATGGAAATAGGGATTCAGGGGGTGTTATCCAAGGGTAAGCACGAGGCAGGGCTGGAGGAAAACTCTCTGTCTTTAAACCAAGGGAGCAATCCATGGGGGGAAAAAGGATGCAGCTTTTGGGTTCAGGGTCACATCTTGAGCAAAATGTGCAAATGATGGCCTGGAGTTGGGCAAGGGGAGGTTGAGGTTGGATATTATGGAAAATTTCCTCGTGGAAAGGATTGTCAGGCCCTGGCACAGCTGCCCAGGGCAGTGGTGGAGTCGCTGCCTCCAGAGGGGTTGAAAAGCCATGTGGATGTGGCACCTGGGGACGTGGGTTAGTGGTGACCTTGCCAGTGTTGGAGGAATGTTGGACTCTGATCTCCCAGGGCTTTTCCAGCCCGAATCATTCCAGGATTCCACAAGGCTTCTGGGTAGCTGTTCCCCGAGGCGACCTCAGACCATCAGGGGTGACTCTGGGGCTGAAGAAGAGCCCGAGGAAGCCCTGGAGCTCCTCAGGGAGGGAGGAGCAGGTTTTGCTGCGGGATTTTCGGGCTGACACGAGCAGGAGGACGCCCGAGTGACCTTGCAGGGGGCTGCTCTGTGCCAGGTTTGCAGACTGAAGGCTTTTGGAAGGCTCGGAGGGAACGTCAGCGTGACAGGCAGGAGGTTTAATAGGATTTCATCGAGGGCCAGTGAGCACCTTGATGTGTGCAGTTGTTGACTTACAGGAGCTCAGGGCTGCTGGAAATTGGGAAACAGGGAGACTTGGGCTGAACTCCCACCTGGGGAGTTTTGATGATGTTGTTCTTGTAGCAAGGATGTTTCAGGGGATCCGTAACCCACTTTGGAGCCATCTCGGGGTTGGGTTGCTGAGCTGAGACTTTCATGGCTTTGCTCAAAGAGCAATAGGAATCCTTGGGATTCTTCATTTAAAGCAAGCCTAAGGGCAGTAATACAGCTTGGTGAACCATCTTCCCCTGGAGCAGTCTGTGCACATAGAGAGGGAACAGTCTCCCCTCATCTCCACACATTTATTTCCTGTTGTTTTGGTGTTGTGGAAAACCTGCCCTGCACAGATCATTCCAATATTCGAGAGCTCAGGAGGGACGTGGCTTTCCCTGGGTTTTTGGGCCATTTATATATTGAAAGAGGCCTGCAGGGCTCTTTTATGCTGAAAGATGAAACCACCTCCTCAAGCCAGGCTGCAGAGCCGGAGTGGTTTTTTTCTTTTTGGGAACCTGGAGCAGTTTTTGCAGCTCTTTTAACTCTTGCTTTAGTCTGATGGGATTTCTGCCTCTCATTATGCAGCAGATAAAATACTGTCCTTGAGGGAAGGAATCACTCTTTTATACAAAGACTTAAAATACCTTGATTTTCCTTTTCTCCAGAAGCTGCCTGTTTGAAGGGAATTTTGGCTGTGGTGAGAGGCACCGGAGTGGTGGCCTTGGAATGGAAGTCCATCCTAAATGGCTTTAAACTTAAAGAGAGGAGTTTTAGATGGGATATGGGGAAGAAACTGTCCCCTGGGAGGGTGGGCAGGCCCTGGCACAGGGTGCCCAGAGAAGCTGCCCCATCCCTGGAAGTGCCCAAGGCCAGGTTGGAGCAACCTGGGTTAGTGGAAGGTGTTGGGGTTGAAACTGGATGAGCTGTAGGGTCCCTCCCAACCCAAAGCATTTGGATTCTATAATCCTACAGGAGAGGGGGACAGACCCTCCAAGTGAAGGTATTTGCAGCATAGATATCCTGGGAAACTTAACTTTTCCAGCCTGTGATCCCCCAACTTCCAAGGACCCCCCTTAACCCACCAGCTCCATTTAACAGGGCCTAACAAGCAGCCTTTAAAATCCTGAGTCTAATCCTACCCGGGGTAAGTCGGTTTTAATTCCACTCGTTATGCCAATTAAACACCAGTATTAGAGCAATCCTTCAGGTTTAATCTCTGGGTGTTTCTAAAAGCATCTTGCCCCTCAGTTTTGCCTGCAGGATGTGTTCCTGGAGCTGGTGTTTGTGAACGCTGGGGCTGAGAGGGAGCTGGAGACTGGATTGACAGGAATATTTTGCCTTTCTCTGCTCTTTTCTAAAGTGCAAACTCCGTGTCCTTGAGGCCTGAGGGGTCATTGCTGTCTGTCAGTGGATGTGTGACGAGAGAGAGAGGGCCAGCCCATCGCCCTTGTCACCAGGACTGGGAGCAATGGGGTGGTCTGTGTTTCCATGGTTTCCCTGTGTGGCATCAGGGCTTCCCAAGGATGCTGTGAATCCAATCCCCTGGGTACCAGGGGCTCGTGCTCTGCAGAGCATCCCTCGTGGTCCTCAGTGGTCCTGGGCCTGCCTTCCCACAGCTCAGCTGGAGCCAAGAACTGCCCCCTGAGCACCATTAATATCTTTATTCTACAAATCTCCCAGTCTTATCATGGGCAACAGTGAAATCTATTCCCTGACCTTTGCTCCTTCGGTCCACATCTCATTCTAACTGTGTTATTTTTGACCCATCACATGGTGGGATAAAAACCTCTGTCCTGTAAAGGCAGAATTAAAGGGAAGGCAGATTTAAGGACATTTGTTGGCAGCTTGGGGGTTTCCTGCCTTCTCTCTCTCTCTCTCTCTCTCCAGCCCCTCTGTTATGATGAACTTTGAGAGCATCCCAAGCAGTTGCAATAAAGAGGCTCTGAGGGAGTTTCTTGCCTTGGAATTGTTACAAGGAGAACCAGTTGTGATGTCAGGTTTTGATTTATGAAAATTGAAATGAGAAGTGATTTTGGGTCGGGGGCTCTTTGGAGGTAGGAATCCCCTGCATGGGATCCCCTTTTTTCTTAGACTTGGTGGATCTTCTGCATTTTGAGTAGTCGGTGTTCAGTTAATCTGCTCGTGGCTGGATGTTTGAAGTGCCAGAGGAGTTCATTTGGTAGATGTTAGATGTCCATCCAGTGCTGCAACAGAGAGATTCCCCAGAGGGATCCCCTTGTCCCGAGAGGGGAGAGCTTGGAAGCGTTGCCCTGACATTAACAAGCAGAGAAAAATTGCCTTCAAGCTGATTATTTATTGATTCGATCAGATTTCTGTCTTCCATCAGCAGTCTGGCCTGGTGCACACATTGTGCTGTTTACATAAACCACAGCACTCATATCTATGTGTATGTATATACATTGATTGTATATATATCTCCTAAATGTGTTAATCTGCAATATCTGACAGCTCCTCTGATGTGGGAGGCCCTTCCTGCCAAAAATGTTGGGTTTACTCTTTGGCATCTGAGTGAGAGCTTAGGCTGGAGGTCTAAAACCCTCCTGGAAGTCTGACAGCTCTAGGCTGGGCTTTAATATTTGCATGTGAAATGTATTTGGTTAATATTGCCTGAGCCTTTTATTGTAAGTGCAGAGGATAAACCCCATGGGGATGCTTTGATTTGTTTGATATTCCTATTAGTTTATCATAAGAGATTATCTCTCATTTATGGAAAGCAAGCAAACATGAAAAAATAGAAGCCATGTGTTCTCCCCCCAGGCTTGTTTAGTTATTAGACTATTATTACAGTTAATTCAATATTATTTGGCTTTGAGAGGAATTGCTATTGTTCCAGAAGTGCTCCAGAACACTTCACACTCCGCACACTACCTAATTGTCCTGGGAGCAGGCTCGTTGAAATCCCCAGGAAAAATCCCAGCAACAGGCTTGGCATTGCCTGTGAGCTGAACTCTGGATTTGGGAAAGGTTTGGAACCACCAGAGCTTTCATTTGGAGGAAAAACATACAGAATAGCAGCGAAATGAAGTGCTTTTCAATGCCCTGTTCCAGCTGAGCTCAGTGTGAGTGTGAGTGTCAGCCTGGCTGAGGTTTTGAGGCATAAGGGGTTGACTTCTCCCAAGAATATTCATATATATATATATATCTATCTCAGTATATCCAGGGGTCAGGTGTTGCTGCCCCTTAAACTGTAGCTGCTCCACTTAAAAAGCACCACAGGTGTAAATGGAGAAAACCTCAAGGGGGCTGGGAAAAAAGGGATTTATTAGAAAATCAGGGTTTCCTCAGTGCTGCCCGACCCCAGAGTGTGGAATCCACGGCTGCTCCCAGGGGATGCTCTTTCTGGTCCCGATGATTTCCCTGCTGTGGCTCCCAAGTGTTTCCTCATTCCCAGGGAATTTGCTGTTACAGAGGGTCTCGATGGTAGGTCATGGATGGAGGGGCCATGGGGGGCTTTGGGGTGGGCACAAGGGAGGAGGGCACGGAACTTTTTGCCCTTTTTCACTTTTAATGGAGAAATCTTCATACTTTGACCTTGTGCAGCAGGAGAGCTCTTGGCACGATTTTAGGTGTCCACCCTAAAATCTTCCTTGGATTTTATATCCTGGGTGAAAAAGGCAATCTGGGCAGGCAAGGAAGGGAATCTGTGCTGGTCTTGCACCCGTGAGCATCTCCCCCCATCTTTCCTCAGCCTTCTCAAGGGGTTTTCACAGGATTTTCACTCCCAGCCCCCCCCCAAAAAAGTTGTTTGTTTTTTCTTTGGGGTGGGGAGGAGGGAAGGGGGAATTATGAATGAGTTTGGAGCGGTTGCCATGGGAAGCTGTTGCTAATGAATCTCTGGGGTTTCCTCTCCACCTTGAGCCCTGTTTCCTGGGAAGAACGTTCCCATGGCAACAGATGTCCCTGAGCCCCTGCCCGCCCTCCCATGGGCACATGGAGCTCCTTGTGATGCCAGCCAAGGGATTTCTGGCCTGTGGGCATCCCCTGCACTCCCTTCCCCTGCACCTGCCAGTTCTCAGAGGGTGTTTTGAACAGTTTGAACATTTAACCAAGAATTCCCAACCTGTTCCCTTCCTTTCTGGGGGTTTTTCCTCTCCAAACCCACCGATGCTGCAGCTTTTGCCTCCCGTGTGGGTGTTTGGTGCCTGACCCACCTCCTGGTGAGCCTGTGCTGGGCATTTTGGGAGGAAAGCCTAGGAAAGATGGGAATTTCTCCCCAGCTTTTCATGGTGGGATAATTAGGCACCAGGTAATGAGTTGCCAGCCCTGCAATCCCTTTGAGCTTGGCTGGTGCTTGGGCTCTCTGGGGCTGTTTGGGCAGTTCCACACCCGCAGCTGATGCAGAATGAAAAGTCCAAATATGTTTTTCCTCTTTCCAACCCTTGGAGATAAGGTGGGAACTGCCACCTGGATCAGCACCTGGCACTGGGATGGTGGGATGAGAGGAAAGGGCATGAGCTGAATATTGCACCAGGAATTATCTGCTCTTGGGCTTCAGGTTCATTTTTGCCCCTAAACCAAGGTTTTGGCTTTGGTGTGCTGTTTGACTTTTTTCCCATTCCCCTTGCAGTGCTGGAGCTGAAATTCCCGCCTGGAAGCAGGAGGGTTTAGGAACTGGGGAACACAGAACAAGCTCTTAGGGGACAGGGAACAAGTCATACAATCCTGGAAGGGTTTGGGTTGGAAGGGATTTCAAAGATCCTCTTGTTCCACGGGCAGGAACTCCCTCCACTAGCCCAGGTTGCTCCAAACCCCATCCAACCTGGCCTTGGACACTTCCAGGGCTGGGGCAGCCACGGCTGATGAAGGTGCCCAAGTGACACCTCACGTGGAGAGCTGGATCCCCCCAGGTGGTTGGTGGTTGATGTGCTGGACTGACCTGCTTTCCAGCAGCAAAAGGGAGTGTTTGAACAAAAGTGGAGCAGGTGAGAAGCTCCAATAACGTTCAGTTCGAATAAAAGAAGTGGTTTCTCCTTCATTTAGGGGATGAATGTGACAGGCCAGAGAAATCTCCTGTGCATCTGCAGTGTGTCCCTGGCAAGGCACAGAAGGGAGGAGAGATTTTGGGTATCTCCAGGGCCTGGCATTTTATCTGCTCGTGCCAGTGGTGCCCCAGCTACAGCCTGGCAGTCAGTTGGCAGTGCAGGAGCACCAAAGTGCTTTTGCTGTTCGAGGCGGAGCAGACACTGAAACCCATGAGAAGGTCCATTTGTCACCAGGCAATATTGACTCATCTGTTACAGCCAAGTCACCTCTCATCACGGGCTCTGGGCATGAGGATATTTCTTCCTCTCACAGTGTCGTTCAGGAATATTTTATGGCTTTTTTTTATTTGGGGAACGCTTCGTAGGTGTGGATAAATCAAACCTCAGGAATTGAGAGGGATGAAATGGAGCCTGAGAGTACTACAGGAGAGCAAGAACAGGACTGGCAGTGCTGAGAAATCCCAAATCCTTATGCCATGATGAGGCTTCAGCTCCCCAAGAATAGCAGAGGGCATTTCTCCCAGGATTGCAATCACGGAGATGAAAGTTCTTGAGCGTTAACAGTTGATCATCTCAAGCTTTCTGCTTGTGTGTGTGTTCCCAGGTATGAAAGAGCATGGCTAATGACACCTTGTAAAGCCATGAATAATTCACGTGCTGATTGATGGGGGCTCTGAAGTCGAGCTGAGATCCTGCCCCCCTCTCGCAGCCGAGTAAACGGGAACTAATTGAATCGGGGAGAGATCATAAATAAATGGAAGGAGTTGTAAGACAGCATGTTGCTGTTGATATTGTTTACCTGAAAGGGAAGGTTGGATCTTGACAGCTTCAAATTACCATGGGGCAAGGGATGGGGAAATGAAGGAAATGCATCCCGAGGAGTGATTGGCAGGTGGGGTGGGTGGGACAGGGACAGTCCTTGGTGTGTCTGTCCAGGCTCCCACCAGTAGGATAAGGCTGGTTGTGCCACAGTTGCATGGAATGATGTGTGGTTTGAGGATGGGTTGTTGTCACCCTTGTCCCGTGAACCTGGGAGTGCTCAGAGCCTTGGAAAATCTGCCTTTGGGAAGGGAAGACGTGGAAGGAGTTCAGTGTCCTTCTGTTGTCCCTGAGAACTGAAATCCCTCCAGCTCAGGTCATGAGTTTCAGGCCCCGGTGGTTCTTTGTTACAGCTCTGAGTAAAACAATGTTCAAGGGGGCAGTGAAAGGTGTCCCTGCCTATGGCAGGGGTTGTAAAGTCCCTTCCAATCCAAAGCATTCCATGATCTCTCCATGCAGCAGTAGAGCCCTAAGGAGGAGGGGCAGGTCCCTCTTGGTGAGGTCTCCACCTGCCTCCCTCCCCGCTCTGGTTGCTTGTCCCTCCTCTCCAGCAGGTGTTGGGTGTTCCCTGTGTTCTCCCTCAGAAGGGCCCATTGCAAAGGAGCCTTTTTAAAAACACACTTGCCTTCGTGGGGTTGTTTTTCCATTGCTTTCAAATGATAAATATTTCATCAAATGCCTGCCTTGCAGCCTGTGCTCTTGCCTGCTTCCACTTCAGTATGTGAAGGCATCTAAATGGATTTATTTAGATGAGCAGCACTCAAAGGAGCTGCTGCTTTTCTGAAGAACGTGGAGTTTTGGAGTAAAACACTTGGTTTGTGTTTAAATCCGTGCAAGGTCACTGGGAGTCACTGTGGAATGTTTGGCTGTCCTCTGGCCATCTCCAGTAGACTCCTTGCTTTCCAAGGGCTTCTCCGAAATGGATGGCTTTGCTAGGGAGCCTGGAATGTTTGGCTGCTTAATTTAGACTGTTTATCTCAAGAGGTCCCGGAGTTCAAAGACTTAAGAGATGTGCTGAAGCCTCTTGTGCTCTCCCGGGCAGCCGCCTTTCCACAGCACCAATCCACGCTCCGGGATGAGCCATCCTGGCATCCCGTGAGCATCGGGGCTTGCTGGTCCAGCTGCAGGAGGAATTCTTCTTCTTCTTAAGAGTTTGATACCCCAA
The DNA here is from genome assembly GCA_035047845.1 of Dendrocincla fuliginosa. Lineage (NCBI taxonomy): Eukaryota > Metazoa > Chordata > Aves > Passeriformes > Dendrocolaptidae > Dendrocincla > Dendrocincla fuliginosa. The sequence goes on along the minus strand of JAWWMO010000199.1, from coordinate 7,907 downwards.
TCTGATGCTTCTTGCTCTGCCTTTCTGCTGGCACTCCAGGAGGAGCATGGAAACCCCCCCAAGGAGCACGATGCACGTTCTCCCGGTGTTTGTGGCTCCCACCAGTCCCTTGCTGGTTTCCAGGCGGTGCCTGCAGAAGGAAGGGTGGTTTTGAGGGAGGTTTCTGGAGTCTGGCAGCCTTTCTCCGAGGCTGTTGTTGCACTTGTGCCACGCTTGCCCTTGGAGGAGAGGCTGGAGGGCAGCCCTGCGGGGCCCCAGGTGTGTGGAGCTGCTGGAAGTGCTGGTGGGCTCAGGGAGGTTCAGTTCCAGTGCAATGCCTGGGATCCCATCTCAGCCAGGGCAGTGGAACTGGGGGATAATTGCAGTGGAATTATATCATTGCATGGGAGAGACTGTTCTCAGCCAGCTCTTCCCAGTCTGGGAGGCTGATTTAGGCTTTATTCACCACTTCTACTATTATTGTTTAAAGGGGAAAAAAACCCCTCTGCTCAATTAAAAGAGGATGTCAGTGTTGCACTGAGATCAAAGCCAGGCCATTATTAAGTCCTTTGGCTGCAAGAAAATAGCCATTTCTACAACAAAACCTTAAGTGGTCACCCTCTGATAAATGCCACCTTTTATGAATTTAATTAGAAAACATTTATTTCCTGCAATAATCCTGGAGTGTTGGGAAGGTAGGCCAGTTGCCAGGACAACCCATTCCTCTCTCTCTCTCTTTCTCTCTCTTTTTAATCTTTATTTTTCCTCGCCCCGCCTTTATTTCTCTTATGTCACTTTTGATCACATCATCTTGAAGGGAGATTTTATTATTTGGGTATTCAGGCTGCCTTGATTGAAAGACAGAGGGGTTTTTTGGAAGCTAATGTGGTTTGTGGAGCTCTTCTTGCAGAGTCCCTCTGCACCCGTGCCCGTCCTCTACGGAAAGTCACGGCGAGACGAGCGGAGCGGTGGGAACGACAGGGAATGCTGGAAAATCAGAGAAGCAAATTAGAGACATGTCCCCTCTTCCCTCAGCACCTCCTTCCCGCAGAGCTCGGCTGTGCCAGTCCTTGAGCTGTCTGTCTGAGTTAGTTTTGCGACAGGACGTGGCGTGAGATCCGAAACTCGGGCAGTTCAAAGGGTGTCTGAGCTGGGCTGGTTTCCTGGAAAACCCCTTTGCTCTCTCCCGTGCTTTCTCTTCCACTGGAATAGTGTGAGTTTCGGGTTGGGATTTAATTAAGAAGGTTATAAACCCAAGGGAAGTCGTGCACACAAAGCTTTGCTGCCCTGGCAGGGCTGGTTGAGCCCGAGTGACTTGGTGTCACCACAGCCCCTGCTCAAGTCCCAGGGCAGAGTTACTGGTGGCAGATCCATCCATGTGCTTGGGACACTGGGAAAATGAGCCCTGGTAAAGTGCTGACAAACCTGAAGTGTTCAGTGCAGCCACCCTAGAACGGGTCAAGCCCTGGAAAGCTGCATTTGGTCCTTCTGAGGGCGACCCTCGGCTCAATGTCACCGGTGTCCTCCACGTTTCACAGCACAGGGTTATCCATCACTGTGCTCCTGGAACGAGACGTGGCTGGGGTGAAGCTCTGAGGGCTTTGCAGAGGACAGGCTGATGGATGGGTTTCAGGCAGAGAAGGAAGAATGATCTCCCTCCCTCATCCATGGGTTCAGAGGCTTCAGGGTGAGGGATGGACGACCCAGGCAAAGTGTGTGGGAAACCACCTCTATACAGGGGGAAAATCTGATTTAATCCACAGGGATTTCCACTCAGGAGACCAGGAAGTGTGTGGTTGTGTCTAGCTCAGTGGCAGGACTCCTGTAGCTCCCCAGAGGTCGATTTTAGGATGGCAGGGACTCAGGCAGTAACTGTGACTGAACCCCCCTCAATTCAGGTGCCACTTGTCCCCAGGGAGCTCCTGTCACCATTTCCATGCCGAGCTGTGAAAGGAGCAGCAGCAGGAAAAGATTCCTGGCGTGCTGGGGATGCCCCATTAGCATTCCTGGGGTGCAGTGGCAGCGCTAATTCATTTATTTATTTATTTCTCCGAAGTGTGAATTTCATGAATACACAATTTGCGTTCCCACTGTGTTACTGACACAGGGAAATGACACGGTGGGAGGGGCAGTTTTGGGTTGGTTTCCACTGCTGGGAGGTTTCTGTCCCCCTTTTTCCCGGGGTAACTTAGGATCGCAGAGATTTGGTTCTTGTTCAATGTGGATTGCTGGGAAAACTGGGAGAAGCTGGAGGATGCCTGGGAGCTCGGGGGCTGCGCTGCAGTGATTTACAGGGAGCTAATTTTGTTGATTGGTGTTGGTGCCGTTCCCACGTTCCACGATGTCCCAAATCCCAGCCCAGATGTTGTGTTTTTATTGCCTTTGCATAAGATTGGGAAGCGGGCACGGGTTTGGAGCACATCCCCTTTTTTGTGGAGTCTTTGGGAAGCCCAGAGGGTCTCCTGCCAGATGATGATGATGCCTTTCTGTGTGGATCACGCAGCCTGATGGAAACTTGATTGGAACTGATGGATTTTTCACTCCTTCTTTGCCTTATTTGAAGGAATTGCAATTGCTGTGTCATGCTCAGTAATGCCTCAGTGTGGTTGTGTTTAAGTGAACCTCATTGACTCAGGGATTCCGCTGAAATTCTCATTTCTTTAATTGCTGGTGGAGCTGTGAGGGGAAAATGGATAGAAAATCCCTAATCCAAGTTCCTGAGGGATGATGCTGGATAAGGAGAGCAGTGTCCAAGCTGGGAGGGTGGGAAGGACAGACAGACACTGGATTGGCTTTTTGTGGAAACAATCAGAGCTGAGCCTGAGGAGGGAGGAGACCTTTTGTGGGGATCTCTCCCCCAATCCCTGGGGCTTTCAGTTCCTTATCCTGGAAGGAAGAACCTCCAACTCAGTGTGTGGTCAGTGGCATTCCTGGGGATGATTCCCATTTGGCATCACCCAGAATTTTACAACTCTTCCACTTCAACACATGGGTTGGAATGCAAAGCCTGCCTCCAAAACACAGAAAATATCATTGCAAAGGGATTCTGCCTCTATTAGAGGGCACATTGAAGTGCTGAGGGTGTGTCCCTCTCTTCATTTCCAGTTTCCTGGGGCTGAAGGGCTGAGATGAAGGTTGGCCAGTTGCTTGTTCCTTGATGGGGCCAAACCTCTTAATGGACTTCCCCAATTGATTTGGGGGCTTTGCTTCCTCTGAGCAAACAGAAGCAGCAAGGAAAGCCTTCAGCAAATTGCTGCTGTTTGTTTTAGCAGCACATCCTCGTGTCTTCCTCAGCCAGCCTCGTCACTCACTGAGGGCAACCAGAAAGCCACATGTTGGTAGAAATGTTTTCATGAACTATATATTTTTCTGCAGCCCTTAATGAGACTAATGAGCGTGGCTGGTTTCTTGGCTTTGGAGGCTGCCCAGGTGTGGGGACAGAGGTTGGTAAAACCATCTTTTTTTACTCACCATCAGTAGAAGGCAAAAAGAAAAATGCCCAAATTATCAATATATGCTGAATTTAAAGTTTTCCCATTTTAAGAGCCCTGTGGGTGGTTCATATATTTCTTTCATGACCAAAATTAGGAAACTGCCTTTAGAATGATAACCTAAAAATACCCCAAATTCAACTTGTCCCATGACTGCCCTAAAGCAAACCCTGAAAAAACCTGCCAACCTCATGCCATTTACACCTTCAAATGCTCCTTTTCGTGCCTGGTCTGCCCTGCCCTGCGTGGCTTTGGGGGGAATAAGATGATGGGGAGCTTTTGAACCAGGGGCATAAGATGATGGGGAGCTTTTGAACCAGGGGCAAAGCCCATTTCTGGGCAGACACCTGGCTTGGGCTGAAAGAGGATGAGGTTATTCCCATAAAAACATGGGAATTGCCTCGGAAATCCCATTGTCTGCTGCTGGAGGCGGCTCCTCACTCCCGTCCTGAGGTTGTCCCAGGGATTTCAGGAAGGTGTTGCTTTCCCAGCCCTCTGCCTCACATGGACAGCAGATAAATAAGCCAAATCCCAAAGCAGCAGCAGCACTTCCAGTGGCCCCAGTGCAGGCTCGTGAGGGCTGGTGGGAGCGATGCCGAGCAGGGTGGTGATTCCAGCCCTGGAAGAGCCCTGGCATAGCAGCAGCCAGCTCGTGACACCAGCTTTTTATTATTATTATCATTTTTTAGCTCGAGACTTCTGCTTCGCTCCTCTCAGTGCTCTTGACCTCCCATGGCCATTTGCCCTCAGCTCAGCTGTTGACCTCCCATTCTCCAAGCACTGCTTGTCCTGGTTCCTGGGGCACTTGGGATGTTTTCCCAGTCACTCCATGGTGCTCATGGGTGGTATTTCCCCAGATTTCATGTGCTGAAGGGACATCCCCCTGAGGCAAGGGAGAGAAGTCTCCTGTTGTTCCCAACGTTTCCTCCTGACATGAGACCTTGGTGGAGTAAAGAAATGAGCTCCCGTGGCCAGGAGCAGTGGGAACCTCTTGTATGGCCGAGACGGAACGAGGCAAAGGTTCCCACGGGATTTAGGTGGATTATGGAGGATTAACCAGTTTGGGGCTGCTGTGTTTGGGTTCAAAATGCCCCTTATGGGTCCTGCAGCCTCCTCAGACACCACATCTCGCTGAGCCAGCTGTTGAGGGTGTCTTTACTGGGATTTGTTCCTTCTCAGCCAGCATTTGCTGTGTCCAACATCTCCCTGTGTGGGGCTCCCCGAGCCAGCCTGGCCTTCAGACCCTGCTGGGCTTTCTCTTGGACTGGGTCAGCCAGGGAGAGGGTCAGGGAAAGGGGAGATGTTAAACATTCCACTCCAGGCTTTTCCTGCTGTCAGTTGTTCCAGTTTTGTAGGAATTCTCCTCCCAGATAGCCAGATCAAAGGAAAAGGGAGAATAAACATGTGGAGCTGCCACTTGTTGGGCTTTCCCCTTGGAGACACCGAAATTGCAGCTTTGCTCTTCCACTTGCTAATTACCCATTGTTCCATTTTGATTCTTTTTTTTTTTCTTTTAATTAGGGGAAGAAACCAATTTTTTTTTTTTTAGGGTTTTTTGGTTTTATTTAGATCTTGTCTTAAAACTTTCTGGGGAAAGCTGATCCATCCTTTGCCAAGGATGCTCCCAGGTTTGCAGGAGGGATCCATGAAGGACCCACATCCCCACGTGTCAGTCCTGGCCCTGGAGGGGGTTTGGGAGCATCGATGCTGCTCCAAGGTAATAGGGTGATTTATTTTCCATTTGCAAAAGGATGGAATAATCCATATCCCTGTGCTTCAGGCTCGAATCCCTCTTCTTTTCCCCTGGGGCCATTGCATTTGGGAGAGGGGGGCTGTTTAAAGCTGGTTTTTCCCAGATTTTGAATTAAAACTGAGAAAACCTCAAAACCCAGGTTGGAAATACAAACTCAGCATATGCTGAATATTTGCTTTAGTTTTGCCCTTTCTCCACGTCTTCATTTGAATTTCTTTTTCCCCTGGAAATCGCTCCCTGCCTCCATTCTTCTCCCAGTATAACTTCCCCAAGGAGCAAACTACAAATTCCTAAAAACTAGAGAGCTCAGTGTGGCTTCCTGGCTCCATCTCCGCCCCTCACAGGTGTCTCATCCTCTATAACCTTTTCCATGAACTTCATGCACTGTGTGGATTCAGATTTCCCTCTCCTGCTAATTTGGGTGCGAATGAACCAGCCAGGCTCGCACAGGACATGATTCCTCACGGAAAAGGCTGCTTTTCCCCCCGAAATGGAGGCAAAAAAAGCAGGATTGATAGGAATGCCATGAGCAGGGACAGTATTCCCAGCAGCCCTGAGCACGGGAGCATGACAGTGATGTCCAATCTGTTGCAGCATCATTGATTCTCATCAATAAATTAACAGTGGTTGGGATCACTTGGTCCTGTTCCACGTTCCAGAGCAAATTCTCCTCATCCTACATTTCTGTACCAAGCCAAAACATCTCCAACCCTCCCTAAATGGTGATTTTAGCTATCAAAAGGCTTTTTATTGGTTGTATTTTATGAGAGAGTCAGTTGCCCTTTTAGTTTTAATCTTAATTTAATGGCTGGATTTGGGGATTTTAGTGTTCGTTCTTTCTCTTTTGGTCAGGAATTTTTAGGGTTAGAAGATCCATCGTCCTGTGGAGCGAGCAGGGAAGTCTGATGTTGGAATAAATAAATAAAATAATGAAGAAATGGCTTGGCTTGGCACACATACAGTGGCCACACAAATTACTCCCTTTAAGCTCTGGGAGGATAATTAAAAGTATCTGCGTGGGCGTGAGAAACGCCAGAGCAAATCCTGTCTCGGCTGCACTGGGTCAATCCTCTCCCTTCCAGCTGATCCTGGTGGTCAGGAGCAGATCCAGAACATTCTGTGATCTCCCAGTTCACAGAAATTAATTGCATTTTGCACTCCTGAAAACACTCGATGGCTTTTAATGGAAAAATGAAAATGGGTCTACGGAGCGTCATCGGTGGCTGAGGTTGAGGGACAATGTCACGGGGGGGGATTGGGGGTGAAGCTTTGGGGGAAATCCAGGGGACACCAGGGCATGGAAAGGGGGTTCAGGGCAAGGGATTTCTCAGAGGAGAGCTCCAAGTGGGAGCTGCCCAGGGCTGAGGGAAGAGCTGATTCCTGGGAACATTTTGAGCCAGTGTGGGTTATGGACAGGTTTTGAGACTAGATGGGATCGAGGCTTTGGTAGGACAAGAGGAAACGGCTTTAAGTTGTGCCAGGGGATGTTGAAGTTGGATATTAGGGGAGATTTCTTCACTGGAAGGGTGGTCAAGCTTTGGAAGAGGTGAGGGTGGAGTCCCCATCCCTGGAGGGGTTTAAAATCCATATGGATGTGGCACCTGGGACATGATTGAGTGCTGGGGGAATGTTTGGACTCGATGGTCTTAGAGGGCTTCCAGCCTTAATCACTGTGTGAAAAACACCCCGACCTGATCCCCGCTGGTCGTGTGAGTGTTTCTGCTGGGTAGGAAACACACAGAGCATAAAACACAAAATGTTGTTTTATTCTCTGTTTTTCATTCTCTGTCAAATACTCTTTTCAGCCTCTCCATGGCTGAAACGCTTTTTAAATGCATTTCTTTCCTTTTCACCTCCTTGAGCTCGAAATCCAGCTTGGCTCTGGTGGTGAAGGAGGCAGGTAAACCCCAGCTTTGCCTGGGTTACTGAGCAGAGAGCTGGGCAGTTGTGCTCGCTGGGAGCAAAGTGATTTCCCTCCCTCTGGAAATCCAAGTGGCTTTTCTGAGACGTGGGAAAACCCCCGTGCAGGGAAACAGGGCAGGTGTTGGCTTTTCACTCTGGTGCTCTGCTGCCTGGGAAGGCTCTGCCAGTGATGTTGGGCTGGGGAATGCCCATTTCTTAGTAATTCTTCATTGCTCTGAGCATAAAATGCCATTTTTTTTTTTCTGCTTTTGTATGAATTTTGGGGTGTTTGACCAAAGAATACTGAAGAACAAGGTGTGGTGCAGGTGGAGGAGGTCGGAGTGTCTTTCTCCTCTGCCTTTGTCTTGCATGAGGTTATCAAGAACCTGCTGCTGGGCTGGGACCTCCTGCTCTGGAGATCTAAAAAGGCTCTAAAAGTTGACTTTCCTGTCCGTAATTCTGCACTGGAACTTGCACAATTGAAAGAGGAGTGGGGTTTTCTCCTGGGTTGGCTCCAGAGGGTGTTTTGGCTGGTGCTTTGGGGCTGGTTGGACCTGGTTCAGACCTCAAAGCTGAGCTGCTGGTGGCACAGTGAGCCCTGTGCTGGGAAAGGGCCCGTTCAGTGCCCAAATCCTGGAGTGCTTTGGGTTGGAAGGGACCTTAAAGCCCATCTAATTCCACCCCCATAGACATGGACATGTTCTTCTAGCCCAGGTTGCTCCAAGCCCCATCCAACCTGGCCTTGGACACTTCCAGGGATCCAGGGGCAGCCACAGCTTCTC
>JAWWMO010000198.1:0-23219 GCA_035047845.1 Dendrocincla fuliginosa | reverse complement strand
ACTGGGTGGGCTTTGAGGTCCCTTCCACCCAGGATTTTATGATTCTCTGAGGTAACCCTATAACTTGTCACTCTGCCTTGACCTTTAGAGGATAATTTGGGTATTTTTGATGCTCACATTTCCTGCAGCTTTTATTTTTGTAGTGGGGTGAAACAGCCCCTACATTTTGTAGCAACCCATGGTAGGAAAGGAGGGCAAGTTCCCCCTCTTAGGAAACCAGCACAGCTCCTTGGCCAGAGTCAGTGAATGCCAGGAGGATCTGGATGAGAGGAGCTTTAAAAGCCCCTGTTTTCCACTGCAAGACTTCCTGGCATTGGGAAGGACCGTGCTTCTCCCCTGAAGCATCCCCAGCCAGCTGAAGGGGCTTCTCTTGGCTGTGCCAGGTGACAAATCCTTCAGCTGTCCCTGCCACCACCTCAGAAACAGGGATGTTTGGGTGTGTGTCCCAAGGAAAGCGATCATTTGCTTCTCCCTGTTAGCCAATATCCTCAATTATTTCATTTCCTATGGAGACATTTGGCAAGAGGTTCCCTCCCCAGCCACTGCCAGCAGCTCTTGTTCCTAAATGAAACAAGTTCTTGGCCTCCAGGAGCACAGCCAGGAAATTTGTCATTGTTGGGCCAAGTGATATTTTCATGTGACCTAATCAATGACATTTATTTCAGGCAATACATATTTCGAGGCCATTTATTATATTAATAAATAGCATAAGGAAAGCAATGAGTTCACTTGAAATAAAACAAAACCTTGGGTTGTTTCTATGCTGCATTTCTTTGTGTGCTGCAGGGGTTGGAGGTGGCATCACTGATGAAATATTTCCAGTTTCAAAGGAGCAAATGGAGTCAGATTCCTTGTCCTGGCTCAGCTGCCTTTGCTTCCCCCCTGGGTTTGGCAGCCCTTGCCCTGCTGACAGTTTTCCCAAGGATAAGGAGTTCCCAGCCCTGGGAATTCTGGCGCAGTGGATTCCTCACACAGGCTATTCCCAGACCTGTGGGATGTGCTGGGGACACCAAGGAGAAAATCCTGGCCCTGCTGCAGTTAAATTCTAATTCATGCTGGTGGAAAAAGGATTTATTTGCAGAATTTATGTAAACTCAGGTGAAGAATCAGATGGATTGCAAACCCCAGATACCTTCAGTTGGTTGATCTCTTGTGTCTTTGATGCTCAGGTACAACTTCCAGGGGTTCCATTGTGAATTCCAAGCATGGAATTGAAGGAAATTGGGGTCTGCAATGGAATTGTTTCCTTTTATGGACAAATCTTTAAATATTGCTGAAAGCAAAGGGCCTCTGGCAACGAGCTTTGGACATTTTACAGCACTACAATGGCAAGGCAGGTTGGAAGGATATCAAAGAGACAAAAACACTGATCACTGAGCTCAGGAGCCCATGTTTGTTCATACCTGGGTCTGCCTCTGCCTCCCATTGCTCCTTCCTGGGGGGTAACACACAGTAGTGGGGTCACGGGGGATTTGGGGACTCAGACAGTGGGGCAGTCACTGTTTGCTTGTGCAGAACTTTGCACTGGCCCAGTGTGTGTTTTGTTTGCTCTTTAATATCCCCCCCCCAGTCAGTTATTTTCATGGAAGCAGGAGTAATGAGGATGAGATAACACAGAGCTCCAGGAGGGCTCCGGGTCAGACGGGGCTGGATGTCCACACACAGACAGGAGTCCTGGGGGAGCTTGCCAGGTTCCTGCTGGGGGACACCAAAGGGGAGCCAATTTTAATTCTCTCCCTTCCCATAAAAACATCCGGATAAAGAAACGTTCAGGATGCTGAGTTGTTTCAGGAGTGTCCCAAGATGGGATTTAGGGAGGCGGCCACAACTTCTGGTGGCAGCTTTGGGGTTCGTGGTGATGGGGCCACAGTGTTCACCCACACTGGAATCACAGAACATGGAATATCCCGAGCTGGAAGGGCCCCCCAGGGATTGTGGAGTCCAGCCCCCAGCCCTGCACAGGAACATCCCCAAGAGCCCAGGGCTGTCCAGCCTGGAGGAGAGCCCAGAACCAGCCCAGGAAGGGCTCCTGCCCATTCCCAGCCCTGGAGAAGGCAGCAGCTCCTTCCCTGCTTTGGAACGAGCCGACAGGAGGATCCTGTGGATGCCAGAAGAGCCCCGAGGGGATTGGGGTGGTGCTGCTGGAGACTTTCTGGTGGAAGGTGGTGGCTGGTGGGAGTTTGGAGCTCCCTGGTCCTGCCCCTCCCTGCCTGCCCCCGCCGTGTCCCGGCTCCGGGAGCCAAACTGCGGGAAAATAATCCCTTTTTTCTTTTATTTCCTTGGTTTTCCGATGACTTCCCTGTCAGTTCACAGCAGGATCCCAGGAACCCCAGGGAGGGATAGGAATGTGTGGACAAGGGCAGGAGGGACGGTGGGGTTGGGGCAGCACCACTTGGGCTCTTTTTTAAGCTGATTTTGAGCTCTCTTTTTCTCCTGAAACTGAGACTTTCTTTACCTTACTTAGGTTGTGGTTTCTCCCTCCTGCTTTAGTCAAAGATAACATAGGTATGGAGCATATCCAAGGCAGGGTCCAGGCCTGTGGAATGAGCAGCCCAGGCAGGGATGGGATGACCCACAAAGGAATTAAACAGGCACTTTCCTTCATTTATTTTCAATGTTTGGGCAGTAACTTTGAAACTAAGGCAAAAAACTCATGTGAAAATACCAAATGGATCTTGCAAAACTCGACCTAATGGCAAAAATATGTCTTCCCTTGGCTTTATAAATGATTTTAAACAGTATTTTATTTTTCTTGGAGTAGAAGGGAAGGGCAGAATATTAAAATAGTCCTTGCTTTTGCTTTTCCCAGCAGTAATGAAGAGACAGAGAGATTTCTTGTGGAGGTCATTGCTCTTGGGTTTGTGGGGCTTTGTGCACCCATTTCTTTGTGCCATTTGACAACTCTTAATAATATTAACACTGAAACTATTAAGGGGTTTAGATCAGCTTAACTGATCGTGTTCTTTGGTGAAAGTTGTGCAAGAGCCTGTGTTAAGTAATGGTCAGAAACTCCTCCCTCCAGCTGAAGATGTGATCAGGGCTCTTGAACTCCCCTCCTGAATTCTCCTGGGGCTTAGTTAGTGGGGAAAAAAAATAAAAATTAGGGAAGTTGCAAAGCCAGGACGCTGCCTCGTGTCTCAGAAGGGACTGGAGTTCCCCTCCTCCTTAATTCTTCTGTGGTAACTCTCTAGCAGGTAAAAAGCTCCCTTTTCCCTTTGAATCCCCTTTATTTTCAACACCAAGTAGAAAGGCAAGGATCAATTCATTGGATTCGAAGGATGAAAGGTCCTGAGTTCAGATGCTGTAGCAGAATCGAGGGTTAATTTTCCCCCGCCGTGCCTTCCTTGGGGCGATGTCCTTTACCAGAATCCTTTGCTGGATGTGTTGGGTGATTGTTCCATCAGGCAGTGATGATCGCAGCATCCCTCAGGTCCCTGGAAGTGCCGCCGTGTCCCTTTTTGTCCCCAAGAGTGCCAGACCTGTCTGGGGAGGGGGTGACTTCTCCTCCCAGCACAGGCATTATTTTCTTTCCCCCCTTTCAATCGTAAGAACTAAAGAGGAAATGGCACCTTGCTGATTTTAGGGGGTGAGGCCGTTCCCTGGCCAGGGGACCGGGACCATCTCGGTGCCACCTGGTGGCAGCGCATCCTTGGGACTCCGGGAGGGTCAGGCTCGGGGTTGCCTCGCATTTTTGTGTTGTTTGCCTTCCCTCGATTGCAAACAGCCCACGGAACACGCTTGTTTTTCAAAAGCTTGCAGTCTGCTCTTAACTCCTGGCACGGGATTAGAGAGCAGAGAGGCCAAAAATTTGCTGACAGAAGTGCAGCAGCAACAACCATCATGTCAGGGTTGTAAGAAGGCAAATGTTCGGGCTTAAATGTGTTTTGTTCACAAAACGAGACCTCTAAATTCAATTACCCCTGTGGAAGAGGTTTGAAATACACCCTGGTTTGGTATAATACACCTTGCTGTGAGCATTTTGTTTTCTCATGTCCCCTAATTAGGGTGGCACCCACTCAATTTTGACGTAATTAAATCGATATAAACCTTAAGGGATGGGGGATTTGAGGTAACAAGCAGTTTGTTGCACAAGATCTCAGGGTGAACTGAATATTGTTTAAAACGATGGGGAAACACAGGGAAAAGGGGGTGTGCAAGGTATAAAATGTGATTAACACTTGGGGAGCTCCCAGAACCACAGGACAAGGAGTGGGGAGGATCTGGAGTGTGGGTCTTACAGTGGAGGCTGGAAATGTGGGGTTTGATGGTGGAGGACAGAAGTGGGACTGAAACCCACGTTTTCAGGGAGCTTCTTGAACAAGCTGGGGGGACTGGAGTGCCAGGACAAGGGGAATGGGCTCCCAGTGAGAGGGCAGGGATGGGTGGGATATTGGGAAGGAATTCCTGGCTGGGAGGGTGGGCAGATGCCCAGAGAAGCTGTGGCTGCCCCTGGATCCCTGGGAGTGTCCAAGGCCAGGCTGGACAGGGCTTGGAGCGAAACTGCACAGCAGAAATGGCTTTGCATCTTTCAGATAATCCTCGTTTTCCCTCTCGGATGTCACTGGAATTCTCAGCCCCCAGAGCCTGCCCCGTGCTCCCGAAACCCACCGAGGGTCACTGTAAAGCACATCCAGGCACAATCTGTGCATGGGTTTTGGCGAGCTCCTTTAAAAGCCCGAATTGATGGGATTTTGCCGCATGTTCGGGGCTCGTTTGCCATCTCGTGGCTGCCGGGAGAAGGGAGGGAGAGGCTGCTCTGCCCCAGCGACTCCGTGCTTGCCTTTGGTGAGATGTCAATTCAACACCCCATTGATGGGAGATTTGGGAAACGAACGACAGATGTCACCATTCCAGGAACAACATCAAAACATCCTCTAAAAGTCAAGGCAGGGTGGCTCGTGGAGGAGTTACTGCAATGCCTCCTGGAATCCCAGAATGGTTTGGTTTGGTTTGGTTTGGTTTGGTTTGGTTTGGTTTGGTTTGGTTTGGACCTTAAAGCCCATTCCACCCCCTGCCACGGCAGGGACACCTTCCACTAACCCAGGATGCTCCAACCTGGCCTTGGACACTTCCAGCAACAGCTGGTGGGGGCATTATATAAAATTATAACATATAACATATATATAAACCATGTTAAATGGATTTTAGCCATCACAGATCCCATCCCTCTGCTCAGGAGGAAACCAACAGGCCCAGGATTGCCCACAAGGACCAGAATGAAGCTAAACCCCCACCCACCTCCAGGCAGAGCCAGTGCCACACAAATTAATCTCTCTTTGAATATGCATGACATGATTTTCCCCTCTTTCTTTCACCACAGTAAATCTGCCACAACTTCATTGTCTTTCAATGCCACTGGGAGTTGAGCAAAGTATTTTAATGTTGTCATTTGTGGCTTTAAATGTGCTTCCATCCAGGGGAAAAATCCTGTTGGGAGTCATGGACAGAACCAGATGCCATGGAAGTAAAATCAATATTGGCATAAATAAAATGTGCAGCTCCCCAACATGCCACAGGTTGTTATGGTCACAGGTGATTTTTTTTACCTATTCAGAAGGGAAAATGTTAACCATTTATTCTCATTTCTGCATTTAACCTGCTCTAAACCGCCTTGGTTTGGCTGGAGGTTGCAGGTTTGATTGCTCCCTTCTGCGCAAAAGAAATTGGGATCAAGTCCCATCTCAAATACACAGAAGCTTTTCCTAAATAGGAGTGATTTAAAGGAAAGGAGAATTGAGTTCTACACACCCATGGCTGACACACTTTCATTAGGTTTCACTGGCAAATTTTCTTTCATTTTTTTTCCAAGAGGGAAGAAAGGACAGATATAAAGTTGTCATGGAGAGAAACTTGGAATGCAGGTGGTACAGGTTGATTTTCAGTATTTATGCCAGTGGCTCTCCAAGGCCCATCCTTGGCTGCTGCCAAGGGAATCCTCCTCTGGTTCTGATGGACTTTACTCTGACTCAAACCAGCATCACCACTGTGATGATAAAGAATTCAAATGGCACCACACCTGCAGGAAGGATGAACTTGGCCCAACTTTTCAGCCTTTACACTAAACTTCTCCTTTATTTTTTGCACAATCTGGGCATATTTATTGTAATATAGATGTGAATGTAAAATTATAATTTCCCGAGGCTTTTTCAGCAGATAAATCATCATTTCCCCAAATGTTTCTAGCAGATAACGACTGTCATGAAGGATGGAAATCTGATTTATTTTCACTTAAAGTACTTATAAAACAATTTTGCTTGGGAAGAAACAAGCCTTTTTCCTATTTCCTAACCAACTTTTCATCTAGTTTACTGCAAATATATAGCACGTGTTGGACTGGAGGGACTGGATTGAATATCATGACTTTAACACTGAAGAGAGAATAGGTGACACAGGAAAAATGATAATTTTTGTCAGTACCTTAAAGAGGGGATTGAACTCACTGATCTTTGAGGCCCCTGCCAACCCAAACTGTTCCCTGTTCCTCATAAGTGCCTTGGGCTGTTGTTTCATAACCTGAAATGCTTCAGCCACATCTGAAAAATATAAGTTTTTCTTTCTTTTCCCTCTTTTTAGTATACAAAGCAAGGGTTCAGTGGTTTGGAGCATTGTGATTTTCCAGCATTCAAAGTCCATGACATCACCAACTGGCTGCAAATTAATCAGAACCCCCCCATTTAAAAATAGCAGCCTTTCCTCCTTATTGTACAAATAATTCCCTATTTACAGCACATGGGAGTCTCCGTGTTCCCCCTGTGTTCCCAGCAGATGCAGTTTCATGGATCATGACAAATTTGGGGCTGCATTTAAAATGGAAAATATGTTTTGGCTTGGTTTAGAAGGCTCCTTTTCTCTGCTGTACTTTGTTTCCTTCAGTCTCTGTTGATCTCCCTGGTTTCAAACCACAAATGTGACGTGCCCAAGATCCTCTTGGGAGGGCAAAGAGCCCATGAGGATGGGCATGGGAGCCAAGAGCAGGGATGGGAGAAGGAAGGGGACTCTCTGGTAGCCTGGACTAATTCTCTGATGAAAGATTACAGGATTAAATTTGGGATATTGCACATGAAAGTTCTTCTTTTGGTGATTTTTATGCCTGGGAGGATGGTCCTGAAGGACACTGGACATGTGGGCACCAGATGGGAGGGTGCATAATCTGTCACCTCTTCATTGTGACATGACCTTGGGCAAGTTATTTCACCTCTCTGAGGCTTCCTCCTCATCTCACCTGTCTCTCATCCCTGAGGGTGGTCAAATCGGGGCTGCCCTTTGTTCCTGTGATGTGCTCGACGTTCACAGCCAGCCTGAAAATATTGGCCCCTTTCTGCAGCAAAGCAGGACCCTCAGAACGTATCAATAAACTCCCTTTTCTGGGAAACTAGTTGAGTTGTGGCACCTCCCCAAAGTGGGCGAGGAACCAGGGACGATGCTGCAGCCTGTGCAGCCCTAGAGATGTGCACCTGGAAGAGCTGATACACATTCTTGGTCCCAAAGAGTTGTCCACCAGCAGGCACAGAGCAAGAGCCAGGTCTGCCCCTGCCCTGGCTCTGCAGGGTGGAGCCTCAGGGTGCCCCTCCTTTGGTGGGGCCTCTCCAGGAGCACAACCAAGCCATAACTGAGTAAAGGGGGAGCTTCCTCCGTGTGGCTGCAGGTGATATCACTTCAGTCCTCTTAACATGGGTGGAAAATCATCTCCAGCTACAAATGCTTTCCATCTTTCCCAATGCAAATCCAGCTCCAGATTTTTCAGTGTCTGGGGTGAAGGGGCGTGGAATTGCCCTCCTTTAAATGTCACCCTTCTTTAGGAGCTCTTATCTGTGACCTTTGCTTTGTAGGACTGCCACAGGTGGAGTGTGCCTGCCACGGGAAGGGCAGCCTCTGTCACACGGGGGGGCATTTACGGGCATCTTGTACTCCTTGCTTATCAAATACCTGTAGAAAAACCAGCCAGCTGCAGCTGCCCTCTGAACCCGGCTCTGGTTTAGTCCCTGGGGTTGCAGGTGGAATTCCTGGCCTCTCCAAGTACTGCAGGTGCCACCGAGGCTGCCCAAGGGTGGCTGCTGAGAAAGCGTCTCCTCCTTTCCTCCTTCTCCTCCGTTGTCCCCTAGATGGCCCTGTGGCCCTTCTCGGGATGCTGCTCCCGTCCCGGCAGGATGGAGGGATGCTGCCTGCTGCTCCCCGGAGCTCCTGCTTGGGGTGTCAGCGGCCAAAAGGGTCAGTTCTGCTCCCAATAGTCCATGGAATCACAGAATCCCAGAACTGCTTCGGTTGGAAAAGTCCTTTCAGACCGCTGAGTCCAACCATCCCCAGCACTGCCAAGGCCACCACTCACCATGTCCCCAAGTGCCACATCCACAGGGCTTTGAAATCCCCCCAAGGAATGGGGATCCACCCCTGCCCTGGGCAGCTGTGCCAGGGATGGACAGCCCTTTCTGTGTAGGAATCCTTCCTCATATCCAGCCTCAACCTCCTGCTTAGAAAGCTCCTCAGCTCTTCACTGGGTGCTGTGGGGTCTCACCTGAGAAGGAGAAGCCCCTTCAACTGAGAGTGATGTTTCATGTTAAAGACAGGTTCAAAAACAGCTTAGAAGGAGTCGGTAAAGTAGAGAAGACCTTGCTCACAGTGAGAAGTCAACCACGGCAATACACGGTTGGTTGCTCCTGGTAGCAATCCCTGTGCAGGTCCATGAGATGCTCACCACAAACACCTTCTCCTTTCATAACCCCGCTTCTCCTGACACTAAGGATGACCCCTCTCAGGGCTTGGGCGACTTCAAAGTGCTGCCGTAGCTCCGTCCCGCTGGCTCGGCACTGCTGAAAGGCTTCCTTTGCTGCCGATCCCTCCCTGCCGGGGTGTCCTGTGCCTCAGCATCCCACACGCAGGTTGATCAAAGGTACCCACCGAGAACCACCCGAGCGGCTCAGCCGAGGGCTGGCAGGACGCGAGCGCGGAGAGCTCTTTTATCTCGGGCACGCTGTAAAATATGTTAATAATTTAGAGCATCCAAGGACAAAAAGATAGCACTTGAAAGGGAGGTGAGAGAACGGCCCCGAGTTTATGAGGGTTGTTTGCAGAGCTGCGAAATCAAACAAACCTCTCGTTTGACTCTGAGCATAAGAAAGAGGTGTGAAGCAATCCTTAATTAGTTTGATGCCCAAGGCAAAGTGCTTTATGCTGGAGTTGGGCTGCCTGGCTCTTCTGTGGTTGTGTTTTTTTTTTTTTATTTTTCTTAAATAAAAAACAAAATAAGGAAGGATTTTAAGATCTGGAGGACAGGTGCCTTGTTTGGCTGGTGTGATAGCCCTAAAGGTGGCCAGATTTGCCTTGGAGGGCAGCCCAGGCTGCGGGGACTCTGTTCCCCCCTTCCCTCTGCCCAGCTGAGCCCAGCAGGGCAGGAGGGGCTGTTCAGGTGGAGCTCCATCCTGGGGCCAGGGAGTTGGGGAACTCTTCATCTGGCTCTGGGGTAGCCAGGAGTGCTCCTCAGATGCTCTACAGAAGCCACATGCCCTTCTTACAGAGCCCCAAGTTCTGGGGCATGGCCAGGGGGCAGTTCTTATGTTTGAGTTTGTTTCCCTGAGAACAGCAGTCACTGTTCTCCTGACAACAACAACCCAGGAACCCCCAGATGGCATCGTGACCTGGCTTTTTAGGCCCCCACCCACCCCAGTCTCCTTCCACAGGTGTGTCCCTTCTGCAGGAGATGGCTCTGAACCTTTAAATCTGGTCACATTGGCAGCTCCAAGCACAGAATGCAGGAGACCTTACCTTTGAAGAGCTTCCTGTTAATGAAAATACCATCTTCTAGTGTGATGGGGGAGTTAAGGAGGATTTTACAGCCCCTTTAGCTTTGTCTGTGTATAATCACCCCCTGGATACAGATAGAGCTGCTTTTCAATGTATTTGAGTGCAGGAGTTTGAACAACCTGCCTGCACACCCTTCTCAGGGTTAATGAGGGAGCAATATCAGCAAGTACACCACAAATGTACTGCGAATTTATCAGCAAATACTGCAGATATATTGCCCTGAGTGGAGAGGGGACAGGCTGGGGGACCAGAGCCATTGATGGCTGGGCAGATGAGCCTTTGAAAGCTCCCCAGCTCTGATCCCATCCCTGCTGAGGACTGTGGCTCCGATGGCTCCAGCGTGTGCAGGGCAAGGACAGCTGGGATTTCAGCTGAGGGTGCTTTAATTGTTCAATCTCGTTGGGGGGCCCAGCAGAGGCCTGTTAGTGCCACATTAAAGCCGCGTTAATTTATCGTGATTAATTGCACCAGGAATAGCAAATGAATTATTGATTGGGCTCTCGTTACCCCAACAGCTGCCTGTCATTACTGCTCCTGGTGGTTTGTGATAACTGTTACCCTTGTTGTCTGCTGGGCTCAAACTCTGTGATGAATCCTAATCGACATTCCCACAACGAGCAGATGCTGATTTTCCTGCTTTCCGTGGGTGAGGGAGGAGGTATTAAAGAATGGGGTGGATGTAGATTAAATAATCAAATAGTGTTTAATCTGTTGTTAAGGACTGAAAAATTAAACTATCCTGGAAATACAGCCAAGCAGGGGGTGAGTTGTACCTGTCCCACCACAGAATGAGTTGGGTTGGAAAGAACCTTAAAGCTCATTTCATCCCACCCCCTGCCATGGGCAGGGACACCTTCCACTGTTCCAGGTTGTTCAGAGCTCCATCCAACCTGGCCTTGGACACTTCCAGGGATCCAGGGGCAGCCACAGCTTCCCTGGATACTTTTGGAGAGGAAAGGTCTTGCGTGTTGAGTTCAGCTTTCATGTGACTTGCCTCGAGGTCAGTGTTCTGTCTCCCCAGTGAGGCACTGCTGGGGATGCTCTGCTGTGGAATTTGTGCTTACACCATTCTCTCTCTCTGGAATAAGCTGTAAGAGCCTCTCCTCCCTCTCTACTGGCTTACAAATTGAACCTTGTGCCCAGCTCAGAGTGGGCAGAGGAATGTTTGGTGCTCACCTCAGAGGCACAACAGACACCACCACATGGTTAATTTTTATCTGTAGGTTAATGCTGAGTCGAATTTCCTATTCCTGGTGCTCCTTGCCTGGCAGTCACTTCCTCTGGACACTCCTCTGGGGATGTTGGGGAGCGAGCTTTGTTCCAAACACTATAGGAACGACTGGGAGAGATGTGATATGTGAGGATTATAAAGCCCTGAGAGGGTATGACTAATTGCAATGACAGGGCAGAGCTGGTGGATTCATTGCAGAGAAATTAAATAGCACATTCCACCCCACTGTCTGATCAGCTGTCGGCACATACAATGGGAGAGAAAGGCCAGATCCCCTCCATGGCCAACCAGCCATTCATCCTGGGAATTCCACCAGAGTGTGTGTGTGTGAGGAGAAGCCAAGCTGGCAGAATGGCCACTGGTGATTGATTAGTGAAATGAAAAGAAAAATGCAGGAGTGGGGACGAGGAAAAGCATCTCCTCAGGGCAGGTATCCCTTGTGCTTTGCTGGATCCAGCGTGGCTTGGCCCTGCCCACCATTCTAAACTGAATTGAAGCAAAACTCGAATTCCTTTAAGTCTCAAATTAGAGGGAAAGCTGAAATTTCCACTGGCAACATGTAGGAAAACACAGTCTGCTTTGCTAAAGTATTGTCTCCAAAGCTGGAGCCAAAGGAGATGAATTTATGGCCACTGGAAAAATAGAAACCATTACATCAATCCTGCAGGAAGGGACTGCACCAGTGCTGGGTCCATTCCCAAAGTGTCAGTGTCCAACCCAGAGAAAGGATTGCTGTAAGTTGTTGTGTAATGGAATGTAGAGGGTTGTAGCTGCCAGGCTGGGAGCCTGAACACAGAACAGCTCAGATGTTGGGGAAATCAAGAGCAGAGCCCAGCTTGGCAGCACCTTCCCCTTTCTGCAAGGAGTTTGAGTCTGGCAGGTCAAAAAGGGGATCAGTGTTTGTGGCACAGCCTCACACACCCTTTGAAACCACCTAAAAACTGAATGGCAATGTTCTTACCTGCAGTGAAGACAAAGGTGAAGGAAGATTCAAATACAAGCCTTTTGCTGAAAGATGGAATGTCAGTAATTTTAGTCCAGATGGTTGGCAAATGAGCATTAAATTCAGTGAGTGCAGCCACACTGCACTTAGTCAATAAATGCAGGTAAATGCAGTGATATTGTCCTGCCCAGGCCATTCAGGGCCACGAGGGCTCTTGGTTGCAAATCCTCTCCATCCCCACTGGCTCTGTGACTCTTCTCCTTACACTCTGCTTGTGCTCCAGCTTTGCAGGCAGCATGGCTTGGATTAAGTGGAAGGGAAAGTTCTGCTAAGCACAGAAACAGAGATTGTTTAATCCCAAAGCTCCTGATGGAAAACTTCCAGACAACAGTGGCTCTACAGCCACACCAAGGGGTAACATGGGTGGGGACTCGGTAACACTCCTGAAATCTTTACAAGCTCCCTCTCCTAATCCATGAATTTAGAAGTGCCTCTAAGCAGGGTGAAGGAAGCTGGAACTGTTGGTACTGCAGAGACACTGAGAAGAGAGCTGGGTGGAAATCTGGGGCCGTGGACACAAACTGGCTACAAACTCTGTTATTCAGCTGTTGCTCACAGTACAACTTGATTTTATTAAGCATTTCATTCCAAGGCTTTTGATTCCCTTTTAAAATTTAACTAGTTAATTCAGTTATTTCAGTGTACGTGGTTTTGATTTACCATGACAGCTTAATTTATTAAAGAAGCAAACCTCAGCCTCCCAGTAACTTTTCCCTTCCTCTGTAAACCTAAAAAAAAAGAAGGAAATTAAATATTTAAGCCTTTGTCTCCTTTGCTGGGCAGTGATAGTGACATGTGCAAACCCAGGCTCTACCCAATGGCAGGTATTTTTAAAGTTCATTTATATCTGTTGCAGTCAGTGGGTCCTGATTAGTGTCAATGGCTGTATTTGCATTAACTCGTGGAGCAGTTCCAGTTCTTGCCTCTCTTTTGGAAGATGTACCTTTGCCTCTTAAGGAGAACAGACTCAAATATACTAAATATATTAGAATATAGACCTCTATGTATTAGAAGATACACTTCTGTATATATATATAATATAATATAGCAGAATCCCCGAGTGGTTTGGGTTGGAAGGGACCTTAAAAGCCCATGGCGTTCCACCCCCTGCCATCTCTTCCTGTGCTCAAAAGCAACTGACAAAGCACAGCCCTTTCCTCTCTGCAGTCAGCAGCTGGAGCCCACTTGGTTCCAGGGAGGGCCAGATTGTGTCCAGATGTGCCCCGAGCGCTGGGAGGGCAGAGTTCTGCTCTCCCTGCCCGCGGTGGGTGCTGCAGGGCAGGGTGGTGTCCTGGGGGCTGAGCGGCAGGGCTGGCTGTGCCCTGCTGGCCCCTCCCGAGCAGGTTTGGCCAGCAGCCCCCCGTGCTCAGCCCCGACCCTGTGCCCGGGGGTGTCCCTCGGCATCCCCCTCCTGCCACAGCTGGATGAGGCTGCCACAGCTGGATGCGGCTGCCCCGCAGGAGGGAGAGGCTCTTGCTCGGTTTGATGGCTCTAATTGGCTTTGTCACAGGGTCACACACTGGGTTGGGAGGGACATTAAAGCCCATCCAGTGCCACCCCTGCCATGGGCAGGGACACCTTCCACACCTTCCTAGGTGGCTCCAGCCTGTCCTGGGACACTCCCAGGGATCCAGGGGCAGCCACAGCTTCTCTGGGCATCCTCCCCACCCTCCCAGGGGAGAATCCCGTCCTGCTCTCTAAGCTAACCCTGCCCTCTGGAATATCCATTGGCTTGGCTCGAGTTGCCGTGGCCGCCTTGGGCTCCCGATGAAACCCTGGTGCTGCCAACAGCCCATTCCCATTCCTGAGCTGGGAATTTGCAGGGCAATCCCAGAACTTCCACTGCTCTCCATGTGCCTGAGCCCAAAGCCTGGCAGAGGAAACCCCTGTCCTTTCAAAGAGCCCCCAGATTTATCCAGACACACCTTCCATCAGAGACCTGGGAGGGCTTTGATGCTGGGGAGAGATTTAAAATCTCCTGTGGAAACTGAGATGAGTTTTGGGCTCATGCAGGGATTGGGAAAATCCCACTTGGCTTGTCCCAGCTAACACTGTTTAGCACTAGGCTTAGCTAGTGACTCAGGCTAACTATAAAGCTACATATAGAGAAATCTGAATAGAATTTGATACACTTCTATTGTGGATTAAAAAAGATTAATTTTAGAAATTTATTTATTGAAAATTTTAAATTATTGTTTAATTCTGGGAGTGAAGTAGCTCTTTTGTATCTGTGTTTGTTATATTTACTAATTATACAGAGGGCTATCTGTAGGGCAGATTGACTTCTACAGGTTTTCTCACTTGTAAACCAGAGTTTGTTGTGACTTTCAAGGATGACAAAAATAATTTGCTAGCAATTAATGTAGTGCTACATCAGCTCATGACATAATAGCTGGACCATGTCAGGTCTATCAGTTCTGTCTTTCTGTTTTTTAGCATTGAACCAAAGGCAGCTATTCTAAATTCCATTATCATTGTTTTGAAGTTTCTGTCTCTCATCCACTGCTATTCCTGAATAGATCTGGATGCCTGAAAAATTGAGAGTATTTTTGCTTTTTTCAAAAGAAATAGGGACAAACAGACTTTAATGATGACACTCCTGTATTTTGGGATGGGCTGCTCCCTCCTTCAGGTCATATTCCATGTGAGCATAGATATTATCCCAAAACCTGGAGCATGTGAGGGGAGTTGGATGCTCCAGGAGCTCAGGCATTGTCTGTGGATTACCCACAGCATTGTCTGGCACTGACAGCCTTGTCTGGGTAAGTGATATTAGGCACTCACAGGAAAAAATGTACAAAATGAAAAACTCTGATTATGCTCTTCATCCCTGAAGTAGTTTAAATAGTATCATTCCAGCCTGAATATGTAATTTGCCATTAAAATCTCCTAACAGGATTAACCCATCACTCATAGAGCCTGCAAGAAGAATTTTAAAGGAAGTTATTTATGTGGAGTAGCCAAGACACTGCGCTTTTTATGGGCACATAATGGAGACTGGGGAATGATTTATGCCAAATGGAAACAATTCCTCATAATTGCATGAAGTATTTAATATTCCATCTCCGCCCCCATGAGCAGGAAACTGTCTGGCTTTCAATTTATGGTTAATTTGTAATAATCAGATATTAAATCTCTCATGTGTTCAGCTGGAGCCTTTTCCCCTGGGAGTCTCCTGCCAAAGCCTCACTCACCCCTCGCTGCCAGTAGCAAGATCTCCTGTCCTCACATCATGTGCCACTAATCAATCAGTCTGTAATCAATCAGCTAATATTTGGAATCAGAATCCATGCATTCCCACGGTCAGTAGGACAAGAATTCTTGAACATACAGAAGGGGAAAACTCTTAGTTTGTGTTTCCAGCTGGGCAGCAGCAGCAGGTATAGAGCAGGGCAGTGTTGCTCACAGGACCCTTTCCCAGCAGGATTTTGGTGGTGTGTTGGAGCAGGAGGGGTTGGATGTGGAGCACAAAGTGCCTGGTGTGTCTCCAGGCTCCCTCTTCCAAGCACAGCTGGGAGCTCCAGTCTGGAAAGGCACAACCTAACAAAGATCACTTGGCATCTATTCCTTATCCAGCATCAGTGTCAGAGGAATTTGCCTGGAAAATGGTTTATGTTACAGTGGCACGTTCGTTTTCTGAAGCTTAAGGATCTTGGCTTGAGGTCTGCCTGAAATCCCACAAACTTGAATTTAGTGGGATGGCCTGGAATGAGGACTGCCCTCCAGCAGACCCTGCCTTAACAGCCTCTTGGCAGTGGAATTACCCCCTGAAATGCTGCCAGAGCACGTGTGCCCAAGAGGGGGCAAGGAGCTGGGTTTGGAGGCTGCAGGAATGTAAATAGAAATATCAGAGCTGGAAATGCACACTTTGGGCTCATCATTAAGAGGGGAAAAGAAAAAAAAAGGCACAGGCTGGCAGCGAGTCAGTGAATTTGTCTTAATTTGCACAAGTGGAGGAAGAAAGCAAACAGCAGAGAGTCTTCCAGTGAGATCTGGAAATTCAAAGCCCCGGGAGCTGTGCAGAAGGGAAGGAGTCTGCTGTGACCCCAGGCTGACACAGCAGGCTTCACACCCCGGGGATGCTCCTGCAGGCTCCAAACGGGACTCTGGGAGTTTGTTCCAAGCATGGAATAAGTGTGGAGCCAAGTCTGGGAAAATCCAGTCAAGGTTTGGTGTTGTGAGAAACCAAACTCCTTCCAACCTACCTGTGGGGTGGAACTGAGTCCTGCCCAGTGAAAGGGTTAATGTGGGAGGGACACGGGCAGGGTGGGGGAGTTCAGAGGGAGGTTTGACCGGACAACAAATCCTTTGTCCTGGGGCAGAAGGAACCCAAAGCTCAAGCAGGGCACCTCAGGCTGCTCAACCCCTCCAGCAGCACCTGCACATTATCCTGGTGTGATGGGATGATGATGATGATGATGATGATGGTCCATGGGGTGCAGGACAGGGGTTGCATTTTCCCTTCTCCTCTGCCAGCTCCTGATAACGGGGATGTGATGCGTGGAATTCAAATAAACCATCCCCAGAGACTGGGAGATTTATTTTTGTTGAAGTTTGGGAAGAAAAAGGGCAATTCTGCATAAATATCAGTTTTTGAATGGCTATTGTAGAATCCAGCAGAAAACAACCAGAGTGTTTTAAATCACTGCAAAGAGCAGATCTGTCAGATCTCTCTTATACCTCGATTTTTCTGGGTCACAGAAATGCAGCCTGAAATCTTCAAGTTCATCCCTCAAAATCCCTTGGAAAAGGCAGACAGAGAGAATGTGCTTGGCCACAGTCAGAGAAGTGATTTGACTTTATCAGTGAATCCTCGGTGAGCCCAAAGATACCCAAAATGTCTGTATTCTTTACAATCCCCAGTGGAATCTAACTAGGCTAAGAAATACTTCCCTCTCATCTTCCCTTTCTCCCCCAGAAAGGCCCTTCCCAGACATTTAAGCAGATTTGGGGGATGACAGCTAGCTGCACTCCGGGAGTCGCTGCTAATTTTGAAGCCCTGCTTGATTTTAGGAAACATCTGAAGGAGCTGTCTAAAAACCCAGTAAATCTTCTTGCTTCCTCTTGGATTACTGAAATACCTGGGAAAAACAGCTTTGCAGCCATTGCTGTGCCTGCAGGCAGGCTCTGGCTGCACAGCAGACAGTTCCCTGTGGCTTTCCAGAGCTTTCTGTGGGCTATCCCATCCATCCCATCCCATCTCCTGCAGGACTTGGAATTCTGCACAGGAATTAGTGAGAGCAAGGATGTCTGTGGGAGTCTGGGGAGCTGAGCTCGGGTGGGGGCAGCTGAATTGGAGCTCCAGCACTGAGCACATACACCTTGCACCTGGATTTGCCAGGAATCTGAGGGAATGCTGCCCTCCAAGCAGGGAAATACTGGAACAGAATGGCTTGCAGTAGGAGCCTGGGAATAAAACACCCTGGAATGCTGCATCTTCCTTTTATTCCTCCAAGCAGCTGCCCTCCCCAGAGACAGCCAAGTGATGCACCTGCAGTATTGATTACCTGGGGCCTTGTTTGCAGTGCCTCAATCCAGTGGGAATCCATCAGGATTCACAATGAGGGAGTCCTTTTCTCCTGGCTCCCTTTGCTGTTGCCCTGGTGACTTTTCCAGCCGTGGCTGATCCAGGCTCTGTCCATCTGTTAGCACCATTTCCAAGGGCTCTGGCTGTGCCCAGGAAGGGGAAAGCTGCACATGAGTCAGGAATACAGCTGCTGGCAGCAGGCAGGAGTCAGGAGGAATGAACACCTAACTCTTCCCAGATGCTCTCCCGTCCTTTCCAGTCCCCCCATCCCCTGTGCTCTGCATTCATCCACCCTTTCATCCTGCTGCTGGGTGAGATGGTGCCTGTGGCCAGGAGGGCTCTCCCTCTTTGGCTAATGGATGTTGACAGGGAACTGAACACTAAAGGCACACACTGAGCCCCCAGCCATGGCCAGGGCTGGGAGTTTAATGGTTCAAAGGCATCAGGACAGGCCCTGCACAAGGGGAGCATCTGGAAGAAATAATGATCAGAGGTTCAGGCAGCTGGCTGGCCTGTTCTGGGCAGGTTGGACAGGGCAGGAGCAGCAATGGGATGGGAAAATTGCCCTCTAGTTTTGGGCTGCTCTTGTAGATGTCAGGGTAGAACCTTGCTGGCCAAAGGGCCTCCTAAGAAAGCTCCCCAGAAACCTGCTGTTAGGCTTTAGCTCCTTGAGAGGGTTTCCTAGTAAAGCTTGGAATCAGAGGCAAGCCTGCTGTTTGGTTGATTTATGTTTTTCCATAACACATGCAGGAGCAGTTGCTTGAACAAAGGGTGGTATTTATAAAGGATGGAAATTAAATTATACAGGGATGCACATGTAGCTAATCATGTAATACATTGGGTTTGTGTTAATGTATTATATGACATTATAGACCAGTGTGGCTATATATATATATTTCTAGGCAGAAATTGTTCCCTGTGAGCATGGGGAGACTCTGGAATGGATTTCCCAGAGCAGCTGTGGCTGTCCCTGGATCCCTGGAAGTGTCCAAGGCCAGGCTGGACAGGGCTTGGAGCACCCTGGGCTATGGAAAGTGTCCCTGCCCATGGCAGGGGCTGGCACTGGATGATATTTAAGGTCCCTCCCAACCCAAACCATTCTGAGTTTCTATGATTTTTCCCCATTTTTCCAACCCCCAAACTTTCAGGGATGCTTCCCTTCCCCTCCAGCTCGCCCCTTTGCCCTGGCTGATCATGGGCTGTAGGTTGCCACATTCCCATCTTGTGGGGAAATCACATTTCCAGTAAGGAATGCTGGTTGATCCATGCCCTGCCATGGGCCCTCATCTGGGTCATGTCCTGCCCAGTGGGCTGGCTCTGAGTGCAGGAAAACATCTGAGGGAGTTGGGCTGTACTTATTTTCCTCAGCTTTTCTACAGATGCACCCAGCCCAGAATGTGATCTCAATTATTTTTGTCATCATCAATGACAGTCGTGATTCATCATCCAGTTCTGTTTTCTTGCACATAATAACTTCTCTGGGGCAGAAAAGCACTTCAGCTGCACATCTGTCAGCAGGCCGGGGCTCCTCATCCCAGTAAACAAAAGAGCCTCATTTATTCTTTCTAACAAAGACGTTTTCTAAAATAGGCTGTAAATATTTAGAATGAGTTGTGTTGCCGTGTGATCTTTAGATGCCTCCCAAATATCTCTGTCATTATGATCTGCACTGCAGAATGGGCTGAAACACAAGCTCTGTGTGTCATTAAAGAACCAAGTCGGAGCTTCAGAACCCTCTGTGGATGCAGAGTGGCTGATCTTAGAGCACTTTAAGAGTTCAACTACTGTAGCTCGACTATAATTGCTGTGTATCCACTCAGATAAATAATAACCCCTTTAATGGGCAAAACAAATGACCTAAAAAAGCCCAGTGTGTTGCCTGGGCTGTTTTATAAGAGCTGGAGTTCCTGAAGGCCTGGCTGGCCAAGCTCACGTTGTTCCCAGCCCCTTCCTGGTGTGTGCTGAGGTCTTGGGACAAACACGGCCAAATCCCAGCAGCTTTTCCCTCCTGCAGCACATCTTTGGGATGGGACATGGCACAGTTCTGCTCCAGCCACAATGCCCTCACCCACGTGGCCAGGAAGATTTAATCTATAGGAACTGGGAAGAAAAAAACCTCCAAATTAATTGGATTTAAACAGGATACTGCAGGAAGGAAAAAAAGCACGAATATTCAACACAGAGCAAAGGAACGGGTTGATGGTTTCTAGTTAGATAAAATGTTGTGGCTTGGATAATTTGGAGGGAAGTCATTAATGAGGCACCAGTGAGTAAATTCTGGGTCAGAGGGGGCAGTGGGGTCCTGTGTGGGTTACACTGGCACCCCAGGGACATTAATTTGACATTGTGGGGAGCACAGTGGAACTTACTGGGTGGGATTTATATGAATTTTTTTACTACAGTTGGCAAAGTCAGTCGACAAAAATATTTTCCAGTGGAAATCTGATTTTTCTTGTGTGAGCCATTTGGAAAAGCCTGTTCTCTACCTGTTGGGAAGTCTCACTTTTTAAACGAAAGAAAATCAAAATTTTATTTGGGATTTGATTTAAAATGGGAAGGTTTGGCTTGGGTTTGCCTCACCCCCTCTGGGGAGCTGGGACTGCCACCTTTCCTGTGTCTGTGCTCCTGGTTTGCTGTCCCCAGCCTGCACTGGTGGCTTTTCAGGAAGGACACCCTGGGCTCTCTGACAGCAACACAGCTCAAGGCTACTATTTACTTATCTAACATGAGTTCCCCTTGCTGTGAATTGAACTGGTTCCTTCAAGTTTTCAGCTCAGTGGACACCAAAGCCAGTTGATGCTGCTCTCCTGCCAAGC
The DNA here is from genome assembly GCA_035047845.1 of Dendrocincla fuliginosa. NCBI lineage: Eukaryota > Metazoa > Chordata > Aves > Passeriformes > Dendrocolaptidae > Dendrocincla > Dendrocincla fuliginosa. The sequence continues at coordinate 2,844 of JAWWMO010000198.1, read as the reverse complement.
AGCCTCTGAGGATGGTGCTGCCTTTTATCTGGTTTATCTGCCTCGTGCATCTGACTGCAGGAGCCTGGGATCAGTTCTCCCAGCTCCTCTCCAGCTGTCTGTGTGGGTGCAGGAGGGCTCTGTGCATGGAGATGTGACATTCCCCCTTGGGACTGCCCTGGCATGGATACCACAGCAGGGCTGTGCTCCTGCCTGGCCCAGGAGCAGGAGCAGTGAGGAGCTGCTCCCTGTTGCAAAGCTCCCTGCTCCTCTCCAGGATGCTCAGAGTCTCTCCTGGCCTCTCCTTGCAGGGTTTGCACGTCGGGAGCAGCCCAGCAGAGGGGGTGCAGGGCTCCCTTTAAAGCAGCTTTAAGGGGAAATGCAAGTCGTGGTTGCATTACTGGCTCTTTATCCTTGCACCACTTATAGAGCAAGGCTGGAGCTTCCCACATCACCCCGGGAACGCTGATGGAAATATTTGCTTTGCTGATACCGGGCAAGAGAGGAGCAGAGGTTCCCCATCGGTGTTTAATCAGTGCTGAATGGGGCAATACTCCCCCTGACCCCTGATAGCGCTGCTGGAGCAAGGATTGCAAAACGCAGCCTTTGGAGAGGAGCCCGGTGACAGGGCAGGGGCTCACCGAGGGCCAGACACGAGCAGTTTATTCTAAAGCAGCGAGAGCAGAGGTGAGCCTGAGGGACACCGAGATTCCCAACCTCTTCCAGAGGCCAGGAAGTAATGGCAGGTTTGGGATACAGTTCCTGCCAGCAACAGAGCTCAGGCTCCCCAAATATTTCCTCTCTTGTTCCCTGGAGCAGAGCCCGACCCCCCCCAGCTCCCCCCTCCTGGCAGGGACCTGCAGAGCCAGAAGGTCCCCCCTGAGCCTCCTTTTCTCCAGGCTGAGCCCCCCCAGCTCCCTCAGCCTTTCCCAGCTCCATTCCCTTCCCTGGACATGCCCCAGCCCCTCCATGGCTCCCTTGCAGTGAGGGGTCCAAAAGTGACCCCAAAATTCGAGGGGAATGTGCCCCACAGGCACTGCAAGGATGGTTTGCACCCTCAGCATAGAAACTCAGGCTGTATTTCCATTTTAAAGGTGGGCTTTTAGCTCGTTATTTGGAATGGTTCCTCCATGGAATGGGAATTCCAAGCTTTCTGCCAGCTAGTAACAACATTTTGCACTTTTAGGGCATCTCTTATCCAAGGATCTGAAAGTAAAGTTATAAAACATTAGCTAATTATGTGTGACAACCCAGCTGCCAGGCAGGGAGATGGAGTGATAAAGCAGCAGCAAACTTCCCCCACAGCAGGAATAAACCCAGGCAGGAGCAGGGTGTTTGGCACAGTGGGAAACTAAAACCCCTGAAGATGCACCTTAAGAACTGCATGGGATTACCCCTGCCAAAATTAAAATTTATCTCTGGCTTTGTGACACCTTTAAAGTCATATTTGCTGTTCTGTTTTCCCCTCCCAGCTAAAAGGAGCTCAGGACATGGCAGGATGGCATCTCCCAACCCTGGTGGAGGGCTCAGCTTCATTCCCTGAGGAAAAGTGTTGTTTTTGCACTGAGGAGCTGACTGTGCCCATCCCTCCGTGTGCCTGAGGGAGGGGAGCCTGGGGACTGCCCTCACTGTCTGAAACCCCCCCAGGCCTTTCCCTGCTGCTCCAGGAGAACCACCCTGGATATTCTGGGGCTTCGTGGGGCTCAGCTCAGGTTCAGCATTCACACAAGGGTCAGCTCTGCTTTCCAAAGACATTCCTTACAGGAGGTGTTGCCCCAGCTTACAAAACCCCAAATAAGCAGTCTGGAGCTCTGGGCACAATAAGATGGTCCAAAACACACAACACCAAACATAGAGAAAGCAAAACAAAAATAAACCCTGTTCTCCTCACCCATAATCACAAGCTGGACCAAAACCCACCCCAACCACCTCTCTGCCCCAGCACTTGGTTTGCATCCACACACAGCCTTGGATTCCACTTCCCCCAAATTCCCCATTCCCCCAGACCAGCTCTGTGGTTGCCTCAGGATTGGATCTGGGGTTTTTTATTTATATATCTTTTTTTTTTTTAAGTTGTGTGTCTGGATTTTTGTGTCTATGCTTTTTATTTGTGTTTATACTCTTTTATTTGTTTATATTTTTATTTCTGGTTTTACTTTTTTATTTGTATTTATACTTTTTTCTCTGTATATTTTTTTGTGTGTGATCTTGCTGTGTGTGTGATTTTTTTTTGTTTATTTGTGTGCCTGATGTTTTTATTCCCCCTGCTATTTGTTGCCAGGACCACAGAAAGGCAGGAATTGGGGACTGGACCAGGAGGGTCTCAAGCCCTGGTTCTGCAGGGACCACACTCACCCAGCTCAGTGGGCAGGGTTCTCCCCCAGTATCCATCCTTTTGAGGAGATATCCCAAAATACCATGTCCTGGTGGCTGGAGCTGCTCCAACCTCCTGTCCAGATGTCTTTGCTCAATGTCTGCTCATAAGGTCTCTGTGCCAATGTTGTTTCCAAACCCAAATCACTCCTCTCTCCTGCTCCTGCTCCCTTCCTTGGGTGTCACCTTCCCAGTGCTCTTCCTATTTTTATCTCTTGACCTCATGCAAGTTAGAGGTGAATATTTTCAATGCATTTTAGCACCTGCTCCTGGTGTTTTGGGAACTTCAAGGCTTTTTTTGGAGAGGACCTGCCTCCTGTGAAGCACATCTGCAGCTGTGCTGTCTTCCCACAGTCGTACCAGTTTCCTTCCATCATTTGAAGTTTGTGGGTTTTCTTGCACTTGAAAAGGTAACCAACTTGCCTGAAAGTCAGACAAATTCATTTCCAAGTGCCAAGTCTGTATTTGCTCAGCACTGCCCGTTGGATGCCA
>JAWWMO010000197.1:0-23257 GCA_035047845.1 Dendrocincla fuliginosa | reverse complement strand
GTGAAGAAATTCCTCCTATGTCCAACCTGCCCCTCCCATGACACAGCCTGAGGCCGTTCCCTCTCCTCCTGTCCCTTGTTCCCTGGGAGTAGAGCCTGACCCTCCCTCCTCCTTCCTGTCAGGGAGTGGCAGAGAGAGAAAAGGTCCCCCCTGAGCCTCCTTCTCTCCAGGCTGAGCCACCCAAGCTCCCTCAGCCACTGCCCAGCTCCAGCCCCTTCCACAGCCCCATTGCCTTTCTCAGGACTCATTCCCATATCTCTTCACCCCCTCTTCTGCACCAGAGAGGACACAGCCAGCCTGGTCCTGGGCACCAACCCTGGCTGTGTGGGGGTGCTCCTGCAGCCCCAGGCCACGCTCCATGCCATGGGACAAGGCTCACACGTGTCCCAGGCGTGTCCCTGGGGCACAGAGGCAGCCACCGTGTGCCCCGGCGGGGATCGATGCGTGGCAACGAGCAGAATCGATGTCTATAATTAAACCCTGCCCTGATGGGCTCTGTCCCTCCTGCCCTGCAGACATGGCAGGGGGGGTCTTTCAGCCCCACAGCAGTGGCCCATGGGGACCACAGGGCCCAGACGGTGACAAGGCAGGACTGAGCCAGGTCCCTGCAAAAGCCAAGGGCACCCCGGGCCACGCTGCTCCCATGGAAAGGTTCGGAACAGAGGATTTACTGGTGGGAAAATAAAGGCGAGGCAGGCACAGGAGGGTGTTTCCCAGAGCAGGGAAGGAGGGATGGAGAGAGAGGGGAACGATGTGGGGGGACAGACGTTTCCTCCCCACCAGGGTGGGGTTGTCCCTCCAGGATGGAGCAGGTTCATGATCCAGGCACACACCCACCCCAGCACATCAGAGAAATTCCTTTATCCCTCTTTCCATAATGGCAAAATACACGTTTTGGTGGAGATACATGGTTTCCCTACATGGGAAACCAGGAGAGAGCCTGGCACCAACATTAACCCACCCCAGCACTGACCCCACCACCTCCCAGTCCAGAGCAATCACCACGTCAGATCTCAGCCAGAGCCACCCAGGGTGCCCCCCACCCTCTCCCGTCCCAGCCCACCTCCCTAGGAGGGTGTTGATCATCTCCCAGACCCCAAACAGGACATTCCATAAAAAACCCAACAGGGCGAGTATCCCCCCCTGCCCACCCTGCTGGGAGGGGAGGGACAGCTCCTGACAAAGACTAAACCTCCCTTCATACAAAGACAGCAGCCCTGTGACAGCCCTGCCAAGGCCTGGGCACCTCACCCTCTCCCCATTGCCCCCCACAAGGGGGTCCCAGCCCACCAGCAGCTTCCTGGGGGAACAAGGCTCCTGTCAGGAGCACAGAGCCATTTCCACAGGCGGGTGAACGCTGCCAGCGTCAGGGGCAGTCTGGTGGGAGATAATTAGCACATCGAAAATGCATTCCTCATTAAAATGAGGGAAGAGCCACCGCTGGGGCTGGAGAGACCGTGTGGCTTCGGGTGGCTTCGGGGGGGCACTGCCCTGAACCCTGGGATGGGTCGAGGGAGGAGGGGGGTCTGCACAGCAGCTCCCCCTTTCCCAGCAGCGCTGTGAAAGCCATGGAGCAACCAGAGGGACTGAAAAGCCCCTGCACCCCCAGGATCCAGGTGCTCCAGCAAGTTTGGGGTCCCTGAGGAACACCCACCCTCCACCTGGCACCCCTCCATCTCCATCCTGAAGCGAGGGGCAGCCGGATGCGACCCCCTGGCCCATCCCTGAGATGCCTGGGAAGGGGCACAGCTCCCGAGGGCCCCGTGGCTGTCGCCGGGTGCCTTCCCGGAGCCAAGCACAGCCAAAGCCAACTTCCCTGGGAGTTGGGTGCTGCCACCACGCAGCAACAGAGGGTGGGTGGGTGGGTGGGTGGGTGGGTGGGCACAGGCGGGGGCCGAAGCATCGCCACTCCCCAGCCTGTCTCAGCACAGCCCGGGCGAACACGGAGAGAACAAAGAGGGGAGAGGCTGCGGAGCGAAGGCTCAGCTCCCCGCGGCGAGGGCAGACAAAGGGACCCCCACCCATGGCAGAAAAACCCTGCCAGCCACCCCCTCGCCCACCGGGGCTGGCACGGGGCAGGGCAGTGCTGGCGGCTGCATCACACACGCGTGTGCACACCCACCCACCCACCCACCCACACCCCACCCTGCTCCCGCCGGGGGGAACAGACCCCGCCGGGGCTCCCCTCCACGCCCCGAACGCGCGGGGAGCAGCCCGGCCGTGGCACAACCTCCGGAGTTATTTTAAGTTTCCCTCCCCGACGCCTCCCCCCACGCCCCAGCCCTGCCCGGGATGCGCCAGATTTTTTTGCCTCCTGCGAAGGATGCTGAAAATATCTCACAAGGGGCGACCTGCAGCCCTGTGGCTGGTCCTGCCCTTTGTGTCTCGGCAGAGGCCGGGGGGAAGCGAAAAGGGGGGACAGCAGGTAGGGGAGAGCCCGCAGCCTCCCTCCTCGCCCATCTGCCTCCTCAGGAAAGGAAATCCAGAGCCCGGCAACACCAGCCCGGCTCGCTCAGCAAAACATCCCATTGAACGCACAGCGCTGCAACCAGGGAGCGGGAACAGCCTTGGGCACAATCCATGATTCCTCCGAGCATCCCGCCGAGCCCCCGCCCGCCAGACCCCCATCGCTCCCCTGTGTCTAGGACACCCGCTCTCCGGCCACTTCACCCCTTCGGAGCAACCCCAGACCACCAAGCAACCCCAAAAAGCAGCATCAGCCCCAGCCCCAGCTCAGCACCCCCAGCCCACCCCTCCCCTGGGCGGGGGGAGTCGCCCGGGGTGGGGGGTCAGCACATCGCAGTGCCTGACACACACCCCTCGGGAGCGCCACAACCCCCCCCACACACACCCCCTTTCCCGGGTGTCAAAACTCCAGCACCAGGAGCATTGATTTTGGGGTTTTTTTTCCCCTCCCAAAGCAGCTCACCCCACCCCAGCTCCCCCTCGGGCACCATCACCGCTGCCCCCCGGGCGACATGGGAGGGGGAGGGAGGCAAAAAAACCACACAAATGAAAAAAAAAATACCTGCTACTTAAGAATGGATGCACATAGTGAGAGTGACATGCCTTGAGAGGGTGTATTCCCCATTTCTGCTCGGCTCCGCTCGCTCTCTTTTCCTCTCCTTTCCTCGGGGCTCGGGGCTCGGGCCCTGCCAGCGCTGGGAGACGGCGCGGGGAGTGGGAGCGCGGGTGGGAGCGTGTGCCGGGGGGTGTGAGCGCGTGGGAACGCGCAGCTCGGCGCTCTACAAAGGAACAAATGGGAAAAACACATTAGCTCATGATAGATTAATGTGCGGGGAGACGGCTCCCCCTCTCTCCGCTCCCTCTTAAAGGCCCCGACGTTTTACCCGGTGATAGGCGGCCCAGCCCCGGTGCCAGGAGCAATCCGGGTGGCACGTTCTTGTCACCGGGTGCCGGCGGAAGAGGCAGCCGGACCCGAGGGAGTGCACAGGTGATGGGAGGGAGGAGCGAGCGGGACACAGGATGTAGGGAATCGGTGTGTGGTTACTGTTGGAAGGGACTGTCGGCAGGGTCAGCCGGGCCAGCGTGACCCAGCCCAGAATGGGGAGGTGGCAGGGGAAAAGCGTGTGGGCACCTCCCGGGAGCGTTTGTACCGCAAACCTGGGTGACACCTCGCCACGGTCCTGCACAAACAGACGTGTTGCTTCTGCCGTGAAGGTGGGTCTGGGGAAAAGAGGCGAAAATGGTGGTGGAAATGCTGCCAGCAGAGCTGTGACCCCACCTGGCCAGGTGGGACTGGCAGCTGGCAGCTGATGCGGTGCCATGGCTTGGCCATCTTCCCACGAATTCCCGGCACAAGCAGCCAGAGAGACCTTCTGCAGCAGAGCCACAGTGGCACTGGGGCACCTGTGGCCGGGGTCAGCGCCTGACAGCAGCGCCCACCGTGGTGGGGACCCAGTGCCAGGTGGCTCAGCCTCTGCCTGGCAGTGCCCACCGCAGTGGGGACCCAGCCACGAGGGTCTCAGCCCCGGTGCCCACCACGGCAGGGCCCCAGCCAAAGGCTCCAGGCATTTGTGGTCCAAGGAAGAGCAGCCCCCCAGCGTGACGGGTACACAGACGTGTCCTGCTGTCACCTCACCCCTGCTGCCACCTCCTTGCCAAGAGAAACCAACCCAAGGTCCAACAGGGAGAAATGGGAGCGAAAAAAGGGCAGGGAAAAAAATACAGAATAAATAGGAAATTTTGTTTTGTGATATTTCCCAGGCCCAGCAAGGGGGGCTTTGGGCTTCCTCCCCTTCCCTCCGCTCCCGTGACTGTGACGAGGAGTGCGGGGCTGAGCTGCCCCTCCCAGAGGGGCAGGGGAGGGTCAGCACACCCCAGCCCCGCAGCGCTGCATTAGAGCCGCGCCGGCTCCATTAGACAACATCCAGGGGGCGAAAGCCTTTCTGCAGCGCCAGCCAAGTGCATCCTGATGGGACTGGTGTGCTGCTGACAGCGGGATGCCCCAGCACGCACAGCTGGGGGGAAACGGGGCTGGCACGGGCTGGGCACGGGGATGGGACCCGCTGCAACGTGCCACCTGTGCCTACTCTGTGCTGGAGCCCTGGGGCTCGTTCTGTGCTCCCAGGTAATCCCACCGCCCTCCCACTGTGCCCACCTTGCACCCCTCTTGCTGCGGGGAGTCACCAGAGAGAGTGAAAAAAAAGAGAGGTGGGAAAAGTTGCTGTTTAGACCTGGGAGCACTTCCGAGATGTGATAGGAGGTGAAGTGGAGCGAAATCCTCCAGTCTGTTTCTTGCTGGTAGGCAGATTAGTGGAGCTAAAGTTCCCCCCGGCATTAAAAGTCTCTCATTTAATACCAAACCTTAATCTGCTGCTCTCCAAGAGATGCCACCGGGAAAGTCAGAGCTTCTCATGGCAGGGGGGGAGCGTGGACACCCCACAGGGCCATCTCACATGCCAGGCTAAGGGGAAGAACCTGCCTGGGGCAGATCCTGCCCTCCCCACAGGCTCCAGGGTTTCCCATGGCAGATCCCACACCACTGCCTGATGTGATCCCAGAGAGGGACTTAATTTGTGTGGAGCATCAGGTGGGAAATCCAAGGAGAGGGGTGTCAAACACGCCCTCCCTCAGTGGGAGCTGCCCTGGCCCCCAAGAAGCAGATTTGAGACATTTTGGGGCGTCTGGGGTGGACACAAAACTAGAACAGCTGGGAAGGGCCAACCTGACCCAAACCCAGAGATGCTGTGACACTTCCCAGTGGAGCTGGGGACATTTGGCACCAGCAAGAGCAAAGGCAGGCCTGGAGAAGGGGCTGCCCCGGGGGGTGATGCACTGACAGCTCCCTGACTCTGCAGCTCCTGGAGAGGCAGGGTTTGATCACAGCAGATCCAAGGGAGGCGGTGAAATGTCTCTAAATGAGCTGAAACGCCGTCTAATCGGCACATCTATTTTCTAACAAGTTACATATTCCCTTCAGAGCTCCAGTCATCTCAAAAACACATTAAGGAGAAATATTTGAAAGCTAAAATGTATTAAACAAGCACTTCATCCTCATCAGCAGAGAGGTTATGGACCTTTGCTGGTCTCCTTCCAATAACCTTCCACGGGAGATACCACGAGGCAATCTCCTGTTTTCAAAAATCCATTAAAAACACGTGCATGAGGGGCCAGGCCTGGGTGACACACAGTCCCTGACAGCCTTCACAGGGGCTGGCAGGGCAGGATGGGGCGTTGTGGCCTCCAGGGGCCCCCCACAGCAGCCAACACACACCAGCTCCCACCCGAACCCATGGGAGTGACCTGAAAACATCCAAGGTTCCTTGGAAAAGAGCCAGCCTGAGCACGGGTTATTTATTTCTGTTTTCTGAGGCTTTGTGTAAAAGGGGAAGGGAGAGGGAAGGCCCTGCAGCCACAAGAGAGAGGAATTTAATTTGGAAAGGAAAGCTGATATCACGTATAACCACACGATGCCAGGAACTGGCACCTCAGCAAAGAACCAACATCCAGCCCCACGAGAGAGCTCGGGGAATGGGACCCCGTGGGACTCCAAAACACCCTCAACACCCACCTTACTGCAGACACCTGCAGCCTTTTTCCTTCCCAAGAAAAGAGGGAAAAGGAAGAAAAGAGGCTCTTAAGCCTTTTGGGTTCCTCCCAGCTTGGTGGTGACTTCACAGTCACTGTTCCACTCTGCCAAAGCCCCCCAGGCCCACAGAAGAGGCCCAAGGTCCTTTCACTGCTGGGCTGGACAGGAGGAACATGAAAGCTGAGCCTTAGCTCTTAATTATTAATCACATATTTCTTTTTTTGTCTTACTTGTCTTAAAAAGTCCTTTGAAGAACCGCCACAGGATGAGATTTGGGTGCTCCTTGCCTTTAATTAGCCATCCCCACAAACCAGAGCAGCCTCATCCCCATCCTCTGCTGGGCAGCCTGAGCTGGAGGGGCAGCTCCCACCTGCAACAGGTGAGGGAGGGTTTGGGGAGGAGTTCATGATATCTGGGCATCAAACACCACCCACAGATGGGGGGGTTCAGCACCACAGCCTCCCCCTCCCCAGGCCAGATCAAACCCACCCAAGGTGCCCCAAACTTTTGATGGCATGATGCTAATTGGGTGTTCTTATCAGCTCTGATATCCCTCCTCTTTGCCTCAGGAACCCCTCCCCAGCATTGAGCTCTCAGTTTAAGCAGTCAGCAAAAAGGGGTTTTCCTCTTACCAATCTGACTCTGCCACCCACTCCACTGGGGAGTCACATCCCCCAGTAACAGGGAACTTCACAACAGGCACTGCCAAACCTGCCCACTCCCAAATAAATGAGCCCCAGATTCTCTGTGCCCCATCCTTCAAACCCACCAGCCCCAAGGGGAGGAACCCCCTGTCTGGAAGAGTCTGTAAATGGGAGCATTGGTATGAGCATTGCCTGGGCGCCCTGAGCCTTACCTGGGCACCCTGAGCCTCACTTGGGCACCCTCAGCATCACCTGGGCACCCTGAGCCTCACCTGGGCACCCTCAGCATCACCTGGGCACCCTCAGCATCACCTGGGCACCCTGAGCCTCACCTGGGCACCCTCAGCATCACCTGGGCACCCTGAGCCTCACCTGGGCACCCTGAGCCTCACCTGGGCACCCTCAGCATCACCTGGGCACCCTGAGCCTCATCTGGGGACCCTCAGCATCACCTGGTCCCGCTGAGCCCTTGTGGGGGCTGCTCTGAGGTTGTCCCCCACAACAGCAGTGGTTATTGATGCTGTGAGTGGCCTCAGCCCCCAAACCCCTCAGCCCTAAGCAGGGACACCTCCAGGCCCTGGACATGGGAATTTGACCTGGTCTTTCCACAGGCAACCCCTGCTGACCCCCCCCAAAAGCAGGAGAGGGGCAGAATCTGCTCTGCCTCCAGCCCAGCCCTCCAGCCCTCCCCTCGCCGCCTCTCCCGGGAGACTCTAAAGCAATTCCTGAGCAGCTGAAGCTCCCGAGTCTGCCTTGCTCATATTTTTAATACATCTTCACACAGAGCCATCCCACACACATCTGTCCCCTCGGCACAGGCTCCCAGTCCCCGCCGTGCCCAGCCCTTGCCCACGCTGGCCCCGCAGCCCCCCGTTTCCATTTATAGGGCTCCCAGTCACGCTCAAGCCCTCACAGCCTCAGCCTGCCACACTTGGGGACATGCCTTTTCCACTCCCCCCTCCAGACACACTCCATCTTCTTCCAAAATCCACCTGGAAAGAGGAAGGAAGCCTTTACACTCCCTGTAAGCGCCGTTGGTATTGCCACCATCCAGCCCTTTTTCCTCCTAAAATCTACTTGCCAAGGGGTCCTGATTGCAACACCCAGAATTCTCATCCCTGAGCAGCCAGTTATGGGCTAAAAACTGCACATTTGCACCTATTCTTCTGCAGCCCAAAAATAAAGTCAGTGTTATTCCTTTCCCAAATATAATATGAGGAAAACAGGCACGGAGCAGGGGAAGGGGCTTTGCCCCTCAGTGCTGGAGCCAGCCCGGAGTCCCTGACCTGCCCCAGCTGCCTCAGTCCATGGAAATTTCCTTCTGGGAGTGCAGGGAAGAGGTTGGAGCATTCCATAAACAAGCTGGGGAAGCAATAAAAGATATGCAGAAGGGGAGAAATATTGCAGAACCTGAAATACTCCCCCTCCTGCCCCAAACTGGGGTGGAACAGGGAGGAGCTGGATGTCCCCTTTCACAGGGACTGCTGAGGGCTTGTTAACAGTTAAATATTGTGAGTTGGGAGATGTTTATTACCAAAGCCATGGGCAGAAAATAGATTTTAGTGTCTCAGAAAGGGACCCTTCACTGCCTGCGTGTCCTTCCCATCTGGAGCACATCAGGAAGCTGACAGTCCCTTTTGAAGCCTGTCCACACCTGATTTCCACTGGGAACAGCTCTGTGAAGCTCCCGTGTGCTCAGCAGGCTCTGAGGACTGAGCATCCCTCACCCCACAGCCCTCCCCAGCAAATCCACGCATGTGGACCATCCCCATCCTCCACGGAGGCAGGTGGGGGAAGGAGGGGATGACCTACAACCAAAGCAGCCTGAAGGGAAAGGCACTGAAACAACAGAAACTGAAACACCAAAGGCTTTGGTCAGAGAGTTTGGACCCTCGAGGTGTCTTTTAGGAAAGGAAGAGAAGTTTAGCCCCAGTGTGGAAACCCAGATCCCGGGGCCTGAGCCACATCTTGCCCACCCATGGTCACCGTGGTTGAGAATGAGCGACAGCAGCACTGGGGTGTCGGGGTACAGCTGTGCCTGTCCTGCACCCTGGCATTCCACAGGGATTGTACATGGATACAGCACAGAAACACCCAATAAACACCCCCAGAGCCAGCTGGAGGCTCAAGGGAAGCTGCTGGAGCTGGAGATGGGCCCTGGAGGGGACACTGCGCTCCCATGCCCCGGGACACCAGGGGCCATGCAGGGCTGACATTCCTGGGGTGACATGGTGACAGTGCTCTGGTGGCAGCTCCATATCACTGCCATTATCCTCTCCTTTCCTCTGGGCATCGGCAAGAGGAAGAATCTCCATGGCAACCGAGGACAGATGTGACCATGACTTGTAATTGCACTCTGGAGCCAGCACGTTCTGGGGCTGGACCGGAGCCCCCACCCTGTACCAGACCCGCTGCAAACCCTCTGTGAGGGGACCTGCCAGGAGGGGGCACCTAGAACTGCCCAGATTTTACAGCAGAAAACCTGGGCAAGGGAAGAACCGGGGTTGGAGCCCCATTTCCATCATCCAGCCCAGTCTGCCCAGCTCAGCTGGGGTGCTGGGACTGCCCCGTGCCCGGGAGGAGCGTGGGCTGTGGGTGATGCCCACTTTCAGCAGGCTGTGGCCACCTTGCTGGGCTGGCACTGAGGAGGAGGAGGCACTGTCCTTCCTCAGCCATTATCCAGGATTCTTTTGCCTAGTGCTGTGTGGGCAAAGAATTGTTGGTGTATAATAATATGTGGACGTCAGAGCAGGAGAGGGATGGAGGAGAAGAAAAGGAGAGGGGTGGAAAACAGGTAGAGAGGGTCAGGTCTCCTCCCTCTTCACTCCAGATTTGGCATCTTCCCGTGCTGTGTGTGACACTTTGCTCCCTAAAGCCTCACAGAACTCCATGCCCTCCTTGGCACTGCTCCATGGGACCTTCAGCCACGCCAAAAGTTGTCCCCAGAGCCTGGCCATCAACTGGGGACAAAACCTGGCCATCAACTGGGGACAGAGTCCCAGCAGTGCTGCTCCTCAGGGGCTGAGCAGTTGGCAGCTGGTGGCCACAGGACAGACAGCTCGGAGTTCTCCCAAGGGACCAGCCCACCCTGTGCCGGGGAAGAAAAGCCAGCTGCTTGACAAGGCTTGATTTCTCCCTGCAGCTTTAAGAGGATTTTCCTGTTAGAAGGAGCAGCTTTGCTGATTGCAGAGATGACCGATATTTCCACTGGCCAGGCAAGAAATCCTGCACTGCCCCCCAGACGAGGTGGCCTGGTGGGAGGCCAGGCTTGGGGCTCACCACGCTCGGCTGGTTTGATCCATCCTTTCTTCTGTTGTCAGGATACCCCCAGCAGACCCCATGAACACCCAGCTTAGGGAGGAATAGCAGGATCTTCCTTTGAACAGGGAGAGAAGAGCCCCCAAACCCTCCTGTGCCAGCTGGCCATGGCCTCAGGACAATGGTGGGGATGCAGCAGTGGCCAAGAGGTCAGTGCAGGCTGGAAAAGCTGCCTGGATTATGGTATGGGACATCCCTGTGCCTGGGATCTGCCAGCACAGCCTTGTCCCAGCAAGGACAGCGGGAAGGACACGGTATGATGGTGGGAATGACTTCAGTTCAGCAGGATCTTCCCAGTTCTCAGGGTGTAGGGCAGGGTGTGGAAAACAGGAGCCATCAGAGAAGCCCATAGAAGGTTCTGGGGACTTCTCCAGAGCCTCAGGGCATCTTAGGAGAAATCCACAGCGTTTCCTGGGAAGTTCAGCGCTGGGACAGGAGAGATGAGTTATCAGGGCTGATCACAGGCAGGCACTGACAGCTCAAAAGGAAAGAGACGTTCCAGGGCAGGCGGGGAGAGGTCATGGAGAACCAGGAGAGAGAAAAGCAGCAGCTGATTTAGTGTTTTCTGTGCTGGGAGGAGGAAGGGCAGCAGAGAGGAGCAAAGAGAGGAGCAGCGCAGCAAAAGCATCGCGGTGAAGAGCCACATCCACAGCAGCATCAGCGTGGGAGTGCTCAGGGCAAGACGGTGCTCGGGAGGTCAAGGGCAGCCCTGGATTGCTGGAGAGGGAAGGAGAGGTGCTGGCAGCGATGGGATTTAGAGAGGATTGGGAAGAGAGGAGTCTGGGCAAGATTCTGTGCCAAATAAAAAGAGGGATGTTAAGATTAAGGCACCGTGGAAGGGGAGAGGCAAGGAGAGAGCTGAGTCACGGCTCACACCTCGCTCGGGGGAAGCGCCACAGCGAGAGCAGAGCGGGGCTGTCGGCAGCGATCAGAACAGAAAGGGAAAAGGGGAGGATGGAGGGCTCAGGCAGGGATTAAATATTATTTACCGGGGCTGTGCTTGAGCTGATGGCTAGACAGCCACCAGGAGACAGCACAGAGGCAATCCTGGGTCATCGGCAGGGATGAAGGAGCGCTCGCAGAGCCCCGCTGCTCCTCCCAGTGCCCCGAAGTGACAGCATGTGATGGAGAAAGAGTGGAAACGGAGCCAGCAAGAACTTGGATTCCTCCAGGTCCTCACCCTCCTGGAGCAGAATTTTCTCTGCTTCAAGCAAAGAGGGTCTTTGTGCTGCCTGAGACACCCACGGAACCCTCTGGACTGTGGGGAGGGGCTGTCCTGGGGGGGTGACACTGCGTCACACACCACACAGGGAGGGCTCGGGAGGTGGAAATGCCTAAAAAGAGCCACTTGAAGGCTATTTCTGCAGCAAAATGAACGAGAAATCTGGGTCAGAAGGGGTAGGAGGCACGTCAGTGGCTCTCTGGGTGAGAAGGATGTGTTCCTCCAGATCTGGAGGATGGGGTGCCCCATGCCAGCAGGGTTTGGGGTCCCAGGGGTGTCTCCAGCCAGGCACCAAGGACTCGGTGCCACTTCCAGAGACACCAAAGCACGTAAACAGAGGAGTTAAGGAGGTTACAGGCACCTGCCTTTGGCACATGGATCGATTCTGGCCCAAGCTTCACAGGCAGTCGATGCTCCAAGTCCATCCTGCCCTGGCTCCGTGCTGGGCTGGCCCCAGGGGGGCAAAGCCACGGGGGGTGGTTTGGGCCGACAATCTTCACAAATCGATGAGCAACAGGAGCCTTGCATGAGGTTTTTCTCCTTGCTTCCCACTGACTCACTGCTCTGCACTTGGCAATTCAAATATTGTTGATTATCTCCCCTGTCATACAAAAAAAAAGGAAGGATTTTTGGCAAAGAGTTCTCGAGAACTTGGGTTCATCCCAGTACAAATGAGGAAAAGTTTTGAAAAGTCGAAAATGTACAGGATGGGAAAAAATCTCTTCCTGAAAAGCTGGAGCTGGCTGTCTGCTCCCCTCCTCTTCCCCATGCAGGCAGCAGCATCTGCCTGTGCTCCTGGTGCTTTCTCCATTTGGTTCAGACAGTCAACACCCTCCTTCCCACCTTCCTCACCCCTTGGGCTGGAGAGAAACCCCCTTCAATTCGTAAGAGGACAGAGAGAGAGGCACCAATGGATGGGGAATCCATTTCAAGGAGGAACTTCCAAGGAGCTGGTGAGCCCCGAGGAACCCAGCTCTGAGAGGCTTTTTCCTGCCTTGGTTTCTTGAAATGCAGCAGCAGCAGTGCCAGCAGACTGTACCTTTAAATCAGAGCTGGGCTGATCCCCAGGATAGCAGCTGGAAAGGGCATATCCATGGCTCCGACAGGGATAAGAGCCTCTGCAGCCCCTGGGATGCAGCAAACGTGGGCTGATGGAGGGCAGCCTGGGGCCTGCCTGGCTGCAGGTACTTAAGAGGCTGTGAGGAGGATGCTCAGCCCCATGGGGTGGAGGGGATGAAGAACTGGAGTCAACTGGGTGGTGCAGAGGGAGCTGCAGAGGAGCAGTGAGCTCAGCTCACCCAGGACTGGTGCCACAGGAGCTGGGCTTGGCTCAGACCATGAGCAGAGAGGCTGAGACTGCACAGAGATGGGCTCGCTCCTCCCAGAGCTCAGTGCTTGCACTGGGGAGCATCAGCTGGAGCAGAAGGAGCAGAGCTACAGAACCCACCCCAAAACACACCCAAAAAGGTGTGGGAATGCTGCAAGGGGCAGGAGAGCAGCCACTCCCGAGCTCCCAATGCTGCCCACATCCAAGTCCCAAAGGACTTGTTGAGATGGTGTTATTTAGGATAGAAATGCCAATCACATCTCCCTCAGTCTGATCCTCTCCGGGCTGGGCTTGCCCAGCCAGAGCTACTTAAATCCTGGAGGAAGTCACTGCTCCAGTGAAAGTTTCTTTACTGCCACAGCCAAGCCAAGCCTGGGTTCTCCCTGCCTTTGGCATCACATCCTTGCAGGTGCATTGGGAGTGCCAGGTGCATTGGGAGAGCTCAAGGAGCCCCTCTTGTCGCTGTACAAGCCATGGCAAAGGCAGCCTGGATCCCAAATTAATGGTTGGCTCAGGAGATTACTGTCCAGACACAAACCAAAGTTTCCTGGAAGCCCACAGGTCGTGTTGGCCTAGCCAAACAGCTCAGAGCTGCAGAAGGGCCTTCACTTTGACTCCCAGAAGGGAGAAGGCAGCCAGGAAAGGCAATTTTCACTCCTTAACCCTCCCCTGCCCCGAGACAAAGCCATCAGACACCTCCCAGCAGCTGATGAACAAAGGAAAACAAGGGATAAGAGACAGGGGACCAGCGAAGCCCCCAGTGGTTCTGGCACCTGGGAATCCCCCAGGCAGTGCCTGGCCCAGTTTCCATGAGCAGAAGTCCCCCAGCCTCAGTGAGTGCTTTACCAGGAGATCTTTACCTCAGGATGGGAATATTCCAGGGCCATTTGCTGTTTGAAATCCAGGGATGCTCCAGAGCAACAATATGACTGCTCTCTTCTGGTTTCCTCCAGCTAATCCCACCTGTTCCTCACGTGGAGCTCTCAGGAGGCTTCAAAAGGCTTCCCAGCTTCAAAACATTGGGGGAACCTCCCTAATCTCCCTGCCACATTCCTGCCCTCCCAGGCATTAACCCACGGGGCAGAGCCTGTGCCCTGGGCACGATGCTCTAAAGCTCAGCAGAGAGGATGAGCACGGAGTTAAAGCACCACCAGGAACCCGATAGCCAGGCACCCATTGCCATCTTCCACATGCTTCCTCCAGGACTCTTCCTCTCTATTTTTGGGCCATCCATACTTGCCTGCCTCTCGGGGTAGGTGGGTGGTGGGGAGGCTACCACAAGCTGTTGTGCTTTGAGGGAGATTTAAAGCGTTCTCGTGACAGCTGGGCACCAGTTTGCAGAGTGAATTGGGCAGCCTGGTCATCCTGGGACGTGTGTGAGCTCTGGGTCTGCTCAGGAGCAGCAGAAGAGGTTGGGGACGGGGGATGAGGAGCATCGTGGACATTGGGGGCTGCACAGCCAGGGCAGGGGAGGAACCAGGACCTGCCAGACCCTCGTGGGTGGGCAGGTTTTGTCTGGCTCCATTCACAAGGCCAGTCTGAGACACCAGGACGTGGCCAGCTGTCCCTAAAAAGCTCAGAGCCAAGCAGGGAAGGAGGGAGGAGGTGAAAGGGAAAAATGTGCTTACAAGCTCCCACCTCTAATTCAACCTGTCCAGAAACCAGCTCTCCAATAAACGTGTTCAATACCACTTGAGTCCACAAGATGCAGCAAATAAATCACACTCCAGGGATGGAAGAGCCGACACAGCACGGAGGAGGGAGCGTGGAAAAACACCTCTCCCTCTGCCTGAACCGTGTGCAGGCTTTTGGGCAACAACCTCACCCAAATGGGCAACCTGGGGGGCCACTTGCTCCTCCTTCAGCTGCCCCCACAGAGGCTGAAGGCTGTCACCAGCCAGGGAGAGGGGAAGGACAACGAGCCGTCCTTGCTCTCACGCTCAGGTGCCTTCCCTTCCACGAACATTGCCAAGCAGAGGAGAAAATGGGATGGCAAACAGGTCTCGAGGGAGGGCGGGCAGCTGGAGGCGGCAGGAGAGGCGGGAGGAGGCAGGGGAGGAAGCCCGAGATGCCTCGGAGCCGAGTTCACACCGAGTGGAATTGCTGACAATTTTGCAAGAGGAAAACAATTCGTGTGAATCTTGGGGAAAGGGAATGAAAGGCAAAGAGGCTGAGAGGAGGGGAGGGGGCAGGAGGGGGCAGGGATGCCAGGGGCAGTGCCCACAGGGAGCAGAGGAGCTCAGGGTGCTTGGCATCGCCCTTGAGCTCCAATTCCATCTCAATATCCATCCAAGGTGAGCATCCACCCAGCACAACGGGGGGCAAAGCAGCTCCACACCGCTGTCCAAGTGCTAAAACCCACCTCAGCTCCAGACCCAGAGGTAACCACGGCCCTCCTTACAGCCAAGGAGCCTGCCTGCTGATTTCTGGGGGCTCAAGGGAAGGAAGAATGAATCCATTCACTATAGAGAGAGGCTACACATGATAAGGGTTATTGTCTAGAGCTTTAGCTGGAAAGACTGAGGATTTGCTCCCAACGTGGTGAGCAGAACCTGCATCAGGGCTGGACCAACAGCAGGTTGGACTGACCTCACTCCCTCAGCCTGGCTGGGATTCACCGAGCTGGTGTTACCAATCACACACCCAAGAGCTGCAAAGGAGCAGAAGGCTGGTGTTTATCGAGCCCAGAACTCCCCAGAATGACAGATTTACAGTATTCTGCACAACACCCAGGCCTGTCTGATGGTTGCTCCTGTTGCCCTGGAGACACGACAGGCCTTAGCATTATTGATGCTTTTTTTGGTGACCAAGACAGCACTGGGATGATGTGGCTCATTGATTTCCCTAATGAAAACCTTGGTGAACCATAATGTTGGACCACAAAGCAGTGGTGAATCTCACAAGCCAAAGGAGAGTCAGCACGAGCTGCTGTGGCACAGACGTGGATCGAAACCAGGATCTTCTCCAGCTGCACATGGAGCCAGGGAAAAAACCACACACAGAGGGGCCAGCGTTCCTCCCAGTGGTGCCAGCACTCCCGAGCCACAGGGCTTCCTGAAGTGATTTTTCCCATTAATGGTGCAAACTGCCGAGGACTCGAGGGTTCTCATATCACCCTTTGATAAAATGCCTGAAGAAGAGGGTCCAACGACCCCAGATCCCAGCAAACCAAGCTCATCAGCACAGGGATGCAGGAAGAAAGGTGTGGGTGCCAACCCTCCCTAACATCAATAATTACTATGCTGGAAAATTACACACTTTGTGCATATATTTAAGAAACTTAGCAGAATAGGGGAGGGGAGTGGTGGGAAAAGCTCTGGGTTTGTCCTCCTGGATTATCAGCAAACTGCCTCCTGCAGAGCTGGCAGCCAGAAACAAACCAGTCCTTACACTCCCAGCTGCTGACAGGAGGGAAGGGATCGCTCAGGAAGGTTTGTGATTCAAGAGCCAACATGCAAATGGAGCTGCAGCCCTGACGAAGGGCAGGCCAAGGGATGGAGGGAAGCAGGAGCTGGGTGGCTCCAGGGACTCCATCCCTGAGCAGCAATGGGTGTTCCAAGGGCTCCATCCCTGGGGATGGAGGGCTGAGGGTGGCAGGACCAACAAATTGCTCTCCTCTGGTCTTCCTCTGTGAGGAAGAGGAACACACCACTGTGGCACATCCACACAAGGACACCACAAGTCCATCAGCCTCAGGTCTGACTCCTTTGCCAGCGACTCCTGAGCTTGGTTACAGCCAGATGTGGCACACCTGTTTGCAGCAAGACCCAGCCCTCCCTTCAGCAGCTCTGACGTTTCCATAGTTATTGCACGAGGGCACCACCACCTCCCCAAACCTCCCAGGTGACTCTGGCAAACCCCCACAGGTTGCAGCTTCCAGAAGTTCAAAAAAGCCATCCAAACTCTTGCTGGAGCTGACCCTGTTCAGCTGTGCCCGTGGAAGCTGCCTGAGCCATCCCCATCCCACATCCCCACCGAGGGCAAGGTGGGGAGGCAGGAGCGAGGCTGAGGACACCAGGGCTTGTTTAGTCTGAACGGGAGGAGACTGAGGATGACATGATGAAAGTCCTCAAAGACAGAAAGGGCAGCAGCAGAGGACAGGAATAATCTGTTCTTTGTGTCTGCTGCGGAAAGGACAAGAAATAATGGGCTTAAACTGCAGCAAGGGAGGTTTTGACTGGATGGTAAGAAAAACTTTCTAATAATAAGGACTATTAGAGCCCTGTGACAGCCCAGGGAGCCAGAGGGATCTCCATCACCAGAGGCTTTTAAGAACAAGACAGGCAAATATCTGTCAGAAATTATATAGGAATAGCTGATCCTGCCTTGGGGCAGAGGATAAATTAAATTACCTTCTGAGGTCCCCTCCAGCTCTCCCTTTCTGCAATTCCTTGTTCTCCACGTCCCCAGGGCCGTGTGCCTTTAAGGAGGAGGCATCTCCCTAAGAAAACAAGTACATCTGTCACTGGCAAAGTGCTGTCACCAGCGGAGCTGGGCAGAGGTGACACCCAGCACCCTGGCACGAAGATACACGATTGATTGGCTCCATCAGTCATCCCGTGTGATGGGTCCCTGATTCCCTGTGGAGGTGCCTGGGAGCAGAAACCCTGGGCGAAGGCAGGATCCTCTGGCAGGGAGTGCAGAGGGAAAGGAGGAATAGTTAGCAAAGTACTTCAGACAGGGGAAAAAATAACAGTACAAGGCAAGATTTATTTTTTTTTTCTTTTTGCATGAACACTCTTCAACACATTTTGGGAGCGTTCAGTTCCTGCTGGCTTGAGAAATGGCACTGCTGAGCTCTGCCCCAGCATATCGGGAGGATCTGGAGCTCCAGACGAGCTCTGTCTATCCTGGGAGATGCACCCACATGTGGGAAGTGGCTGCCTGGAAACCAGCAGGGCTGCTTTGCAGTTTTGAGCATCAAATCATGCCCACAGTGACAGGATTTCCCTTCCCTTTCAAAGACAAGCTCTTTCCTCGTGTCAGCTCTTCAGCACAAACCCAGGGAGGGAGCCAGCCCCGTCTCCTGCCTCCTGTGACCCCTGTTCCCTGCCTGCTCTCGGGGGCATCACTCCAGTTGGGAGCGTTACCTCATGTGGGGGGGAGGGAAGGGCTCCCTGCCCCTCCTCGGGGGATGGATCTGCCCAGGGTCCAGGTTGGCTGTTTATTTGGGCCTTTTGGAGTGGTTTATGGCCAGGCTGGAGACAGCGGGGCTGCACCACCCCCCTTGCCCAGGGGGACCACGCTGAGGGCTCGGTGCCTCGGTGATGCCATCACACAATAAATCTGCAGAGTTCTCTGGGGACGACTGGCCAGACACTGCAGAGGGTGGGCACTGTCCTTGGGAGACCTGGTGACGAGTCTGGAGCCTGATGAGACACTGGAAAAGCCTGAGAGGGAACAGGAGGGGGAATTACCTGCAGCCCTGCAGCAAATCCCTGGTGCCACCTTGTCCATGAGCAGCCTGGTCTGGTGGGAGGGGTCCCTGTCCGTGACAGGGGGTGGAACTGGTTGGTCTTTAAGGTTCCTTTCAAGCCAAATCCTGTGATTCCACAATTCTATGATATGAATTCAGGTATCTCTCTCCTCCCAGGCTGGAACAGCGACCTCCTCCTGGGTCTGAGAGGGGAGACAAAATCCACCATTTAGCAGTGCCCCCCATAAGGAGACACTGATCCCTCAGACCAGGTGGGATTCCAGACCCACAGCAACAGACAAACCCACCCAGGACCTTCACGTGCCTCACCAGCCTCTGCCCATGCCAGAATCCTGCAGGATTCGGGGGTACACATGAATTTACACCCAGATGTCACTGCAGGGAGCAGCATGTGCCACCAAACCGAGGGGTGCAAGCACCCCTGAGTGCTTCCACCATGCAGTGGGGACCCTTCACCACCCTCAGACCCTCCCAGGCTGGGGAGCTGCTGCTGCTTCAGCGCCTCTGCCTCTGGAGGGGGACGCTGTGCATGAGAATCAGGTGCAGGCAGGGCCCTGGGGACAGGCAGGACCCTGGGGACAGGCAGGGCCCTGGGGACAGGCAGGTACCTGCTCGCCATAGAAACGGGCTGCAGGAGGATGGGGAGGAGGGACATGGGGGGCACATCCCACCACGCTGCTTCCCCAAAAAACACCCCCTTCCCTCGGCCCCGGGCTGACATCCCCCACCAGTTTTGATGGTGTTGGATCCCACAGCCTGTGGGACCAGCTGTCCCTGCCCAGGGATGGGACAAGGCACGAGGGGCAGCGAAGGCTTTGCTGCTGCCAGGTGACTTATCCAGCCCCTCCAAGAGAAAAATGGCCTTTCCCTTCCAGTTTGCTCCAAATGGAAATTCCTTGATAGCTTTTTGGGATGGATATAGGGCAGGGGGGTTGGTGGCCCTGCCCAAGGTGACCGTGGCAAGGTTTAGGGCAATAAACAGTGTTGGAGGAGGACACAACTCATCAGATCCAGCCCCTTCTGCTTGTTTTATCCTGGGACACAGCCAGGAGGACACGAAATATCCAGGCCAGGCTGGGTCTGGAGGGGTTCAGTGAGCTGGGGAAGGGAATGCCATGGGCACAGCCCCCACTGGGCCAGAAAGCCCAGAGAATTCCACAAAAAGCCAGCAAACCCAGGCAGGAGCAGGGACATGACATCCCAGCTATTGTAGAGGGAGGAGGGGAAGGAAGGGAGGCTGATGGGGCAGGGGGGACACAGTGCCCACCCCCCACCCCACTGCCCCCCCCTCAGCTGCCCAGTGTGGGGCACTGCCACCCTACAGATGCCATCACACCCCCGTGACCTACAAATTAGCCCCGAGCCCCATCTTATGCTAAATGGTGGAGGAGTACAACAGGCTCTGGCAAGACTTCAAATTAAGACTGCCAATTAATGCTCCTCTTGGGGCTAATTAAATATTACTTTCCATAGCACTTTTCTCCTCCCCTAAATACTTTGCCAAGTCCTTCCAGAGCCAGCACGATGCAGCTGCCTGGGGCAGATGGCAGCACTCACAGCACGGGGGGACCCTCCCTGGCACCCAGGCGGGCACCCCTGAACCCACACCCCCTTCCAAGGCCCAACGTGGGTGAAGTGGTTTGATTTTGGACGGTTCAGTGGGCTAATTGGCCTCACAAAATTGTTCCCCGAAGCCAAGAACTTGCAGCTCCTTCTAGTTGGACTGAAATGCCTTGAAGGGTGGGAATTGTACTGGGGAGTGATGGGTGTTCCCATCAGGGGGACACAGCAGGTCCCTGTGCCACAGCCTGCTGTGACAAGGCAGCAACACCTGCAGCTTTAACCCTGCCACGAGCCACACGTCCAGCAACAGCTTCCTGCTCTCCCCAGAGACCCCCCTGGCCCAGCTTTGGGGTCTCTGGAAGGCTGAGGGAACACACCCCCCCAAGCAGCAAGAAGAGACCTCGGGGGACTCACCCCCCAGCAGCATCAGCAGTTCCTCCTCTCAGCAGCACCCGGTCAGGGAGGGCAAAAATTGGGATGTCTGAGGAAAGCAGAGCTCAAGGAGAGCACGGCTGTCCAACCTGCCTGTCTCCTCACCCCCTGCCAGGTGCCAAACGCTGCTGGCACCTCCCAAAAGCAGGAGCTGCAGCAGCAGCACCGGGGTGAGGAGCTGCAGGGGGCATCAGGTTTGCAGGGAGTGGGAGGGGGCAATGGCTTTGGGTGCCCCAAAATGTTTTGTGGGTACCAAAATGGGAGCTGGCAGAGGACAGGTGGAGCCTACAAGGGTGCTGAAAAGTTGGGGTTTAAAGACTCTGGAAGAGCACGTGTCTGCAGAAAGCCAAGGGCCAGCATGGGGCTGTTCCTGGAGGGGCACCTGGAGTCCCCCCACCCTTCCCAAACTGTGGGAGCTCCAATGAAATCCCAGTGCCCCCAGTCAGACATTCCCAACACACACCTGAGGCTGCAGAAAGCCTGAAACCGTCTCTCTCCACACACACACAGAGAGTTTTGGGGGCTGGTTTTTGGAGATACGTCTGGATTTCAACCCCTACAGTGTTAAAGGGCTGAGTTGCTGAGAGGAGGCAGAGCCAGGGGGGTGGGGGGGTTTGCTGGGCTCCCGTGTCCCCCCAAATTCCATTTGGGAAAGCAGACAGCTCCCAGCAGCTCCAGGCAGGGAGGACACAGGCTTTGGCAGAGGGCACTGGGTGCAGGAAGCCTCAGTGAGGGCAGACAGAGGGCACAGCCCCCAGAGCTGGCAGCAGAGGCTGCTGGCCAGTGCTGAGTCACTAAGACAAATTTCAAAAGGGTAAAGGGGGCGAAAAAAAACCAGGAAAAAAAGAAGAAAGAATGAGAGATGAGAAAACATCTCTGTTGGTACAGCCGGCCCCGAGCCCCAGGAGAGCATCAGCTACTGGGCTTCTCCTCCCGTTTCCATGGCAATACAATTTGGTGCTCTTTAGAAGAGCTCTCTCCCCCTTTCCCTCTGCTTAATTTTATTTCGTGTTTTGAAATAAAAGTGGTTGGCACGGCTTTTGTCTCAGGAGCATCCTGGGTGTGGGGGAAAGGGAGAGCATGAACAGAGGGGAAAGGGGGAGCTGAACCCCCTCGGCCCCCAAATCAGCCACCCTGGAAGAGCAGCTTTGCTGGGTCCGTCTCAGGCACATTGAGGTGCTGCCTGTGAATCCCAGGGTGGTCTCCTCCCTCCGAGGGATGGGCTGGAGCCTCATCATTCGCTCCCTGAGCTTGGGGAACACTCCAGGACCTCGATTCCCCGGCCACCACCCCCCTCCTGGTGCCCATCCCATCCATGCACACAGGCCAGACCCACCTCAAGCTGGGCAGAGCCAGGGCTCACCCCCAGCACCCACCCCAGGGACCCAGGATAACCCCTCAAATCCAGCCCTGATGAAAGGACCCCAAAAAGCCTCCTTTTCCCACACACACCAGCAGGAAGGGAGCAGGGAAGGGGCTGGGTGGCACCAGAAGCCGGGCGGTGACACCACAACCCATCCCTTTCACGAGGCGTTCCCTACACCACAAACATTAACTGGAGCTGCTTTTCCCCATCCCTCTCCCGTGGGATCAGGACCGGCGGGAATCCTCATCCTTGGAGGAGGGATCCAGGCTCATCCCCAGGCTGCTGCTCAGCACTCGGGCTCATCTGCTCGCTGGGAACAGTTGGGCTGTTTCGGAACGTTTTGATTAAATATTTTTTTCGTAGGAAAAAAATTCCAACTGGTTCATCCTGAGCTCTTTCACCTGAAATAATTGGTGTGGAGAAGTTGCTCAGCTTAAAGGCAAAGGACTGAGGAGGAGAAAGGTGTGGGAATTTTATATCCCTCGGACTGTAATGCACTCGATTTGACAACGGAATTCACGGGGAAATTTGAAACGCGTTTTCAAATGCAGTAACTCACCAAAACCCCAGCGAAGGAATTCACTGAGAATGAAGCCAAATAGAAGCACCTAAAGGGCCTTACGAGGAATAAAACTGAATGTAAAGTACAAGCAGTATCCATATACCCATATATATATATATATGTATACATATACCTAACACTCCTTCCTTCGGTTTAATCCCTTTATCACTTTCTGGGCACTGTCTCCCCCAGGGCTGGGGTTTTCCAGGAACCCATCAGGGGTGTCTCTGTCCTTTTGGCAGCCTGAGCCATCCCTGCACAGCCACTTCCCTGCACAGCCTGTTCCGGTGCCTGCCCACCCTTCCCGCGGAGAATTGTTCCCAAATAACCAACCTAAACCTCCTCTCTGAGCAAAAACCCCACTGATTTTTGGGCAAACCCCTCCTCCCTCCACCTGTAGGAGCAGATCCCGGGAGCAGCTCAGCCCTCCCCGCGCTTGCCGGGCAGATATTGCCATCGTGTGGGGAGCTCTGGCAAGAACCAGCAGCGACAGCTCCGGGGCAACGCTAAAAACTCGGAATTAAGTTCCTTTTGTGCTCAAAAAAATGCCCCTCAGGGTGACGAGCCACCCTCCTAAAGACAAATATTGTGCGTGAAAGGGTTTGATAAGCATCATTTTTATCACTGGTTATTGCTTTATTATATTAGTTTATTATATTTATTATTGGTTTATTTATTGGCTTGATTCATTTTAATTCCTTTCTTGGTTTGATGATTTCAGCGACACCTTTTCCCCCATAACAGCTGCAATGACACCGAGGCCCGTGTGGACATTCAGAGGCAGAAATCAAAGCAGAGCAGGTTATTCCACTTCCCTGAGGATGAAAATCCCTGTAGGATAAAC
The DNA here is from genome assembly GCA_035047845.1 of Dendrocincla fuliginosa. Taxonomy (NCBI): domain Eukaryota; kingdom Metazoa; phylum Chordata; class Aves; order Passeriformes; family Dendrocolaptidae; genus Dendrocincla; species Dendrocincla fuliginosa. The sequence continues at coordinate 490 of JAWWMO010000197.1, read as the reverse complement.
CTCGTGGGGCTTCAAACCGGGACAAACCCTCGGCGCCTGAACACAGCATAAAAACCAATGGTCAAAATTCATTTCAAAGCGGCTTTTTTGAGCCCAGGAGAAATCCAGCCTCCCAAGGCCAGCTCCACACTGCTGCTCCCTCAATAAATCCCACGGCAGCTCCTTCCTGGCAGGTTTTTGGAGGCGTTTGACCCGACTCCAGTCAATCCAACATCGTTACTCCGCAGTTAATGTCACTTGGAAAGTGCTTTTATGGCTGAAGAGCTGCTGTATTTAATGCAAACACGAGGTTCTGGAGCCGGGGCAGTGACAGGGGCTGTGGGAGCTGCTGAAAGCACAGCCACGTGGAACTGGTTAAAGGAGCTAAACACAGCAGAGAGGCCTGGGCAGAGCGGGGCACTTTGGGGAGGGAGGGAGGGAGGGATGGAGGGAGGGATGGATGGATGGAGGGATGGAGGGATGGAGGGATGGAGGGATGGAGGGATGGAGG
>JAWWMO010000196.1:0-23276 GCA_035047845.1 Dendrocincla fuliginosa | reverse complement strand
GGGAGCCTGTTCAGTGCCCACCACTCTCTGGAGGAAGAACCTTTCCCTGAGATCCAACCTGACCCTGCCCTGACACAGCTCGAGCTCTGCTCCATGCTTTTCACCATCTCCATGTCCTTCTTTGGACACTCTCCAAAATCTTTAGGTCTTTCTTACATTCTGTTGCCCCAAACTGCAAACAGGACCATCTGGAAAGTTTCTTCCCCCTCTCTAACAGAAACCTGATGTGAAGGAAGATGATGTTTCTGGGCTCTGACAGCTTAAGTGGGAGCACTGGGTTTCAGAGTACCTCTTTAGGGGATGAAGAGCTTGCTGCTGCTATTTGGAAGAGACTACCCAGGCAGTGGCGAAGTCACCACCCTTGGAAGAGCTAAAAAATGTGTAGAGGTGGTGCTTATGGACATTGTTTGCTTGCGAACCTGGCAGTGCTGGGTTAATGGTTTGGCTTGATGGTCTTAGAGGACTTTTCCAACCTTAATGATCCTGGGATTCTATAAGACCACCTGACTGGCTTCTCAAAGCACTTTGTTGCTCCACCATTGGCTTATTTGTTCTGTGCCTGTCTAAAGGTTTGGTTTGGTGAGGTCTTTGACTTGTTTAACCTTCTTGTGTTACATTCGAACCATATTAAAGGTGCTACAAAGTCGACCGGAAAGAAAGTAGAGATGGACAAATCTGTTCTTCACCCCAGCCCAACCCCTGCTGCGCTTTGCATGTGCTGAGAGGATTCAGTTCCATCAAGAACCTTCCATTGCATCAAAAACCTTCCAGTGCCTTTCAAGGTGGGAAAGAAGCAGCTCTGGGGTATTTTTCTGACAGGGAAATAAAGAGTCTTGGTGAATGGACAGCTCATGGGAACTAAAATACAAAACTGCAGCAAAAGTAAAGTCCAAGTTAATAAAGGAAACTGACAAAACAACCAAGGAACTGACATTAAAAAAACACCAAAGCAAAACAAAAATTACAAACAAACAAGTAAATCAAATAGCCCAAGTGCATAAAAATAACCCAAAAATAGATAGCGTGTAAGAAACCAGCCAAGATGTGCCAAAGGGCATTGACAAGCCAGAGGATATCTGGCGAGGGCAGAGGGTTTATATCCTGGCCCAAATTTGGCTCTTTGTACCAAGACATTTTTCAGCTTTTTGAGGATGAAACCCCTCTGCCCAGAGCCCTCACTTATCAGGGATTATACATGTGCAATGTCTGTATCAGATGTTAATTCTCCAGGAAAATGGAGGTTTATCCAGAGCCAACATATCTTTGTTATCTTCACACTCCCCACCACCACCAAATTACCACCAAAGTAACAGCTCCCCTCAAAAAAATAAAACTGCAACAAAGCATATTTCCTAATTTCGTTTCTCTCCTGGTGGGTTGCAAAGGCTATAAGCAATGTTACATCGAAAGCCTTGTTCATCTGATCTTGTTTTTCACTTTCTCATAACGCCTGTCCTGCTCCACGGATTAATGCTGTTTGAAATTTGCCTGATCCTGGAGCTAATTGCTGCAGTGACATGAAGTTTGGGGCTCACGCAGCAAAATGTATGATTTCAGTGTGTGCAAGAATAACATAAATCCCGGTGCACACTCAATCCTAAAGGCTGTGAAATCTACTCGCAGGGCTCTTATCTGGGGGATGTCGCTCCTGAGTTATCAGGAGCGACACCGGCGTCTGAACAAAAATCAGGGGCACAAATCCTTCCCTTCTGCTCCCTGACACACAATATCAGCTCCAAAGAGGCACTCTGGGGGCAGAGAATAAAGGAGAGGCGTCTGGGGACTCTGATCTCAGTGTGAGTATATTAGAGGGAGATTCAGCTCTCTGCAAAAAGGCACAACAGGGCCTTCCTCTCCTGCTCTCTGGGGCAGGCACTGTGCTGGGTATTACGTTCTTAGTTAAGAAAGTCACAGAATATGCTAAGTTTAAGGGATCCACAAGGATCATCAAGTCCAACTCCTGACCCTGCACAGGACCAGCCCCAAAAGTCACCCCCTGTGCCCCAGAGCATCATCCAAACCCTCCTGCAGCTCTGGCAGCCTTGGGGCTGTGTCCACTGCCTTGGGGAGCCTGGTCAGTGCCCACCACCCTCTGGGGGAAGAACCTTTTGCAGAGATCCAACCTGACCCTGCCCTGACACAGCTCTAGTCATTCCCTGGGCTGTGTGCACATGAATATTTAATCTTACAGGATATGCTGCCAAGGGAAGCAGGAACAGAGCAGAGCCAGCCGAGGCAGTGGCAGCATCTTGCACACCATGCACCACATTGCTTCAGAGGCTGATGCTGGTCTGCAAAACAGAACCCATTGGCACAGAAACGAGACAGCCCAGATGGCTGAAAACAGCCAGGAGAAACCCCACTGCTTGTCTGCCCTGTGGTAGAGGCTTTAAAGCATGTTAAGTGTATTAATTGCATCAGAAATGAATGCAGTAACTACTGGGCACTGCCCAGGCTCCCCAGGGCAGTGGGCACAGCCCCTAGGCTGCCAGAGCTGCAGGAGGGTTTGGATGATGCTCTGGGGCACATGGGGTGACTCTTCGGGATGAACCTGTGCAGGGCCAGGTGTTGGAGGCGATGATCCCTTTGGGTCCTTCCAGCTCAGCATATCCCGGGATTCTGTGGTTGTCTGGAAAGAGGCTTCCCGGAGGAGTCTCTTTCTTTTTCCAACACTTCCCTGGTAAAGCTCAGGGCCCAGTTATTCCACGGTCATATTTGGAAGGCGATGACTCGTTTTCTTGAGATGCAGCCTTAGGTAAACCGGCAACTAGCACCTCCAGGAGAGGCAGGTGGGGCTGCCCAGCAGCCTTTGGGGCTGAAAGAAATGAACTGCAAAGTGGAAATTGCATTTCACCCTATAGAAACAGATGTATACAAGCCTTCATTGATGGATCTCTGCTACACACATTCTTAGAATCACAGAATCATATGGTTTGCTGAGTTGGAAGAACCACCAGGGATCATCCAGTCCGAATCCTGACCCTGCACAGACTACCCTAACAATCCCACCCGGTGCTCAGAGCATTGTCGAAACACCCCTGGAGCTCTGGCAATTCAGAGCACTATGTGATATCAGCAAAGGAAAACAAAGGCACTTTGTACTTGGTGAGTTTTCAATAAAACTGAAGTACAACAACTTCAGTCTGCCAATGTTTTACCTTCATGGTGCAGATTTCCCAAATCATTCAAAGGTGGGCAGCATTCAATTGAACTTGCAGTCACTGCTGGGACTTGAGCAAGGCATCAAAAGCACTTCCCACCACCAGACTTGGTTGGGAAGAGTTGACAGACACACGACATGCTCATGGTGATGACAAATGGGAGAAATTCAACCCTCTGCTGTCAGGAGGCCTCATGGACCATACCAGAGAGAAGACAGGACCCAGTCAAAGACTGCCTGCTGTGTGGGTGAGTTCCTGTGTGTTCATCTCTAGCTGTATTAAAAAGCCAATCCTAGGTCAGGCTCAGGGTCAGGGCCAGTGAATGTCAGGCATGTCTGTGGTGACTGGAGAGGGCTGGAAGCCACTCCATGGGTTGAGGTCCAGACCAAGGGGCTCTGGGGAGAGACACAGGCATGGGTGCAACGAAGGAGTCCAACCCTCCATTCCTTTCTTCAGCTAACTCCACTCCCTGTTAATCAAACACTCTCTAAAACAGAAGTGCTCAATATTCCCAGCTTTTCCCTTAAATACCCTCTGGTGTTCCCAGCGTTCTTTCCCGGATGGCAGGGCCTGTCAGGCTGACCAGCCAAGATAAACTGCATTTCAAGACTCTTAAGGCTCACTACAACATTTCCCTATTTGTATCTGTGTATTTCTTTTACTTCTAGTACAGCATGACCTGTCTTTAATTTCATTACTGCTGCAGGAGTAGGTTTTTCACAGCCACTGAAAACCGATGGCCCCTGAACTTTGTACAGTATCATATTTCTCATCTAAAAATCCTGGTCAGACCTCAGACTTTCAGGTTATTATCATCATCTTTGCATCTGTATCCAATTCCCTCTATCCCCCAGGGATGAAGCTAAGGCTGGCTATGCATTCTTATGTTTATCAGGTTATTTTTTTTGTAGTATTTGGATTCTCTGGTGAGGGGGTTTGTAGACTCTCACTAATATCCTCACTCTGTTTTTGCTTCTTCCCCCCAGCCCTCACTCTAATAACCCCAAAGCAGTGCCTACCACAGCTCTCTTATTTATGTCTCATGCGTCTGGGTCCTGAGCCATCTTTATATCTTTTTTTTGATTAAATGCGTAATTGCCACAGTTTAGGCACAAGATTCCACATGCCTAGCCTGTACTTTATGACTGTTATAACTCACAGAGCCAACTTTAATTTCACATAGAAAATTTACACTTCCAAAAAGATATTTTGGAAAAAAAAGCCTGTCTGAAAATGTAACTGAGTGTTCCTCTGTGCCCACACATTCCGTGTTGTTTGGGGTGGAATATGACTCTGCTCTCCCAGCTGCACACAAGGAGTATTTGGACAATTCTCAGCAGCCTGGGGTTTCCCCCTATCCTGCTCCAGGTTGCAGTGATGAGCAGCTCAGAAACTGCAAACACTCAGCTTTGTCACAGCCAGAATAGAATCTTCATGACGTTTACCAGGGAGCCACAAGGTAGAGAAAGGATCCACTGGATTTTAAAACACCTCTTCAGGGAGGAGTCTGGGTATGTCTGGATCCAGTCTTAGACCTAGACTAAGACAACTGTCCCTCAGGATCAAGGATTGCAAACCAGATATATTTATATGGCTAAAATAAATTACTTATTTCAACAGATGGTGATAATGATTTGACTAAAAGAGCTGAATCAGAATTATTTACTGCACATTATTAAATAACTACTACCACAGTGCACTATTTATTGTAGTAATATTGAAACCATGATATTAAAGGCAGCAAAACTGTCATTAGGCAGAAATTGATGCCGCTCACCCAGACCAATACCTGTGGGCAAAACTCTTTTTTTCAGCTTCAGGGAGGGACCTGGAGGGGTGTCCCCAGAGAAGAAGAGAGGGAAAAATCTCCACACACTCCAAGCAGGGGGTGTTAGAAGAATGTGCTTGTAAAAAGAGGACTGCACTTTTATAGCACAAAGTGCTGGGCTCTCAGTCAGATGTCTCGGAGCTCAGCAGCTGTAGGTGTGTCACTAAGACCATCACTTGTCAAGAACCTTTCCCTTCTCATCATCACTGGTGCCAGTTGTTTCTCCGGACACTGCCCTTCCACAGGATGTGTACCTTTGATGTTGAAGAGTCAGGCTGGTCAGTCTTCGATAACACCAAAAGCAGCCTGACCTCCCTTCTCAGCTGGTTTTTTGGGTCAAAACCAATTTTTTCTCTGTATCATTGCATTTATTATGTTCTTTTTATTAAATGGTAACTCTGACTTGTCATGTCATTTTGAATTTGGCTCATTTCTCCCACCACTTTACTATTCCCCCAGCACATCCATCCCAACTAAGAGCTTTGCACACAGAGCACTGTTGGGACAGGATTAGCCCCCTCAGACAGGGCACGCTGCTCTAAGTGCAGCCCTGCAGCCTTTGCAGCAACACTTCCCTCTTTACCTGCTCTAACGATGACTTAGGATAATCTGGGGCTGCATTACGAAACAACCCTGCCCTGAGGGGCCATCTCAGTCTTCCTGTCTCTCCTTCCTTACCCTGGACTACAGTTAGACTTTGGACCTTCTGATCTTTGGGGGTCTGCAGTCCCTGACCCTGGGCTGGGCCAGTGTCTCTGTGCTTGTTGTCTCTATGTTAGTTCTGTGTGTGTCAGAAGATAGAACAGCTGCAGCTAAACCTGTTCCTAGACCCCTTGTTCTGACAAAGAACTCTCAAACAGGGTCAATGAATTCAGTCCATAGACTTTGGGGATGCTAGAAGCCTGCAGGAAAGCCAAAACAGATCCAATGGGTGATTGACAAACACAGAGGAAGATCACAGAATCTCCTGAGATGGAGGGGACTGACAAGGACCATCAGTCCAACTGCTGGCCATGCACACACACACCAACAATCCCACATGTCTCTCAGAACATCATCCAAACCCTCCTGCAGCTCTGGCAGCCTTGGGGCTGTGCCCACTGCCCTAGGGAGCCTGGTCAGTGCCTACCATTCTTTGGGGGAAGAACAGCTCCCTGACATCCAACCTGACCCTGCTCTGACACAGCTCAAGCCATTCCCTCAGGTCCTCTCACAGCTCACAGAGATTAGAGGTCAAAGCTGCCCCTAGTGAGGAGCTGCAAACCACGATGAGGTTTGACCTCAGTCTCCTACAGCTGAGCAAATTTATTCCCCTCTGTCTCAGTTTCCCCTTGAAACCCTTCACTCTCTCCGTAGCCTGCTTTGGGCACTCTCTGAAAGCTTTAGCTCTTTCTCGTATTGTAGCACCCAAAATTGCCCTCAGGACTCGAGGGGAGACTGAATCACCACAGAGCAGAGTAGGACAATCCACTCCTCAACTATCTAATGATGCTACGATGGCTCATAACGTGGAGAACAAGTAGAAAGTGTCTGTAGAGGAAGCAGGAGGATTGGAGCCATGCTGGAATGTATGAATCAAGCTTTTTGCACAGTGCTCACAAACCTCAGATTTGGTTTTACTTGGATATACCAAAACCCACCATCAAGTGAAGCACAACAGAACTGGTCACAGTCGAGGTTATGGAAGGAGATGTTTATAGAGAAATAAACTTTTCTCAGCAAGGACCAGATACTGAACCAAACTAGCCTGGTTTGGGGTGACCACAGCACAGGCCGATGTTCCCACCTGGGCTGCCCAGAGTGAGCACAGCATATTTACTCTGTCTGTCACTTCTGTCGTGGGGCAGTTCCAAATCAGTGACTAAGTGATAAAGTTTTTCCTCAGCATCCCCCAGTGGCCAGGGCTGTCTCCCTTGCCCACCGGTTTGGCTGAGCTTTCCATTGTTCTAACAGGCAGCAGCTCCTTGTGCAATAACCCATCCACCGGTATTCTCCTTGTAACAGGGGGGTTTCTCTCGTTTTCTTAAAAAAGTGCCAAGTTGCAGCTCAGAAAACCAAGCCAGTTTTTTCACAGGCTTTAAATTTCACTGTAGCTCTATGACAGAAATGGCAGGGTCTGCCTAAAACCACGCTGTGCTGCGTCTTCAGTGTTCTGAAAAGCAGGGGTGTCTGACTCAGACACTCATGCTAAGAGTGTATTTCATGTTAAGTTCTTGTGTTTGCAAAGGGTTACACAGTCCAACCTCGAATTTGATCCCACAGTAAATCTGTTTGTTTACCAAAAACAATTGTGAGACCAAGAACGTCAAGGATCTTTTTGCCTGAACATCTGCTATGCACTTGGAGCTTGTATATAAGCACCTTTTTTATATGCTTTTTTCAGCCATTACACATATCTTTTTTCTATTTTCTTGTTCTGTTCTATTCTGCTCTCTTCTTCTGTTCTCGATTCTAATCTGGACTATTCCAGTAAACTTCTGATTTCCCACTACTTATGATTCAGTACAAGATGTCGGCTTTTCAGGAAAGCTTAGGAGACTTCTTGCAGTTGAAAATATTGACAGTCTAAAGTAGCTTCATCGTCCATCCAGTTTAGCAGCCAACCTCTGATCACCAGAGGGAAATAGGAACTAAAACAGCCTGTGTGAAGATCTTAATCATAATCCTAACAGTCTGAAATGGATTTAAACCTTGAAGCCCTCAGCTTAACACCATCTGCAGGAACTGGGGCTATTCTTGTATTTTCATATTTATTCCTGTCGCGGTTTTGAATGCAGCTTATATTTTGCCTTCCATAACCTCCTGTGGAAATGATTTCCACAATTAAGTAGTCTAAAGAAACAACACACGTGAATAGGCAGGGCTATCTGGGCTGGCCTTCCTCACCAGCCAAAATATCAGTGGGAATCTCATCACCACAGTCAGCAGAGAATGAGAGGGGAGTTACCTATTCCACACATGGATATTTGTACTTGGACAGATGTTTTTCCCCCTCCTGCTGAACAGTTTGGAAGCAGGTGTCTGTATTCTAGATGTCTCTGCCTTGTGGAGCCGAATCCCATCCCAATGTCCCAAAGAAAATATGATTTCATCAATTCTGGGTATGTCATCTCTCAGTTTAATTGAAACATACACTTCTGTCTGTGTCACGAGGCTGAGAAGACTTTTCTTTACCACTCTGCTTTACAGACAGTTCAAAAACTCTGTTATTCATCTGCTCACCATGTGAGTAATTTATAAAGCTTTCCAGCTTCTTTCAGGGTGAGCTTCTGCAGTGCTTGGTGCCCTGTGTACCTTCTAAATATCCCGTTGCACTGACATGGACAGCCATGGGACAAAAGCCTTTAAAATATCTGGCCCTTATTTGGGTCTCCAGACAGGAGCTGTGCCCTTGAAATTTCACTCTGAATATCTCTGCCTACCTCCCAGAGAGCTAGTGTTTTTAAATTTGATGAGTTTCCTCAAACCCTGGAATTACAGAACAACCTGAGTTGGAAGGGACCCAGAGGGATCACTGAGTCCGACTCCTGGGCCTGCACAGAATGAAATATTGCAGTATTGTAGTGTCCTGCCTTTCATTGGATTGTACTTTTATTGCCTTTGTGATGCACGTGCTTTCTCTTCCCTTCCTTTTCGTTTGACTGTGCAGCACTGGATCCTGCTGCGTGTGGACTGCAGGTGCTCATTCTCCCTGGAGACCAGCTCTGGGGGTCTCCCAGGTGCCCACTTAATGGGACACAGAAACAAAAGTCCTCAGTTGCCCTGGGTCCTCCCATCCTGCACCTGCAGGGCTCTCCCACCGGGATCCAAACAAAGAGAGGGACATGAGAGTAGCACACTCCTCTCCCAATGCTCTCCCTCTCTTCTAGAGAACATCAACAACTCTTCTCAAAAACAAGGGGCTTATTTTCCATTAATATGCAAAAAGTCACTTTTAAAATACGGTGGCTGAAACAGCTACACTATCCTGTCCTTTATTTACAGTCCTCTGCCTTTGTCACCCGTCACAGACGAGTTACTCAGAGCTTTTCCATTCTTCCAGTTTCTCCTTATTCCATTTGCCAGGCATTGATTTTCTTTTCTTTCTGCCAACAGAGCTTGAAATTAATAATTTCTATTTTATTTTGTCACTTGTGTGTCATCAATACTGGCAGAGCTGGACCACAGGACAAGCCAAAACATTCAGGGAGATGAAAGTCAGTGGTGGGGGGCAGAGAAAGCAGCAGCCTGGGATCAATGAGCAGATCATGGAGTGGATCACAGAAGGTTCTTGAGGAAAGGCAGGACATTCCTCACTCCCTGACTGCTATTTACTCTAATTCCTGCTCCCTGCATTGTGGTAGCTCCCAATCTCATCAAAGCAATGAGAACAGTTGCAGAATGAGAATTCCTGAATGCTGAAAATCTTAAAAACAGAAAGTGCTCCATTCGTGTCCCTAAACTGGACCTTCAGCAGAACTTGCCAAGGAATGGGACCGAGAGTGTTTAAACAAGAAATGTGATCTCCAGCTTCTTTATCCTGCTCTGTAATGCTCTGTGAGCACCCGGGTGCCTGTAAAGCTCCCACCCAGGTGCCTGAAGGTACCTTTTGCTTCTGGAATGACTCTGGAGAGAACTCCAGCCTGGTTATGCGACCAGCTTCCACCAGTTTCCGTGTAAAAGTCTATTCAATCAAATGTTACACATGCGCATTTTGTCATGTGTGAGCAAAATGTGAATCTTTACAGCTTGTTTTGTCCCCGATGAGGGAAGATGATAGACAAGGTGTAAGGGAAAACAGAGGCTGAGTTGAGTGAGAGGCTAGAAGAGCTGGAACGTCAAGGAGCATTTCTGACTCTTCCCAACACCCGATCCCCACTCTCTCTACAATACCAATTTGGCTTTAATGATCTTTAAGGTCCCTTCCAACACAAACCGTTCTATGATTCTGTGGTTTGTATTTTTCTGAGGACAAGGAGATCACAGATCATCCTTTAGTACCCATGGCTGGAGGAGAGACATCTGGAAGCCACAACTCTGATAAAAAAGGCAAGAAGGTGAGGCATGTTCCTTAAAGGAATGGTATAAAAATGCACGAGGCAGATTTGGAAACAGGGTGACTGCTGTGCAAAGTGCCCTTTCATGTCTTGCATCATCTCAACAGAGCAAATCCCCCTTTGCCAGAGATATTCTCCTAAAGGCATTGATATGGATGCTTTACCTGGAGAGAAGTGAGCAATGTCATAAAATCACACTCATGATTGGGGTTGGAAGGGAACTAAAGCTCATCCAGTGCCACCCTGTGCCATGGGCAGGGACACCTCCGATTAGACCAGGGTGCTCCAAGCCCCCTTCAGCCTGGCTTGGACACTTCCAGGGATCCAGAGGCAGCCACAGCTACTCTGCCAAACCTATGCCAGGACCTGCCTACCCTCAAAGGAAAGGATTCCTTTTCAGTATCCCATCTAACCCTGCACTCTGGCAGTGGGTAACCATTCCCCCAAGAATGTTGCCTAAGAACCAGGACCAATGCACAGCTGAAGAAGCACTGATGGAGAAGCACAGCTGGGGAAGCACAGTTGGAGAAGCACAGCTAGAGAAGCACAGCTTCTCTCCTCCTGTGGGGCTCAGCTCTTAGACTGAGCCCAGTGTGGATATCTGCACTCTGCAACTCTGTCATCCCTCACTTATTTCTTACTGAATTTTCCATGAGCAAGAAAAAAGTGCCCTTGATTTCCTGAGGCCACGGTTCCATGGCTGTAAATCATGGGTCAGAGCAGAGGTGGATCCAGGTCAGGGCAGACCCAGCCCATCTCAGCTCCAAGATCCCATTTTCAAGGGAGAGTTCTACGATGACTTGAGCAGATGGAAGTGTCTTACTGTAGAACCTGCACTCCCAGCAGCACTGAAAAAGATTGATTTCCCTGGCATTTCTCCACATGGCTGGGGTGTCCCTAACGTTGATGTTTACAAGTAGTTAACAAAAAATAGGGCCATGCTCTAGGAAAAATAAAGTGTAAAACTCCTTTTTGCCCACCGCCCCAGATCTGACGCTGTGCATCCCAAAAGTGGCTCCAAAAACACTGACTGATCAGATAGCAATGAGACAGGAGAGGCCGTATGAATAGCAGCTGAGGACACTTGGCTTGTTCAGCTGGAGAAAAGGACACTGAAGTCAGAGCTCATCGGGGTAGGCTGCTCCTCCTGAGGGGCAGCTCCGATCTCTGATCTCTGTGAGCAGGGACAGCACCCAGGGAATGGCTGGAGCTGTGCCAGGGCAGGGTCATTTTGGATGTCATGGAAAGGTTCTTCCCCAGAGGGTGGTGGGCACTGCCCAGGCTCCCCAGGGCAGTGGGCACAGCCCCAAGGCTGCCAGAGCTCCAGGAGGATTTGGATGATGCTCTGGGGCACAGGGGGTGACTCTTGGGGATGGTCCTGTGCAGGGCCAGGAGTTGGATCAACAATTCCCGTGGTTCCCTTCCAACTCAGAATATTCTGTGATTCCGTGATTCTATGATTTTCTGATCTCTCCCAGCCTGAGGTTCAGAAGATGCGAATTTTTTTTGTTGTTGGATTAGAATGTTTTTCTATCCCCATAAAGAGCAATGTAATCAAATCAGATGCATTTTGTATATGGAACCAACGCTCCATCTGCTCTTCTCCATGCCTCACTCCCAGGAGCATCACATTACAGCCTTCTGTGCTCAGCTCCATCCCTCCATCCCAGCACGCTCAGGACTGAGGGGCATAGGTTGGATGCGTCTAAAATTAATTCAAGAAAAGCCTCCCTGAAAGGGCCATTTGAGTCAGAAATTCAGGAGTCACATCTGACTGGACAGAAAAGCCATAAATGTGTCCGAAGTGTGTCCTGCCCACAGCAGCTTCTGGAAGAGCCCTGCAGGAGGCCAGAAACAACTTAATTGTCCATCGGTTTCAGCGAGCACCCAGGAGCTGTCTCTGTGGTACTTGGATCTTTAACATCAGGCATTTATATTCAGCAACAAAAAATATACTAGCAAGCTCAACCACAACCTGAAACTTCTCATTCAGAGGGAGACACAGACCTCGTGATCCTGTCCTGTCCTGCTTCATCCCCATGACAGCTGTGTGGTGCAACCAGATGTGCTGGTACATGGTTCTCTCTTACCATGGGCATGGCAATCACAGCTAACTGGGGTCCCCACAACTCACAGCTCTCCAGGCTTTGCACCCACACCCATGAACTGCTGGGCTCTGCAGGGCTGAGCTGTGTGAAGATCAGCCAAGGAACAGTCACAAAGCCAGGGCAAGACCCGCAGGCACAGACGAGGATGTTGCAAATCTATTGTTTTTGTGCCGTGATAAAGCAAATGGTACATTTGCTGGGTATTGAGAGGCAGAGAATAAGTGAATTCAGGAGCCCCAGGAAATCACAGAGCACCGTGGAAGAGACTTTCCAGATCACCCAGTCTACCCACCATCAACACAGCACCACCAAAATAACCTCTAAACTGTGACCCCAACTGCCACATCCAGATGTTTCTTGATCACTTCCAGAGATGGGCCCTCCCCCTCTTCTGTGGGCAACTCATTCCAATGCCCAACCACTCTCCCAGGAAAACAATTTTTTTAATATCTAATCTGAAACTACAATATGAAGCCGTTTCTTCTCAAACCTTTCTCTTGATAAATGACAGAAGCACCCAGCACGCTCCCCCCCGTCCGCCCAGCTCCCCCCTCCTGGCAGGGACTTGCAGAGCCAGAAGGTCCCCCCTGAGCCTCCTTTTCTCCAGGCTGAGCCCCCCCAGCTCCCTCAGCTCCTCCTTCTTCTCCAACCCCTTCCCCAGCTCCATTCCCTTCCCTGCACACGCTCCAGCCACACAAGATCTCTCCGGTTTGAGGGTTCCAAAACTGCCCCCAGGGCTGGAGGTGCCCCAGCAGTGTCAGCACAGGGACGGGCACTGCCCTGGTCCTGCTGCCACAAAGGACTGGGACAGCTCAGGGGCCACTTGCCTCTTGCCCACCTGGGCACACTTGCGCTCATGTCCAGCCTCTGTCACCAGAATTTCCAGGGCTTTTTCTGCTGAGCAGCTCTCAAGCCACTCTTTCCCAAGTCTGAAAGGTTCCATGGGGTTGTTTTGACCCCAGTGCAGGACCCAGCCCTTGCCCTTTTTGAACCATATGCAATTGTCCCCACCCCATGGATCCAATCTGACAAGATCTCTCTCTGCAGAGCCTTCCAACACTGCCACACAACCTTGTGTCATCAGCAAACAGCCTGAGGGTGCCCTCGATCCCCATGTAATCATGACATAATGCACTCAAACTATTTCTTGGACGCTGGATAAAGAAAGGAAGTCCAAAATCTTTATTCAACCTATATCTTGGATTTTGGGGGAAAAAAGGAAGACCATAACGCTTAGGCTGACAATTTTATTCTTGGATGCTAGCAAGTCTGAAGACCCTCAGTGGGTTTGTTTTGGAGCTTCGTGGGTTCCTCTGCTTGCCAGAGACAGCAACATTTTTTGAGGTGGTCCTGACCAAGATATCTTACCCTGTTCTTCTTCCCTCCTATTGCTCCTCATCTCTTTCACTGCTCCTCATCCTTCCCACTGCTCCCCATCCCCCACTGCTCCTAATCCCCTTCACTGCTCCTCATCCCCTTCACTGCTCCACATTCTTCCCTCTGCTCCCCATCCCGTCACTGCTCTTAATCCCCTTCACTGCTCCTCATGCCCTCACTGCTCCTCATCCCCCTCACTGCTCGTCATCCCTCCCACTACTCCAGCCCAGCCAGTTCCTGGGTTCTCTGGGCAGCTCTCTCACCACAAAGCTTCTGTGCTGAGGATGCCATGCCACGGCACCAATGGGATGTGGAAAAAGTAAAGCTCCATGGCGAAAGAATAAGCCAAGAATAGAGTTCCCAGGATTTCTTGCTGCATACTGCTAAGGGCAGCACAAGTCCCTCATGAGCTGTCAGAGATCCACAGCATTCCAGCCCATGTGATCCTGTCGCATGTTAGTGACCATGGTGGCATGGACACTGTCCCCAGGCCTTGGATGGCCTTCTCCACCACCCCTCTCTCCAGAGCACTGTGGTGGCACGGGGAGGAACCTACAGAGAGTGTCTGTCCCTACACGATGGTAACACTCCAGGCACAGGTTTCACAGAACAGGCCAAGCTGGAATGGTCATCAAGTCCAACAGCAGACCCTGCACAGGACCATCCGCAAGAGTCACACCCTGTGCCTGAAGGTGTTGTCCAGTTTGCTGAAGAGATTCCTGCCAGTCTTATATTCAGCCTTCTTAATGAACGGGACATGAGAAGTAGCAATATATGCCATCGAGGCAGTTGCATCATGACCGGAGTAATCACTGGCCATTATCACCATAGCAGCCCATTCATCATCAAATTGCCATCGCTTACTTCATTCATCCTGAGGCTGACTCTCTTCACCCCTCGAAGAAAGTAAAAGATATCCATGAAGATCTAACAGCAGAGGGCCCCGTTGTGCCCTCCATCAGATCTGGGCAGCACTGCCGCACCACTCCCTGAAGGCACAGCTTGTGCTTACCCTGCCACTTTTCTCTGTCAGTGGTGGGCACAGCCAGGGATGTGGAATGCACAGGAAAGGAGAGCACGGTGACTTCCTTCTCCTTCCCTCGCCTTTGTTTCCCCATTTTCTCTGGACAAATGCCTTGTTTTTTTCTCCATTCAAAACAAGTCATATTTGCCTCTGAGTTACTTGAAAATAAAGGGATTTTTTCTAGAAGAATCACCACATTCCCCATCAATCCCCTTACACTATCTGTGAATTTTTTTGATATATATGGTGTCAATTTATATTACAGATTAGTTGGATTTTGAAGCTTTTCTCCCCTTTCTATGACTTCAGTTTATTTTTCAAACAGTTCCAGGCTTTGTTGTACAAGTCCACGTCACTTGGGATGTGCCCCAGAGGTACTTGCACAAGAAGAAGAGGTTGGATTAAAAAGAGATATTTGAGGTCTGAATGTGTTAAGACCCACTGCTGAGGCCTGCAACGGTTGTGTTTAATCACTGAGGTGTTTCTTTCTTTCGAAATTGCAATATCTACAAAGAAAAAGGGATGTTTCCGAGAGTGCAGATACAGCACTTATTGTTAATACACAGGTTCCTTTGACTTCCAGTGGGGTTTTTGCAAGTGCATTTTTTTTGTCTGGCAAGGGTTTGGTGGTGGTGGTTCTACCGGGGTGGCTTCTTTGAGGAGCTGTCAGAAGCTAGAGTCAATTCCAGCTGATCCTAAATGGACTCACCGCTAGCCAAGACAGAGCCCATCAGTGATGATGGTAATATCTCTGGAAAAACATGTTTAAGAGGAGGAAAACTTCTGGAAAACATACAGAGGAGTGAGAATATGAGAGAGGAACAGTCCTACGGACCTCCAGGGCAGTGTAGAAGGAGAGGCAGGACGTGCTCCAGGCACCGCAGTAGAGGTGTCGCTGCAGTACCTGGAGGTCCATGCGGAAGAAGAAATCCACCTGCAGTCCCTGGAGGACCTCCGAGCACAGCAGGTGGGTGCCCAAGGGAGGCTGTGACCCCATGGGAAACAACCTCATGAAGATGTTATCCCATGGGAAGTCTGCTCTGGCGCAGATCTTGGCATGACCTATGTCATCACAAAGAGAGGAACCCACACTAGACCAGGTTCCTGGTGGGACCTGTGACCCACGGAGGATCCACACTGGAGTGTTTTGTTCCTGAAGGACTGACCCTATAAAAAGAAATCCATGTTAGAGCACTTTGGAGTGAATTCCTGTGGGAGAGAACCCACACTGGAGCAGGTGTGTGAGGAGTATTCTCCTTGAGGAGGAAGGAGCAGCAGAGACAACGCTCTTCAACCTAAACTTCTCGTCCCCTTGTGCTACTCGGAGGGAGGAGGGTGAGCAAATAAGGAGTTTTACGTCCGCCACAACATGAAAAAAACATATCCAAGAAAAAGCCGTAATTTCCCCCTATTGTCTCGTGCAAACCAAGGCAATCCAGTGGGGAAGACAGGCAGAACTGGTGGAGCTGCATGTTGAAGTCACAGCCTGGAAAGTCACATATTCAGGTCAAAGCCATGCAAGTCTCCCAAATACCTGTGTGATGTGACATAAATCCAGGGCTGAGCTTCTATGACTCTACAGGAGCCAGAGCAGTTTGAACCTCCAGGCTGATTTTCTGTCCACTTTAGAGATGCTCATCTTCCATCTGCATGAAGAGCTAAACCTGTTCTTATTTCAGCAGGGAAGTTGCCTCTCTTGAATGGGGGAAGGTTTTTGCTGTCACTGGGGGTCCTGGATAGGTTCTCTGCTCCGTCTCCAAGCCCTTCAGTGGGTGGGTGTCATTTTTCATATCTGAAACCTTAAAGCACACATTGTCCTGTAATAAAATTAGCCCTGACAAATCTCTGCCTGCAACTCCGTATTATAGTGTTTAGGGATTAATAGAACAGTGTAGGCTGAACATGGGGCTGTTTAATGAAAACAAAGACGTCCTTTAAAGAGACAAAGTCTTGTGTCTTCCAACTAGCCAAAGTAATCCAAGAGACGGTGAATTTCTGGACTTTCAGGCTGCTAAGCACAGCTGTGTCACTAACAAAACATGGACCATCATAGGACCATATTCACAGCCCACATTGCCAAGCACCAGGGTCTGCTCCCTGGGCCTTTCCTTCGGCTGCTCTTTCAAGCCTCACAATCCCTCCCTCAGCACCTTTCCCACTGCCAACCTATCAGGAATATGAGATGCTGCCGCTCCTGGAGCTGGATGAGCACAGCTCAGCGCTACAGGTGGGAAGGATGGACAAATCCCCCTGAATCATGGAATCATTAAGGTTGGAAATGACCTCCGCACACCTGGACCTGCACACACACACGGACCTGCACACATCTCTATCTGCACACACACATGCAGACTCCCCACTGAAGAGAGTTCTTTCGGTCACAACACACACCAAAAACCTGGTGTCTGCCACATTGTGAGCTCCGTCCCAGGGTGCTCCATGATGAAGAGGGTTTGACCCTTCAGCCGGACACCACCCCCAGAGACACCCCAAAAGCTGTACTTTTAACATCCTTGAAAACGTCAGGGACCCTTAGGTCATTAGCGTTTTAATTACTAAGGAATGCCAAGAGTGAGGCATGACCTGAACACGCTGCCCAAAGGAGACATGGCAGTCAAAAGCCCTCCCCAATTCAGTACCCACCTTTTAGAAACACCCTCAGGAAATAAGTGAGTCCCAGGCATCCCAGATTGTCTTGGCAGGGGTGGCAGGCTGCAGAAAACAGTAATAATCAAATCATTAATGGGGGCGGTTTGTGGGTGACAGTGAGATCTGGATTGAAGGATGAGGACTGGGGCACATGCCAGGTGGAGTGGAATGAGACTGGGAAGTGTGTAGCTAGGGCTGGGAGCTGTGCAGTGGGAAGGAAGGTGGGAGGGTGGAAACCTGTGATCTGGGGCACACTTGGAGCAGAGGAGCTCATCTCTCAAAGCCCATTTCATAAAGCCAAAAGAAGACAAATGTGATTTTCTCCTTGTTATTGTTTAAATTTACAAGCACACTGACACAGGCCAGAACAAACAGTAGCAGTGCCAACCTCTAATAGAGACAGATGAAAAATATATTTAATGAATTAAAAGATGATGAAGCATTGCTGAAAAAGCAAACCGTCACATATTGCTCCTGCTGTCACTGATGTATGTGACAACAGAACCCTCTGACAGAGGCGCCTGCAGATCAATCACAGCATGACCAGGCAGCCGCAGGGCTTTGAGGGATGAAGGGCAGTGGATTGGGCAGAGATGAACTCATGGCTTCTCAGACACATCTAGAGATGGGAGCTTAGACAACCAATGCAGGAGACTATTCACAGATTCATAACATCATAGGATGGTTTGGGTTGGATGGTGCCTTAAAGCTCGTCTCATTCCACACCTTGCCATGGGCAGGGACACTTTTCTCTTGACCAGGTTTTTTCATCTCAGCACTGTGATTATATGGTGAGATATTCAGACTTTGGTTATCTGAATGATAGAGTTAAAGCTGGAACTTCTGAGAAAGAAGTAACAGGTTTTCTGATCCATCCTGAGTGCTCAGCTAGGAGCTCAGTGCAGTCCTGCTACTGAGACACAGGAATACGCAGCAAGAAAAATAATGGGCTTATGGCTTGGCTGGGTCTGGGGATTTAGGAGTTGTTTGATTTTTCCTTGGTTTCAAGGTTAAAGATAAACTATATTTGGTGCTTATATTGCGTGGCAGCAGGCTTGACACTCAAACACTAGGCTCGAACAGAGGTATAAGTCTATGACGTGTACTGTTGTTTGTGCAAGGACTGCAAAACATGCTCAGATCTAGCACAGACTTGGGGTTGGAGTCTGACTATTTGGGGATGTAGAGATTTGGTGGGAGGGCTGGGTCATGCTTAAATTAAGGATTCAACCTAGACAATAACGGGCTTACAGGAGGTCTGTTCTGACCTAAATGATGCTGTGGTTTCCATGACAGTGCATATGCTGGTTAGGGTTGGGTGCACAGGCCCTCCTTGTTTTTGGTGGTAGGAGCTCAGGCATCCTCAGAGCTGAAAGCTGGGCCAAGCCTGGTTCTGTGTTTTGGGGGCTCTGCTGCAGAGCTCAGCTGTCAGGGCTGGGCCGTGCCAAAGAAGGCAGGTAAATTTTGCTGTGTATTAAACCTACTGTGATGGCACATTGCCTTAGTTTGGGGACCTGAACTGCCTGAAACACCATCCAGCCCGTGCTCTCCCAATCCTTCCTCCCAGGACTCAATGCCTAGAATTGTCACTGCCTCCCCCAGGGGCAGCAGGACTGTTTGTGAATCAGCCTCTCTCTCTATTCAGGGAGATTCTTTCATGTCTTAGATCTCCGTCCCAGCCTGATCCACATCCAGCTGAAGGATAATTAGGCATTTGGAGCTTTGGAGGGAAGAAGGGAGTGGCGGGGAGAGGCAGAGAAGCATTTGGGATCAAAACACTGTGTTTGTTATTGCTCCCACAACTCGTGTATCTTGAAGCTTTGGTCTGGATTTCAAGCACAGAGCCTCAAATCTCCCCTGGATGTAGGGATCACGCTGGAGTCTTTCCAATTCCCGTTTTTAATTGTTGTACATTCTCTTCCTCCTTTTGCTGCTCGTTCAGAAGAGCACTGATAATAGTGCTCTGCACGTGGGTCATTATAGGGTGTCACCTGCACCAGCCCTTTCTATACTCCAATGCCAGCACAGGGATTCCAGCCTGTGGAAGTCAGCACAAAAGTGGCCGATTCCCTGGAGAGGGCTGGAATCCAAACACAAGCCAAACTCTAAGGCCGGAAGGTGCATCCCACGCCAAAACTGGGGTCTTTTTCCTGTGCCCCCATTCCTTTTCGCAGCACAGATCCCTCCCAATGTCACCATAAAGAGCAGGACACCGCTTTGCTGGAGGAGCAGAGCTGTGCTGACAAGAAGGAGGAGTCCATCCTACTCCTCAGCCTTTCTGTCTCCCCAGTGCTGGAGCAGGGAAGTTGAGCAGGGAAATGACAGCACCTCATTTCCTTCCAGGGCTGGGGGCGCAGCAGCACCACAGGGATTTAGGTTGAGCACGACACCAAGCTCAGCCTGCAGTGCCTGTGATGCTTCACTGCCCAGCCATTCTGGGTCTGTTCCTGTGGAAGTTCTGATTTTCCTCTGGAGCACCAGGACAGCCTGATTTGACTTGGAAGTAGCCAGAGACCTCCCCCAGAACTCCTATGTCAGATCCAAGGCTGCTGACTGAAGAGAGGCAAATGCCCCATCCACTGCTGTGCCACTCAAACTCTGCTGCCCCCTTGGTTGGTATATGCAGAGCTCATTTTTGAGGGAATAGGAAACAACAGATCTGGGACATTTTGGGACTCTGCCCCTGCTGAGATCAGGGGGAACTGTAGGAGGCCAGTGATCCTGTAATGAGGAGGCAGACCCATAGCCTCCCCTCCAAAATGCTCCTGCTCAGAAAAGATGTTTATATCATTCCCCTTTTTTCCCTTCATCTCCTGATGTTTTCCATCTGCCCAGAGCAGAGAGTTTTACAGGCCAGAAATCACTGCCCTCCTTTCGAGCCAGGCTGGGAGAGATGAGCATGTTCAGCCTGGCCAAGAGAAGGATAAAGGGAGACCTCTCTGTAGCCAGAGGGGATGAGACATTGAGCTGGACAAGTGGGAGGCGTCCCTGCCCCAGGTAGGGTTGGAACACCATGAGATTTAAAGTCTCTAACAATCCATGTCATTACATTTTATGATTCTATGGCCCTCCAATAAGTAAGAAGTGCTTATAAAAATGGGGCAGAGTGACTTTTTTGTGGTCAGAGAGAGATGGGATAAATGGGAATGGTTTTAAGCTAAAAGAGAGGAGATTTAGTTTGGATGTTAAGAAGGAATTATTCCCTCTGAGTGTGGGTAGGCCCTGGCACAGGGTGTCCAAAGAAACTGTGGCTGCCCCTGATCCCTGGAAGTGTCCAAGTCCAGGTTGGACGGGTTTGGAGCTACCTGGGCTAGTGGAATATGTCCCTGCTTGTAGCAGGATGTAGAACAAGATGACAGTTAAGGACCTTTCCAACTGACACTGTTTTGTGACTCTCTGAGCCTTGATCACTCCATATGTTCACTACAGACCTTTGCAGAAGGGGTGGAGCAAAAAATCAAAATCCACCTTTGTGACAACATTTCTGAAAGACAAGTCCTCATATCTCTGCCTGTGCATCACGCCTGAAACTCTGACAGTCCCAGTGCCACCAGAGAGTCACTGTGTCATTTGGAAAATACGAGACCGCTCCACAGATGCTCCTTGTCCCTTTGCTGTGCCTGTGTCTCCTCCTGCATCCAGCTCCTAGGAGAGAGATTTTTCTGCAGCACCCATGATTTATTCAGCTGCCTGCTTGAAGGAGGTGTTCCACAGCTTTCGCCTGCCTGCTTGCACATCTGCTGGGTTGAGAACTCAATAAAGCCGCTCTAAAAAAGAGAGGGAAGGCCAAAGGGAAACATACCCAGAGAAGCTCTGGGTACAGGAGGCAGAAACATGACTCCAGCAGCTGTTCCGGGTGGCCACGGGGAGCCCTGCAGGGGTCAGGTTATGCGCAGTGATTTGATTCATGGCAGGCATGATCGACTTGAGACGTGCTGAAAAATTTGAGGGTGAACCTGAACTGGAAGGAGCAAAAAATGCAGAGATCAGGGCTGGAATTACCATTTAAATTTATAAATAGAGATAAACGTTCCAAGTAAGGCGGAGAAAATTCAGAAAAGTTAAATAGAAAGCTCAGAAAGGGAAAATGCATATGAAAAAGGAGAAGAACAGCTGGGGAGGCCGTGAGATAGGCAAGGGGCCATGGCAGGTGTGAGGCAACATGTGAGGTTAGCTATTTCTTGTGGAATAATGCCTTCTCCCTCCAAAAACCAGATCTCAGGACTCACTCTCTCACTACAGATTCAGGGAGCAAGAAGCCAGTTCTGCCTTGGCCACAGAAACAGCAATTTCTTCAAGCTCAGAGGGTGTGAAATTGGGACAGTGGTGTAAATATCCTAGTCTTCAGTTCTGATCTCATCCCCCACACAGACCCCTCATCTCCAAGACCTACAACTCGAAAAACTATTCATGTCTGCTATCTGTGTGAGCAGGGACAGCACCCAGGGAAGGGCTGGAGCTGTGTCAGGGCAGGGCCAGGTTGGATGTCAGCGAAAGATTCTTGCCCCAGAGGGTGGTGGGCAGTGACAAGGCTCCTCCGTGCAGTAGGCAGGCCCCAAGGCTGGCAGAGCTCCAGGAGGATTTGGACAATGGGACAGGGTTGCATTATTAGGGTGCCTGTGCAGGGCCAAGATTTGGACTGGTGGTCTTTGTGGGTCCCTTTCATCTCAGGATATTCTGTTATTCCGTGATTCCCTTGCCTATGGCCTGTTTGGGAAAGAGCTCAGGCTGTGATGACCAAGCAAGTTTCCAATAGAATCTCTGCATTTCCTCAGCCGGATGGTCTTGGAAACCCAGGGGGAAAACTGAGCATCCCTTCACCAGCGTTCAACTTCTATCTGGTGAGCCAGGACCAGAGCCAGGGCAACAGGAAATGAAGCAAGGCAAGGCAATCACAACGTCTGGAAAAATATTCCCTTCTGTACTTTTCCAGGTCCTCTGAAAAGGGAGTGGCTCAGGGATCCCATTTGGCCACAAGACCCTGTCCCCAGTTGCTGTGGGGCAGGCACCCAGCTCTTCCCTGTTTTAGGGCTGCTGTGATCCCTACAAACTTCTCTTGCTGGTGTTCAACAGCCAGGAAAAACTGAGAAGATGGATCTGGGAGTGGTTCATCACAGGACCCTGTCATACATGGAACCAAAATTAAAAATCAGCCCCGAAATGAAGCAGGAGAGTGTGGGGTGTGTTTTTTTAATCTGGCCAGGCTTGGAGGAATATTGTTCCCTATATATTCACTAGAGGGAAGGCCAAGTGAGAAAGGAGCTATTTAAACTAAAAGCAATATTATCACAAGAATATGTGGCTATAAACTGACCAGAAATAAATTCAGGCTGGAAATTGGAAAAAGTCTCAAAACAGCTAGAGCAATGAGGGTCTGATACATAGACACAAATAACAGATGGTGATGAAGATGAGGGAAGGGGAGGGGAGGGATGCCTGGAAGCTCAGAGGTGCACTCTGATCCCAGAGTCCAAACCCAGAGGAAAAGCTGCAGCTGGGACCCTGAGGTGAGATGGTTAAGGGCAATCAACAGCAGCCCAAGCTCTACCGGGAGTTCTTGGTGTGAGTCACGGAGAAGGGATATGGACAAACAGTGCTGCACTGTGCAGAGAGCACTGCAGAAGACTTGGAGTGCAAGCTAGGAAAGAAGTCCCTCAGCAGAAGACAGAGGGTGAGGTCTGGAGGGCCAGTGGGACAACCCTGGTGTTGAAAATCTCCCAAAGCAGTGAGCAGGATGACGGAGGAAACTTCTCTCCTGGGGCATTGGAATCTTCCCAACATTACAGAGGAGTTGAGCAGGAGTTCTTTAGTGTTTCTCTCATGGAGTCAGACGCTGGAGCATTCCCAAAACCAAGGGAGATTGACCCATGACCACAGAATCACAGAATGTGACCCACAAGGATCATCCAGTCCGACTCCTGGCCCTGCGCAGGACCAGCCCCAAGAGTCACCCCCTGTGCCCCAGAACATCATCCAAACCCTCCTGCAGCTCTGGCAGCCTTGGGGCTGTGCCCATTGCCCTGGGGAGCCTGGGCAGTGCCCACCACCCTCTGGGGGAAGGACCTTTCCCTGAGATCCATCCTAAGCCTGCCC
>JAWWMO010000195.1:6667-23309 GCA_035047845.1 Dendrocincla fuliginosa | reverse complement strand
CTCCTTCACTGCTGCTCTGCCAAGACAGGAGAGCATCAGGAAGGCCCTGGAAGGGAGAGCCAGAGCTGCTGGTTTGCTTTGCTTTGCTCTGACAAATAACCTGTTTCTGAGAGGATGCAAATTCAGCTCATTAGACCCTTTGTGGAGGTGTGGCCGCTGCTCCTGCTGCTCCCTGGCACGGCAGTGCTGGCAGCAGCTCCTGCCATCACCAGCCACTGCTGCTGACACATTGCCAAGCCCAGTGTTTCTGGGACTGTGCCCAGCATGGCAGGAGGGAGATGAGGCTCAGCTCCCTGGGCACTGCAGGAACAGGTGGGCTGGGTGTGCCAGGAGGGTCAACACAGCTCGGTTCCCACTCAGCAAGAACAGACAAGATGTGCCAAATTAACACCCTGGAGTTGGGGCTCCTCATCAGGGAGGAGCATATGGAAAGAACTCGTGGAAATGCAGGGGAAAAGGCTATTCCAAAAGGATTTTCCTCATTCCTGATGATTCTCAGAGGGAGCAGAACTGGGAGGGGAAGGGAACTGCATTTTTTTATGTGTTCTTTGAACACCCTGTGCCAGGGCCTGCCCACCCTCCCAGGTCTGTCCTGAACATTTGTCACCAGCCATGAACCCGGACAGGAGACTCTCTGCCACCTTCTCTGGAAGAAGGAGAAGTTGACTATGACCCCCTGCAAACAGATATTTGCTCCTGTACCATTTATCCAGCAGGAAAGCCTGACCTTTGGAGGGCAAGGAGCGATACTCTGAGGAGGGCACCCCTCCAAAGGGTCCCCAAATGACTGCCAGGCTTTCCAGAGCCACAGCCTTTCCCACCCCGCTCAGATGGAGCAGTTTGCAAACAGCACTGGTTTAGCAGCAGCTCCACTGGCTGAGGACACCCCAAGGTTCAGCCCTGCCCGGGGATCCACACGTGAAAAAGGAGAAATGTGTGCCCTGGAACTGCAGAGGAGACAAAAGCACCTGTTTGAGCTCCCCCCCAGCTGGTTTGTGTTCCCTCTCCTGGGAGAGAGCAGAGCTGTGGGCACAGTTAATGCCCTTCACTACCCCAGCTGATGCTGCTGGGAACATTAGCCAAGCTCCTGGAACTGGGAGCCAACTTCAGCACTGGGAGTGTCCCAGGCCAGGCTGGACAGGGCTTGGAGCAACCTGAGCTATGGAAGGTGTCCCTGCCCATGGCATGGGATGGCCCTGGATGAGTTTAAGGTCCCTTCCAACCCAAACCACTCTGGGAGAAGCAAAAAACAACATGAGGCAAGATGAGAGATACTCTCTCAGACTAGAAACACACAGCAAGATGCCCATGGCTTGGAGCAGAACACTCCTGGATGGGACTACAAGGGACACTGCAATGCAGCCACCACCCCAGTCCCTTGGCAGGAGGGTCTGGCACAGCCAAAAACAACCCCCTTCATGCACAGGTGCAGCCACTTTCACCACCACGAGGGTCCCACCCTCTGCCCTGGAGGGGCTCCAGCTGATGAGCATCACAAATGATGGGGCACAGCTAGAACCCACCTGAGAAAACAGCAGGAATTCTGATGGGCCACACCTGGAGCCCACCCGGGAAAACAGCAGGAATTCTGACTTCACCCATGGTTTGCAAACAGCAGCACCACAATCTTTCACTATAAAAGTGCCAAACAGGCATTGCAACATCTCCAGGGACCAAAATCCTACCTGGCTTCTGGACAAAGAAACAGGAATTTTCTGTCTCTTCCCTCACTAAGCCACTGGTCCCTTCCATTGCTGCTCACAGCCCATCCCTGGTGGATCTTGCTCCACTGGGAGCAGAGATAGAACCTTCCTCAGCCCCACCTGTGCCCAGGAGGGCCTGGCAGCCCCACTTTGGGAGGCTGGAGCAGATGGAGCAGAGCAGCCTCTGGACATTTGGTACAGTGAAAAACAGAGGACTTTTTCATTATTATTATTTCGTTTCTCCACTTTGTGCTCAGAGTAAACTGCTCCCTCTCCAACCTGGAGTTTAGCAATTATCCATCCCCAAAGGAAACCCTACATCCTGTTCTCCAGGGGGACCAGGGGAACAACAGCACAAACACCAGCCATCCCTCAAATAAAACCTGCTCAAACACAGTCAGTACCTCTGGCAGCAGCAACACAACCAAGGCCAGGGACATCCTGACTCCCAACCAAAGGGACAATGAGCTGCAAAGACAACTGGGGTGCAGGACAGCCCCAACCCCCAGCAGAGGCAGCCCCAGAGCTCTGCACAGACAGGGGTTGGGACCCCCCTGCCCAGAAAAACAGGTTCTGCCCAACAGCATCTCCACAGACTTTGCCATTTCCCCCTCAGCACAACGTGGAGACAAAGGCAGCTCTGCAGACCCAGAGGGAGCCAGGCAGGCTGAGCACAGCAGCCACCCCTCTCCACAGCCTGCAGGTTACTCTGCCCGGAAAGTTTTACATTTTCCTCCCTCCATAACACATTTTAAGGTTCCTTCTTTCAAGGCACAAACATGAACAATAAACGACCCCTGTCCCACCTAGCACTGCCACCCCCAGCCCTCCCAAAAGAGGAGTAACACCCTCTTACCTGGATTTCCCCACCACCCGAACCTAAGGGTGCAGCAGAAGGCAGAGGAAGGCTCAGACACCAGGCAGTGGAACAGCAACCTCGGCTCCCCCTGCTCCAGGAGGCTCTGGCTCCCACCCCAGCGGGGTGGGGATATCAGCACCTCAG
Source organism: Dendrocincla fuliginosa (assembly GCA_035047845.1). Lineage (NCBI taxonomy): Eukaryota > Metazoa > Chordata > Aves > Passeriformes > Dendrocolaptidae > Dendrocincla > Dendrocincla fuliginosa. The sequence goes on along the minus strand of JAWWMO010000195.1, from coordinate 20,603 downwards.
GAATTGGCCTCAGCCAGCCAGGCTGGGGCTAATTACAGGAGTTTCAGGTGCAGCAATAAGAGCAATTAGCCAGAAACCCTGCAGGAGAAAGCTCATTGATGCACCGAGGGCACAGCCAGGCACGGAGAGGGGAGCGTTCCATAAAAACCTGAATCCCTGAAAAAACTGACCCTGCCTGGAGGGACACAACTCAGAGACCACCAGCACTTGGGGTTTGGCCGGGGTTTGTCCTGGCCCCGGGCTGTCTGCTGGGTGGGAAGGGCAGGGAAAGCCGGTAGGAGCAGGGGATTTGTGTCGCTGAGGATTTTAACGATGCTACAAAGGGTTGGTACAAATCCTTTTGGGGAATTCCAGCCCTGCTGCCACCCCTCCGAAAGGAAAAGGGCTTGGGAGAGCTCCCTGCAAATCCCTCTGCTCTTCAGGAGCTGGGTTGTTTTCAGATGTGTCACTTAAAATTGGCCACGGTGGGTTGATGGCACCAAGTCCTCATCCAGAGGATCACACGGAGCATCCCACACAATATTCTCAGTGCCGGGCTGGAATTGCTGGAAAAGTTTCCCGTGTTCTCCCGGTTTCCTTGCCCTAATTCCTGGCCAGAAAGGACTGCTGCTGCAATGCCCCTCTGCCAGGCTTTGCATTCCACAGTGCTGTCGAACACCTGCATTTTACAGGGGGGTTAAACACTCTGGATTTAACAGTCCTGTTTAAACACCTCATTGAACTCTGAAAAGAACTTCAAGTTTTATTACGAATTTCTTTTCCCACAGAACGGTAATGGGGATTTTTAAGAACAAACCGAAGCCAGTTCCCCAAGGTAATATGTGCCACATTCCTTGGGCACTGAGCTGGTCACAGCTCTTTGTCAGGGCTTGAGCAGTGACATTTCATTTGGCTCCCTGGTGGGGTTATTTTGCACGCTATAAAAAAGGACCCTACAACAGGAAAATCTTCCTAAATTCAGCATAAATGTGTCTTTATCATCTCATTCATTACATCTCTTCTACTCTGAGAAATAATTCCTTGCAATTCCCCTCTTTACAAGCAGGAGTTTCAGGTGGGGGAGTGGTTTATATTCCTGATCTCTTCCTATTTAGGGAATTCCATACATTTCACTCTGAAGGGTCTGGCCTTGCTGAACAAAACTGTCTCCACATCCTGGCAAAGCAGGATGGGCAGAGCTGCCCTCACCTCGTGACACACTCCATTAAGCCCCAGACACCCTCATTTTTCCCAGGACATTTCCCTGGCACCTCTGGTGGAGCAGGAGGGGTTTGCCCATGGGATTTACTCCTGTTGTAGAGGAGGAGCATCACTGCTGGGCTTGGGTACCAACCCTCTGCTCAGGGACATCCCAGTGACCTGGGGCAACACCTGGGGGCTCCATTCTCCTGCCCACCTCAATTATGACCCGCCTGGTGCTCCAGGATGATCCAATGCAGGTCCTTCAGCTGTAAAAAGTGTTGTATATTTGGTTTCCTGTGTTTTCCCTGCTGAAATCAGGCCACTTAGAGCCACAGGTGCCCCAAAACAGCAAACCTTCACCTTCAGAGAGCACATGCCAACCAATAAGTCATTTACTGCTGCACTTTCTCTGGCATCCAGGGACATTTCTGTAAGTACAAACACCTCCCTGGCGTTTGATCTCAGCCCTGTGATTCAGGTCTACACAAGCTTTGGAACACAAACCAAGCATTTAGCCCTTGGGCATATAAATAGTCTCCTGGATTTTACTGAGATTGCAGGAGTCCACAAACTGCAGGAGCAGGAACCTGCAGGAGCCTCGAGTAACATCAAATCCGAGTTTTAAGAGGCCAGAGATTTAAAGCAAGGGAAGGTCTCAGATTCTATCTGTTCTTTGAAATGCACAGTGCAGGCAGGGGGGAAGTATTGGACACAAAGCCAGAGGCTTTCAGAGCTGCACTGTGAACATGAAGTGAGTCCCAGCACCCGACTGCTGAGGCAAATTCTTCATGTCTTTCTTTTATTTATAAGACTCCTACAGAGCTCAGCCAGCCCATTGGAAAGCTGAGAAACTCGAGCCAGGCAGTAAAAGGAATCAGAACACATCCAGCTCCAGGTAAATTAGATATTCCTAAAGCAGCCTTTTTTTTCCTGTGCAATTTAGCAAATGAGTTTACATTGTCTGACAAGTTGTCCTGGAAAACATAAAAGCTCAGATTAATTCCAGCTTTGTAAAAATGATAATTCAATATTTGCTTCTTTCCATCCACCCACAGCAGAACTGGGAGCCGTGTCAGATCCATCCATACCAACATGTTAAACCTCCTCCTCCTCGTTTCCCACTGAGCTGAGGGGAGCAGCGGGGAGGGAATGTTTGTGCAGGATGTGTCCTCACCTCTGGGTCGGATCCCTGCCCCTGGAATGCCCGAGGAGACGCTCCCAGCCAGCTCTAACTCCCTGTGGTGTCTCACGTTCCTCTGCTCGGTCTCCTCGGAGTTGACAACACCCTGGGTTAGTTTCCACATCCAGCCACTTCCATCCATCACGTTCTTGCGAGGATGTGCACCACATCCAAGCACGGTTTGGAAGCGGGAGGGGATGGAAAAGCCTCCTGGGCTCTTTCTGCCCTGTGCACAGAGGATGCCGAGCTCGGGATGTAAAGAAACCCACCGTGTGAGCTGCTCTGGAGGGAAGCGCTGCTTAAAGAACACAGAATTTGCTCTTCAACGCAGCCTGGGGATCTGGAAACCTCTGCCTGTTACGACTACTGTGGTAGGAACGCCAAAAATAAAGCCTCACTCAGTCAGAGCTGAATGACTTCAGCCCTCTGCCCACCGTGGGAGCCCGGATTGGTCCCGCAGCTTTCCCTGGATGACTTCATAGCAATCCAGCGCCGCTCCCGACACAGCCCGCAGGGTTCCCCCTTCCCAAACAGCTGAACTCTCGGCTCCAGGAGCCCCGTATCGATCTGCTGCCTGTTCCAAGCCCGGATTCCTGTGCGACACCGGGGCTGACACCCCCTCCGTGCCACCCCCCGAGCCGCAGCCGCGTTTGGCCCCGGGAATTGCGGAGCGAGAAGGGAAAGGCTGCTCGGGCAGGGGCAAGCACAGCCCCCGGAGCCCCGGGCAGCTTTGAACACACAACCCGGTTTGGATTATTACCGCCCGGAGATGCTTCCCCCAGCCTGGAGCCTCCGCTTCCCCCATAAACTTACGCGGTGGGAATCGCAGCTTCCAACCCGGTTTGGGCGAGCCTCCTTATCTCAAGGGGAAAGTGCTGCCAGGTCCGAGATTCCTTAAGGAAATCTGCCTGGCCGTGCCCGGCTGGCGAGGGCAACAAACCCCCCACCCACCCCGTGTCCCTGTGCCAGCCCCGACCCCCCGAGGGAGCCGCTCTGCCCTGACCCGCCACAGCAGCCCCGGGGTGGGGGGAATTAGGGATTTCTTTAGGGAATTCAATACATTACCAGGCGCATTGTGAAGTTTCCGAGGCACCTGCAGGGGAAGGAGGCAGGGACGCCACGGCCACAGGCTGCCGGCTGCTCCCAGGCTGGCTGTGCAATAGCAGGAGAGGAGAGGGGAGCTGCGAAGCTTGGGAGTTGAGCTCACCCTGTAGGCACCGGGAAAACCTCAAAGAGCGGGGAAAAAAACCCACGGGAAGAGCCAGAGCGGGAGTGAGCAGCGAGATGAGAAACTTCTGGCAGGTGTCCAGCGCAGCAGGGATGGCTTGGCTGTCACCCGGAGCCCGCAGCAAGGAAGGGGCACTGGGATCGACGCGCCCGGCGCTGCAAACACGGGCAGGGCGCAGCTCCTTCCCACGGAACAATGCTGCCTCCAGGATGAAACACTGCGCTGTGCACACACACGGATGGGGACAGCTTCTACAGGCACATATATCTGCCAGCGCAATTGCAAAGAGCTCGTTCCAGCAGCTCGCAGGAAATGGTATTTATTTCTATCCATATATATCTCTGGGAGCCAAGGTGCCAGCACAAACTTCAAATAGCTCACTCCATCAGCTTGCTGGGAATTGTGTTGAAGCCACACAGACACACAGAGGCAACTCCGATTCCTACTCTGGCTCCAAGTGGCTTCACAGGGGTTTATAACACTCTTCAGGCACATAAACAAGTTTATTTGGGTGGTTTTTCCTGGAAGCTAAAATGCATTTTACAAAGATAATTCAGATGATTTCGAACCCATGGTGGAAGTGTCAGTACACTGAGACTAAACTTGTCCAAATATTTATGCTTTTTCAGGCAATAAAAGAAAAATAAACAAGCCCATAGTTAGGACAATGAGCAAAAATATTACTAATTCCAAATTTTTCATTGGCCAAAAGATGCCCTACAGTCTAAGCAAAGAGGATCACAAAAAAAGGGTTCAAATCTGAATTTGTGGCAAATGCAGAAATGTGTGGTTTGACATGCTGGGAGAGGAAATGCTTAATTTTGGTGCTTCCCCCTGATGCCCAACCCCAGAACTCAGGGATGATGTGCTGTGTTTAGAGACCCTCCAGCCGTGTGTGCAAAGGGAATGTCAGCTCAGGGGAAATTTGGAAATAAGCACTTCCTTGGCATGAAAAGGGAAATTAAATAAAAAGGCTCCACAGAGAGTGGGTTAAACTGTGTGAGTGAGTGAGTGAATTCAGCCCTTGAGTTCCCTCCCCTGATAACACACTCCTGCAGAACGTGGCTCCGGGTCCAGGCAGGGGCTGGTCAATGCAGCTCCTGGTGGTTCCAGCTCTCCAGACTGGGAGGGAGGTTCCCCACGGTCTGGGCTGGGGGTTGAGTTCAGCCAACAAAGAGCAGTGAGGAGCCAAGCTAAACCAAGTGACTGGAGGGACCCTCTGGTGCTTGTTTCCTTCCTATTAATAAATCAGCCCTCTGTGGGAAGAAAATCAAACAGGAATTCCTGAGTGACACAAATGCCAGTTTTTATACCAACACTGGGGTCCTGTCCCTAAAAAGCTGGGTTTCTAAGCTGGAGAATGTTGGGTAGAGACAGGTTTAATGTTTCCCTCAAATAAGAAGATCACTAGAAAGCTGCTCTTTGAGCCAAGTGCTGTAGCAAGATCCCAGCTCTCCTTTCTATCATTTCCTTATAGAAAAAAGGGAGGAAACAAAGTCTCTGGCATTGCTTCCCCCCCCCAGCCCCTCCATTTGAACCCTCCCTCAGTTTTATACCCTCTGGTGCAGAGATTTGAGTTTAACCACGTTTGTTCACAACCCCTTTTTCACACATTAAAGTAAATACAATTTAGAAGAAGAAATAGCAAAGCAAACAGCAACTTGCACCATCTGCCTCCCTGGGATGAGCCATCTCGTGCAGGAATCCACGTGCAGAGGGAAAAGTACTTTCCTCTGGCTTTGCCATGGGGGGTTTCACCTGGGTCAGCCCAGATTTTTTAATCAGTTGATGATTCTTGTTGTTTCTTCCTCCAGACAGGTCCTGCCCTGGGTGCATTGGCACTGGCCCACGTGGCTGCTGGGTGCTCCTGTCCCCAGGATGAGCTCTTGGCATCCTCCACAGCATCCCATGGCCACAGGCTGCTGATCCCCCCAGGGTGGGATCCCAAAGCAGACTTTGCAGGAAAATACAACCACACAAGACCTGTGGTGGCAGCTGGTACCAGCCTGTCCTCGAGAGCACCATGGAAGAGAAGAACTGTGGATTTTCCTCTTTCAAAAAGGGAGCCCCAGGATAATTAAGCAGCAGAATTACTCTCTCTGTAAGATAACAATGCACCATTAGAAAAAATATCCAATTTTTATTATCCAATTTTTAGCAGGAATTAAAATTAACTGTGGTACAGTGGAATTCAGAGTCAGCTAATTATAGTTCAGGGAAGGAGGAGTTATTATATGGACCAGATCAGCTCCATTTGGTTCAAATGAACCACTTCCACTTCCAAACCTCCCTCCATCCCTCCCTGGGGGTCCCACAGCACTTTTGCCCACCCCAAATCCTTCAGAGGTGAGGACAGTGACTGTCCTTCTTCCTACTTACCCAGTTTTTAAGAGCTTTTTGGTTTCCTAATCAACTGTGTGATACAGGAAATAATTACTCACCTACAGAGTGACCTGAGCACTGTTTTTTGACAGCCACACCGAAAATGCTGATTTTTTGAGCAGCCCATTTGTTTAAAGGAAGAATAAACAGAATTCATGAGAAATTTGGCTGAATGCTGCTCTGTCCTGTGGTCACCACAGGAGCTGGTGGGCATTGCAGGTGATGCCTTGCAAGACTCAAGTTGTTTATACCCCAAGTCAAGAAAAAAAGAGAAAAATCCATCTCAATTGTCATATTTCTAAGCCTTTTCCCAGCAAGTTTGCCAGGCACCAGGAGGCTGCACAACTGCCTCCTGTGATGCCACCCCAAGGTACACACTCATCTGCTCTCAGCCACAAATCCTGAATGCTGAGCACAAAAGAAAGCTGGAAAGTTGTGTGGTTCCTGCAGTGGGCAGCACATTCCTCTGATGCCAAGAGGAGACAACCAACCCGTGGTGCCTCCTCACAGCCCCAAACCCCAGTTCTCCATGAAGCTACTCGGTGTCCTGTGCTCCAGCCCCTCCTCCTCACCTCTCCAGGCAGGAAAACCCTCTCTGCCCATCCCAGGAGAGGTGGATGCCCTTCCCTACACTCCCAAAAGCTCCTGGCCAGCAGCACAGCCATGGGAAGGGTTGGATGGGGGACCTTGGGACAGCAGATGGAAAGGAAGCCAAGCTGGTTCCCACTCAGAGCCTGGGAGAGCAGGAAGGATGCAAAGAGCTCTGGCTGGGAAACTCAGGATCTGGGCAAGTTCCTTCCCTCCAGTCCACTTAATTCCTACTTGAGTCCTTCAATCATGAGCACGCTCTGCCCAGCCAGCAGATTTTAAAGCAGCCAAAGCCCAGGAGCTCCTGCATTCCCACGCCTCACCCCAAGCTACCTGGGAACCCTCTTGTGAACAGCCTTAAAGGCAGGAATTAAATCAACACAGCTAAAGGAATCATTTTCTCTCCCAGCTAATTAGGGATGAGATACACACAGCGTGGTCTGGGAGCTGCACTGACTGTACCTCCAGACCCTGAGCTGCAATGGGGCCTCACCATCCCTGGAGGGCTGGATCCCATCTGCTGGACCTCACTGGATCTCTGCTGGGGTTCATGAGCTGTGGAGCTTTGGCCCTTGGTGTCTGCTCAGGGGTGGACTGGGGTGGTCCAGCCAGACCGAGGTGCTCCTCAGCATCCCCAGCCTTGGGACCAGAGCTGGGCACATCTCCTGCCCCTTTTCCAGGGCATTTCTGCAGTGGAGACAACTTCTTCTGAGCCAAAACCAGGGTTCAATGTGCCCCCTATCAAAGAACAGGCAATTGAAGGTCTGTCCTTGCCTGTCCTTGGTCAGACCTTCAGGTCTTCCTCCAGAAGGATGAGTGTTGTACAAGCTGTGCCATGACAGCCTAAGCCCTTTGACCAGCACTGCACCTAACAGGGAGTGTGTCAGTTTAAGCTGATTTTCTGGGCCCAGAAAGGCTGACTCAAACACACCTATTGTGCACTGATGAGACTGAACCCCATAACCAGAATATTAATCACTCATGGTGAGCAGCTCCAGCTCGGGATTCGAGGCCCTGCACTCCCTGAATGCCAATGGAAAGGAAGAGCAGAGCTGGCTCCCTGTGCTCACATCCCATCCCTGGGGAGCTCATTAGTGTGGAAACACTGGCTGGAAATTTTCTGCAATCTCTGAGTGCTGTGTCTGTGTGGGATTCCCACTCCTGGCTCCTTCATCCAAACAAAAGCTACGGGGCAGCTTTGACAGCCCTCCCCAAATTCCCAGGAACAGACTCGGCGATATTTAAGAATGCAATTATTGAACTGCCTCATTCAAATATTGTGCTAAGCAGGAGGTGCCTCATCCCCCCCTCTCTCAGTTCTGTTCTCCAACACCAAATGGATCTGGGATGGGGTTGTGGTGCCATCACACGGGGGATCTGCTGGAACCTCTAATCCCTTGCAACTTTAAGCCTGGCAAACAGTTTCAAACATCCATGAAGATGGGAAAATATCACTCCTACTTCTAAAAAGGGAGGAGTGGAAAACCCAGCGAGCCTCACTGTGTGAGGTGGGATTCAGGTGGGATATTGGGAAGGAATTGCTGGCTGGGAGGGTGGGCAGGCCCTGGCACAGGGTGCCCAGGGAAGCTGGGGCTGCCCCTGGATCACTGGGAGTGTCCCAGGCCAGGTTGGACGGGGCTTGGAGCAACCTGGGCTGGTGGGAGGTGTCCCTGCCCATGGCAGGGGTGGCACTGGGTGAGCTTTGAGGCCCCTTCCAGCCCAAATCATTCCCTGATTCTGTGATAAAATGGGGATATCAGCTCCAGTTTTTCCAGGGAAGGGGATTGAGGGGTCAGGTAGTCCAAACAAACCCACCTTTCCTCACAGGACACGTCCTGCCCAGGCAGCTCCCCCAGGACTCGCCACTTCCAGCCCTCAGATTCCCTTGTCTGGATGGAAATGGAGAACTCCCCTTTTTCATCCATGAGATAAAAGCCTTTGTCTATTTGAATAAGATTATATGACTAGGTTATTATATTAAAAATCTGAAATTACCATGTTATTTTAAAATAAAACCATTTCAGTAATTCCAAATTATTAAATTATTTTAAAGGAAAACCATTCCCTACAGAAACACCTGGAAAATACAAGATTTAGACATGGAAGCACCTGGAGGTGACTTTGGATTCTCCCACCCACACCAGCCTGCATTTTGCTGGTGTGAAATCCCCTCTTCAGTCCTACCTGGTAATTAGTAACACCCAATGTCCAAAAAAATATTTGCATGGCTTAAGTAGCAACTGGTTTTACTCCGAAGAAAATAAACTCCCTGGAATTGACTGTGGAAGAGCAGAGGGAAGTGGCTCAGCCCCAGTTTGGCACCAGCCTGATTGATGTGCAGGCAGAGATTTACAATGCAAAGCAAAGAATGGCTGATTAAAGTGGGATCTGCGGCGTTTCGGGACCTTAATGAGTTGTTGGAGAAAATTAATTTCCATGTTTAATATATGCAGGGACTGGGAGGAAATCTGAGAATTTAATTAATCACAGTGTAAAAAAAAAAAGTTATTGGATATAATTGTAAGCAAATACTGCTTAATTATTCTTCTACCAGCAGGACTCATTTGGAACTCATTTCCCCGGCGTGCTCGTGGTTCAACCAGGGAGGGGTTTGTTGCTCCAGCTGCAGGTTCCACACTTGGGAAGTGATGAGTTTCTGTGCAAACCCAACACTTTGGGGCACAACCCCCTGCCCAGTGCCAGGCTCTGGGGTACAAATGCCTGGGGAAAGCAGCAGCAATAATGCATTTCCACACTGATTTCCCCTTCAACAGGCTCCTGCCATTCCCAGCCCTGGCCTGGGTGGCACCACAACGAGCTGCCCTGCCCACTCCTCTGGTGTCTGTTCTTCCCTTTCTCACTTTAGTGGCAATTTTGCACTATTTAAACCTTCCCACTGCTGCTTTTTCCCACCCAAGAGGCTTCCCTGAGCAACAACCAAGAGTCCTTTTTTATAGAATTATGTCTTTTAGATGCTCATTTACCTCTCAAATGCTTATTTTGAATGTTCTTGCACTGGGGAAGCTCTTGGCCAAGAGGTTTGTCTTTGCAGAGGTGACCCTTGCTCCTTTAAAACCCAATCCTGAGTGGTTCCCACAGAGCCTCAATCAAATCCAGAAGTTGCCTCTGGAGAAGGAATGAGTGGAAAGCCTTCCCAATGCCATCCTGCTTCCTCCTGACACGACTGAAGTTCTTTAAAGTGCCCTTCCCAGCCTGCTCCTTCAGGAGCACGGGGATTACAGGAGCTCAGGCTCCAAAGCCTGGCAAGGGAATGTGAGGGATTATGTGTGGGGAAAGGTTTGTGGTTCATTAATAAAAGATTTGGGGGTTTGGCTGCTGTTGAGGGGTGAAATCCTTGAATAATTGAGCATCTCCACCCCTGTATAAACGTGTAGGGCAGGTCTGCTCATTCCCTCTGGAGCCCCACTAAAACCAACTGCAGTCCAGCATTCTTTTGGACTTTTGAGCCAGAATTCCTGTAGAAAAATTATTCATCATATTTATATATTAAGTATTTAAGCTGAAGAAAAGGCAGGAAAAATTCTGTTTCCTGTGTTAGCCCCTTCCAGGGGGAAATGCTCTTCCAGGTGTCCAGGAACAGCATTCTGCTGCCTTGCAGTTTCTCGTGGTCTTGCTCCAGTTAATTAGGGGTTTTAATTAGTCATTAGTGGTGCCTGGGGGGACAGGATAAATGGTCTCTTCTGATTTATGAAAATCCAAAGATCAAATCAGTGGAAACAAAGGAAAAGCTGGGATTAGCCCTGACTGTGGTGGGAGCCTCCCCCAAAAGAGCCCAGGAGCTCTGCTGGCAGCACGGCATTCCAGGCCCAGGGACACCCCAAAAAGCAGGAGCAGGGATATTGCCCTGCATTCCTGGAGCACAGCCAGGCACCAAGGCTGGCACCTGCAAACAGGCACTGAAGGAATCAGCATCACCTTCACATCTGTGCTTTTGAACAGGATTTTATGGTCCAGGGATTATTTTCAATAGAAACATTCCACATAGGAACACCTGGAAAATACTGGATTTAGGGGGGAAAGCACCTGGAGGTGACTTTGGATGCTCCCATCTACATCAGCAGGATCTCAAAGCTCTCGATGAGGGATGCAAAGCTTTGCACACAGATTGTCCTGGTGGCCAATTCCTGTGGAATTGAACCATGAAGTGCCACCAGAGGCTGTCCCAGAAATCCTTGGGATGGGAAAGGGCAGCACAGTCCCTTTTTGCAGCAGGATGTTCCTGTATTCCCTGGTTTTATACAGACATCAGCACCTGCCAAAGCTGATCTAATGTGATCACTGATCAAACCAGCACTCGATGGTTACACCAGGAATAAAACTGCTTGGAATAGGAAAAATAAAGTAAATCAAGGTTTTCTAAGATCAAACCCCAATTTTGGGGGGTATAATTTTTCCCAACCAGAAGCAGGGACACAGGCTTGGCTCCTGCCCAGCCCCAATCCCTGTTACCCCACCCCTCACATCCAGCCTTCCCTGGGTCATCCCAATGTTTCCCCCAGCTAAAACATTTCACCCATAAATGAGGGATTTGGCAGGACCGTGGAACAGGTGCCAACAGCAATTAAAGACAATTAAAACAATTAAAAATAAAATCAAACCATTTCGCTTGCAGAGGCTCCAGCCTGAAGAAAAACATCCCCTTACTGGTATGGAATTCATGTGTTCTTTGGGATTAACTTTGCTGAAAGAGGCTTTTTTCACAAGACATCTACCCCACCACTTTATAAACATAAATAATGCCATATTAAAAGCCTGTCCTTCAGCCCAAGGAAGCACCAGACTCCTTGGAAATTCCCCAAGGTGAGGCCAGGAATATAATGCTCCAGCTGATGTATAAGGGCTGTCTGGCACGTGGAGAGGAAAGAGCCATTTATGGAATTTTAACAGGCAGCAAGACTAACACGGCTATTAAAAGAAAAATGTCAGCTCTGGGTCCCTCATCAGGGACTCATTTCAATGCAATTTCGCTAAATTAGCTGCACTGAGGAGCCAGTGGAGGAAGGGGAAGGGGAAACCTGGAGAAAACAGCACTTCTTTGGTAGCAATTCCTACTGAAGGAGTCCTGTGGAGGAGTCATTAAGAGGTAAACACTCTGTCAATCCAATATACCCTGGATCAAGGCCAGAACTCGGCACCTCAGCCTGTTACCTGGTAAGCTGAGGGTGGAGGGAAGAATTCCAAATGCATCATGTCCATCTAAGCCATGAAGGGAAACAGGCTGGGACCTCTTAGTCTGAGCCCAAACATATGTAAGACTTCTAAAGGCATTTCAAAAGTAAGGACACCTGGAAAATGGGATATAAGGCAACGTGGGTTTGCCAAATGACACTGAATTAGCACAGCACTTTCCTTTGATCAATTATTGCAGACAGTAGAAATGTCTGTCCTGCTGAGGCCCAGTGGGATGGAAAGCTCTTGTCTTTCCAGTCCTTAATAACCTGCCACAATGCAGCTCTTTGTGGGCCACAAACACGTGCTAAGAAATAACCAGTAGTGGGGATTCTTGTTTAAAATGATGCCATGGGAAGCTCTCCATGCAAACCAGAAAGTCCCTGGGAGGAAGGAGCTGTCACCCTCTGGCAAGTGCTGGGAGATGCTCTAGGGAAGTGAAAGGGATCCCCCTTTATGCCCTCCTGGATGGAATTTATTGGAATTAATAGTGAAATGGGGGAGGAACTTTTTGCAGGATGGAGAATCACCAGTGCCAGTGGAGGGAAATGGGGGGATCATGGTTTGGGTCAGAAGGGACCTTCAAGATCAATCTGTTCCACCCTGTGCCTTGAGCAGGGACATCTCCCACTTGACCAGGTGGCTCCAAGCCCATCCAACCTGGCCTTGGACACTGCCAGGGATGGAGCTGTCCAAAAGCTGTCCCAGCACAGCAATGCCCTCTCCTTGTGACTGGTAGGGACAAGTCAGACTCATCCTGCCCAAAGCCAAGACTCTCTGTAGTGACTCAGCAGCACTGCCAGGGTGGGATGTGTGGGATGGGCAGCAGAATCACACCTGGATCCTCCAGCCCTGGGACATGAGTGGGGTGTCACCCCCTTGGGCAGGACACACGTGTTCAGGCTGCAACCCAAAGGGGGGTGTGAAGGTCTCCCCCACAACCAGAGCAGGAGCAGAGAAGGGTGGTGGCACAGCCCTCCAGCATCCCTGGCTGCTCTTCCAGCAGATCAGGCAGGTTGGGCATCTCCCAGGCACCACCTAAAACCCAGAACACCACCATGATTTCCATTCATAATTCCTTACCCCCAAGCACTGGCTTCTCCAGCCAGTGGCACCCAGGGAGTTGGGGCTTGGCAGCCCCAGGGAGACACCAACAGCACACAGACACCAAACAAAACCCCACCAACCACCACAATCCAACAGGGTCCTTCCCAAAAACTCTGGGCTGAAGGTTTGGCTTCATTTCCAGCCTGCAGACACCTCGTGACCTCGGGCACCCTGTGTGAAGAAGGGACACCAAGAGGTGGAGCACATGGAAGGACATGAAAGTACCAACCCTGAATCCCACGATCTCAAGGGGTTCTTAAGGGTAAGGCCATAGATAATCAAGCCCTTCCATATGTTTTCTGAATTAGGGCTCTAAAAACAAGCTTCCAAATTTCCTGACTGTTGGGCATTTCAATTATGTTTGTAATATATTGGATTTCACTCTTAAGAGAACATTTCCCCTCATTACTGTGTGAAATTTAAAGATGGCAACACTTGGAGACAAAAGGGTTTGTTCAAAGCACTGGACAGTTACTAATGATAATCATAAAGAATTAAATTTGCAACATAATTAGCCAGTGACAGGTCAATAAAATCCCTAGGCCAGATGGCTTCTTAATTGAGTTTTCAAAGAAAGTTGGTAATTATAGGAACCTCCCTCAGATATCCTCAACTTTTCAGTGCAGTTGCATAAGAGCAGGTTATGCAAGGAAGACCCTCCTGAGCTTCAGCAGCCTGGCCAAAGCCCTTTGCACCCCCAGCTCCTCTGTCTGCCCCTTCACCCTTCCCCCTGCAAGGACCTCCTCCAGTATCCAAGGCTAAAATCCATACTTTAAACCACATAGATCAGCCTGGATTGACACCAGAGGTTGCTTTCACAGCACACCCAGAGTGAACCTGTTACTACAAACACCCTGATGGGCCGGAAAAATAATCCTGCTTTCTGGGTATAAACCCACAAAATCACAGCACCTCTCTCAGTCTGAGGTGCTCAGTCTCAGCCACGGGTGTCTCACTGTGAATTCTGAGTCTCCTGTCCCTGGGCAGCAGCTCCAGGTGGGACAGGGATGGTCCTGAGCCCACCTGAACGTGTCACACCAGCAACAGTTCCACTATCACAGAGGGAAACCAAACACGAG
>JAWWMO010000194.1:0-23551 GCA_035047845.1 Dendrocincla fuliginosa | reverse complement strand
GGTTTGAGTTTTAATTTTGTTGGGGAAAATATTCGAATCTGAAGTTCTTTCTGCAATATTTAAGCAGATTGTAACAATGAGGGGCATCAGTTTTCAGGTTCCACTTCATTTCCACGAGGTAGTGACCACTACAGTGGTGGCTCTTACAATAGACATGGTGCACTGGACAGTGTACATGTCTGAGCTGGGGTAAGATGCTGTAAGGTGATGGAGTGTTTGGACATGTGAGAAAAATCTCTTTACATTTAGTACGACGGCAAAAATAACCTGTGGAACAAGAAAATAATACTAGTAGGAAAGATTTAATCACAACACGTGTTGGGTGCTTAGGTCACAAAATTTCCAAGAGCACACCTCCTGATCCAAAATCCTCACTTTTTAAACATTCTTAGAGTCCAACCCTGTTTATGACATGGAGGGGTGTTTCTTCTTCTCGGATTGGCTCTTCTGTGCCCCCCCCCATGCCAGGGGCAGAGTTTCAGGCAATATGGCAGCTCCCATCTGGCCAGCCATGTGGCATAAGGCTGTGTCAGCTATATTTCTAGTTAATATGCAATTGCCCTATTCCTGAACACTTAGTCCCTGGCATGCATTCCAAAACTGGACTGGATGCCTTACAACTTCCGTGGAGCGCCTATAGGTTAGTAACAGGAAAAAAAAAAAAAAATCTTTTGTTAGTACCCTTTGTCCAGTTTATCTGCTTGTAATAAAACCAGCCTTTTATTTCTCATAGACAGAGGGACTCAGAACAAGAAATAATGTTTATTATCATCAGAGTTGATCCACTGGAAGTGTATTACTGAGGGTAAATGGAAAGAGAAAGACAATTTTCCCATGCTTTTTCCCACTCCCTCCTCTTTCACTCTTGCTAGCTGTAGCATCCATCCATTTCTCTGTGCATTTTGTTTTCTCTCAGTGATAGCCAGACATCCTTATCTTTGTAGCACTGCTGTCTTTCTGTCTGGGCTTTTCTCTATAAAGCCTCTCCCTCTCTCTCTTTTTCATCTCCTTTTAACTGAAGTAAGTTTCTTTTTTGCAATTCTAATGAATCCATCAACTAATCTAGTCTGCTCCAGAATCAGCCTACAGTGTGATGGCATTCCTGTGTAATAAGTCTCTGGACACAGTCAAAGTACTTACTGTGTATATTTGGCTTTTTCCTGTATTTGTTAGAGAGTAAATGTTGTCAGATCACTCAAAGATTCCTTGATCCTAGGATCTGTAACAGTTTCTGCACCTCTCTCAAATATGCTGAGAGGCAGCTGTAGGAATCATTTCACATGGGGTGAGGTCTCAGTCTTACAGATGGAGCCTGAGACTCCTTTTATATGAAAATGACTTTTAAATGTAGTTACTGTGGCTGCTCCAGTCTTTTACAAGGGGTTAATTGCTGGAATTGCTCTGTAACGTTAGCAGAGCCAAATTGCATGTGTTTGGTTGTTTTCCAGTAGTTCCCAAAACAGATCTTTTCTCTTTCTGCCAGCAATGATGCCTCAATGAGCCACACAAGAGTCGTGAAATTTGTCCTCCTGTGGCTGGCTAAAAGCAACCACTTGGAAATCATCCTCTTTCTGTTTCTTCTCATTACCTACCTCTTGTTCCTTCTTGGAAACATTACTGTCATCAGCATCATTCTTGTGAATAATTTCCTTTGCACCCCAGTGTACTACTTCCTCAGGAATTTTGCTGTTTTGGAAATCACTTTCACCTCCACATTTATTCCCAGCACCCTCTACAGTCTTCTGACAGAGAGAAAGATGATTTCCCTGCCTAGGTGTTTCCTTCAGATGCTGTTTTTCTATTATTTGGGTACCTGCACACTATTCCAATGCCAGTGATGTCCTTGGACATTATGTTGCCATTTGCAGCCCTTTGCATGACACAACTATTATGAACAACAGATTTTGCCTTCAGCTGATCCTGGCATGCTGGGCAGTGAGTTTTTTCTTGATATTTCCTCCCACCTTTATGACTGTCCAGTTGCCATTCTGTGGTCCCAATGTCAACAACCACTTTTACTGCGATACTTGTCTGTTGTTGCAACTGTCCTGCACAGACACAGGGTTCACTGAAAAACTGATGTTTATCATACTAATTATCATCCTACCTGGTACCGTTATAGTGACTGTTGTTTCTTATGGCTGCATCATTATCACCATATTCCATATGCCATCTTCTGCAGGTAGGAAGAAGGCATTTTCAACTTGCTCAGCTTACCTCATAGTGGTGATAGTATTTTACAGCACTAGTATTTACAGGTATATCCGCCCAGCACAGCGAGGTGGGCAAGACTCTGACAAAGTTCTCTCTTTCTTCTTTTCTGTGCTGACTCAGATGCTTAACCATTACATCTACTCACTCAGGAACAAGCAAATCAAATAAGCTTTAAAGGAGAGCATACTGAAAGTGCGCTCTGGCTCCCTGAGGCAGTTGTGAATTGTGGAGTTGCCCATCCAAGTAACTGAATTGCTTCTCAGATGCAATATCAGTATTGTGTAACTGTGAATTAAAGATGCTGTTTTCAAATAGTTTATGCTTTCTTTGTCATGTAATTCCTTCTGTTAGCAAATAAAAATATTTGCAACACAGAAAGGGTTTTCTAGCTTTCCAGTATACTCAGCTTTGCCTCAGTATTTCCCTTCCTTGCTGTGATGTGTTAGACTTAACTAACAAGAAAATTCCCACTCACTCCTTCCACCGCACAGTGAGACAGAGCAAAGGCAGAAAATGGGAAAAATTGAAGCAAAAATTCTCATTGACATAAACCCAGAGAGATGGTTTACCAAGTGTTATAAGGAGCAAAACATATTTGGAGAAAGCTAATTTAATTTATTGCAAATTAAAATAGCTTTAGTTTCTGAGTGTAGGAGTATAAGATTGCACTGAATGGAGGAGGGACCACAAAGTGACTTGACGAGACTGAGGGATCAAGAAGGAGAGCTGCAAGAAGGAGATGTCCTGCACAAGAGAAAGTTTATTGACATATATTGTGTTGTTATGGGTTTCCCAGTTTATGAATTCCCTCGTTATCCCTGCTGCAATTGGACAGATTCTACCACAGTGGAGCTTTTGTCTCCACCCTCGTTTATGCCTTATTGTTATAATCCTTCCCTGTTTTTAGCTTTTCTGTGAGAGGATTTGCATGCTCCTCCTAAACCCCACGCCCTTTTCAGAAAGTTCCATGCCATCCTTATGTAAGTCGGAGCCATCTAATGAAGGGGCCATTCCACCATACCTCTGCCTGGAGTGTACCAGTCCTTCTTACCCTCAAAGGGTCTCGTCATCTGAGAAACAAAGTTAAATACTAATCAAACACCTCTACTTCCCCCTGTCCTATGCTCAGTTTTATTAATTTAATCCAGAATATTCCACCACTGTCCCAACCAGTGGGGAGGGTTATAGTCAACACACAGCTCTTTCCCTCTGCTGCTTCTTTCCTCTCACACTTTTCCCTTGTTTCAGTGTGGGTTCTCCTGGGCTGCAGTGGATATCTGTTCCACCAGGGATCATCTCCTCCTTCCCTGATCTTGCTGTTCCCTCTTTTGTTTCTCACTCTTGTTGTTCCCTCCTCCTCTTGCTAGCTAGCAATTCCTGCCCTTTCTTAAAGATGTTTTCCCAGAAGTGTCACCAGCTTTACCCATACACTCAGCTTTGGCTCATGCTGGGTCCATTTTGGAGCTGGCTGGAATTGGCTGTGTCCAGAGCCAGAACTTCTCACAGAGAGCCACACCTGCGAGCCCCTTGTTACCAAAATCTTGCCCTGTACATTATCTGTTATCTAACACAGCCAAGTGACCCTAAGCACCATGCCTATGTGTCTTTTAAATCCCTCCAGGGGTGGTGACTTAACCACTTTCCTGGGCAGGCTTTTCTAGAAAATATGCTTGGTGAAGAAATTTTTCCTAATATCCAAACCTCCCCTGTCACTACTCCAGGCGTTTCTTTTTGTGCCGTCACTAGTTACTTGGGAAAAGAGACCAACCCACACCTAGCTCCACCCTCCTGTCAGGAAACTGGAGGGACAGAAGGTTCCCCCTTTCCTCCAAGTTGAGCCCCTCCAGCTTCCCCAGCTCCCTCAGCTGATCTTCATCAGACTTGTGCTCCAGACCCTTCCCCATCTCAATTGCCCTTCTCTGGACACACTCCAGCCCTTCAGTGCCTTTGTTGTTGAGAGGGGTCCAGAACCCCCAAGGCCTCACCAGTGCCCAGCACAGGGGAATGTTCACTGTTCTGGTCCTGCTGCCACACTGTAGTTGGTATAAGCCAGGTGCCCCCGACCTTCTTGGCCCCCTGACCACACCCAGGCCCCTGTTTAGCTGTTGTCAACCAGCACCTCCAGGTCCTTTCCCACCAAGCAGCTTTCCAGCCACTCTGCCCCAAGACTGCAGCACTGTAGAGGGTTATGGTGACCCAAGTGCAGGACCTGGCATTTCACCTTCTTGAATATATTTGTCTCCTCCCAGAGCTCTTTGAGGAAACTTCCAAGGTCATAAAGTGTTGAGGTCCTCATGGTTTTAGAAAAAGTGCATTACCTCAAACATTAAAATGTCTAATAACATGATCAGAATGGCTGTATTAATCTTGCTCAATTTCTCCCCACAGCAAGGGATCCTGCAAACAAAGCATACTGTCCTCTCTATTTCATTATAGACTAATTTCCTTGTTTGTCTAGGGTCTAACAAAGAAAATGTGTGGCCAGTCTGGTTTATTGGATCCTTTTTAACAGATTTTTCCAACTACCAACAGCAGCCAAGCAGACCTATTTTTTGATGCAAATTGCCTGATTATCCTTTACTACTGA
This sequence comes from Dendrocincla fuliginosa, assembly GCA_035047845.1. Taxonomy (NCBI): domain Eukaryota; kingdom Metazoa; phylum Chordata; class Aves; order Passeriformes; family Dendrocolaptidae; genus Dendrocincla; species Dendrocincla fuliginosa. Next base: position 18,750 of record JAWWMO010000194.1, on the reverse strand, counting down.
TATGTTTTTTTCCCAAAGCAGGGTTAATTAATAAGAAAAGAAATGGAATTATGGTCAAAAGCCTTGTTTTGAGGGACACAGAAACAAGGAATACCAATTGGACTGTGCAAGTAGGAGGTCCAGTGTCTGCAGTCAACATGCCACTAGGAAGGAGTGGGAGGGATGATCACAGCAGTGTGAAATGTGCTGTGACTTCTATACAAGTTGACATAAGTCATGGCCAGAATGGAAGCTTTGGAGAAGGTTAATGAGGGACACCTTCATGTTAAATCACAAGGTGCAGAAAGGCTTTCTATACCCCCTGGCTTTCTACACTCCTTCACAGAGGAGAGTCTCAGGGCCCCTGGATCCAATCTCAGTCTCAGATTTGATCAACGGTTACATTATAGAGGTGTAATTGAGTCCGTATACAACTTTGTCCTGCAGGATTAAGGATGGAAACCAATTATATTTATATCAGTAAAATAAATTATTAAGTTGATGATAATGATTTGACTAAAAGGCTTTAATCTGAAATATTACAACAGAGTATAAATGTATAGTATAGTGCATATATAGTATATTTACATATTATCAGAGGCCTGGACCACCTCTTCTGTGAAGACAGGCTGATAGAGCTGGGGCTGTTTAGCTTGGAGAAGAGGAGATTTTGGGAAAACCTTATAGCAGCCTTCCAGTACCTAAAGGGAGCCTTCAAGAAGGCTGGAGAGTGACTTTTTACAAGGCAATGGAGTGATAGGACAAGGGGAAATGGCTTCAAGCTGAAGTGGGATAGATTTAGATTGGATATTATGAAGAAATTCTTCCCTGTGGGGGTGGTGAGGCCCTAGCACAGGTTGCCCATCTGCCACATTCCTGGAAGTGTCCAAGGCCAGGTTGGACAGGGCTTGGAGAAATGTGGTCCAGTGGAAGGTGTCTTTGCCCATGGCTGAGTGGTGGAACTGGATGGGCTTTCAGATCCCTTCCAGCCCAAACCATTCTATGATTCTATAACTGCTTCTGGATGAACAGTGTCTGCCAAACCTACCCCCACCACCTGGTCCTCCCACTCTGTCCTCACATATGATGCCGTGGGCAGCAGCTGCCAAAGGCCTCTGCAACCTGGGCAGTTTCTTTTGTGTCACCTGGGAAAGTGGCACTTGACACCCAGGAGTCTGTCCCATGCCAGGCCTGCAGCACTGGCTGCAGATTTGGAGGTTCATACACTGATTAGTGCCAGACTCTTAATTAGGCACTGGATTGCAAAGTAAAACCAGTCTGCTGGCCAGCTGAGGAATGGAAAGAGTTGGCAGACAAGCTCCATATATACCAAATATACTATATATACCTACTTTTGACATGGGTGTTCCTTCTCACCTGCTGAGTTGGAATGGTCCGTCTCCTCCTTCCTTCCGTGAGCCAGCCCATGCTCACGCCTCCCTGGCACCAGCTGATGGCTGAGACAACACACCTCATTGCTGGTCTCTAGACACTCAGGGGGCTGAATTGCATTTGACTTCAGATGTGTTGCTACCAGAGCACACCCTGTCTGCCTCTCACTCACTGGAAGTGTACAGAGCACGGAGCTTTTGCATCTCCAGCAGACCTGGGCAGCTGCCCTTAATCTGCCTCTCAGGACTGGTGTGATCCTCAGGTGTGACCGCTCCAAGGGTTATGCTGACAGCGTGACAGCCTTGACCAGCACAGGCAGTTCAAGATGTCTTTGTTCAAGTTCTGACTTTGCTCAAGTTCTGTCACAACCCTAAGTGTGTCCAGTCTCATTACACCTTGTGGAGAGCAAGTTCACTGAAGAAGTGGGTGAACCAATATTCATGTGCCGCTGGTAGCTGAGACCCATGACTGGACCTTCAGAAACTGGTGGAAGACCTCATGCCATCTTCAATAGTTCTGATGCTTATGAGCAGGCAAAGGAGTCCCAGGTGTAGATGCATCTGAGCAGCCAGGAAACATCTTCCTGCCTCTTGGATCATCCTTTCATCACCGCAGAGGATGAGTAAGTGGCACTGGGTCAAAAAGTGCTACAAACACTGAGGCGCTGACCCCTTAACCCAGCTTCATCTTCACAAAACTTCTGTCCAGCTGGATGCATAGTGGGAGATTCTCACTGACTCTTGATGAAGACCACTTCATGCCAGTGAATGTTTTTCAGGTGATGGACCTCCAGTATCACTCTTCTAAGCATCTCTGGAGGATGTCAGCCCCCTTGAGTCTGGGCCTTTTTTAAAATGCCAAGAAATAATACATAATCTTAGTGTGTTGTAGAAGTCACCTGCTCAGATTCTCAGATATTTTCTGTCTAGACAGGACTGCAGAGTGTGTGGCATCCAGGCTGGGAAGCAGCAAAGTGAATGGCCTGGCTCATGACAGTGGTACAAGCTCAGAAAGAAGGGGAACTGTGGTATGCAGAGACTGTGGCTCTGGGTACAAATCCATGGAAGCATTTGGGTCACTATGTTTCCACTAGTTTCTTAACGCTGCACAGGCCTGGCAGACTTGGGTGTGGAGGGTCCTGTCAAAGAGCAGCAAAGACCACTTGCTGCTCCAGGGAAGGGGAATTGCGAGCCAAATGCACCAGTAAGGTGGGTGGGAGCAGTGAACTCACCAACTTGAAGCCAGTATGTTGAGGGGGTAATTCAGGGTCAGAACTGGTTCCAGAGACAGGGGCCAGGATCAGGCACAGTCAGTGGTCACCCAGTATGCTGAGTCACAGCAGGGACAGGCCCTTGCTTCTTGCTTTCTTCTCAACAGCTCATATTGGTAGAGGAGCTGGCCTTGGTCTCAACCATCTAAACTGCTTGACTGAGTCAGCTGAACTGGAGCAGGCTCATTTTTTTAGTAAGACCCACTACCTACATTCTATAATTTTATTCTGTCCATGACTATTCTTATTTTTTCTGTGTTCAATAGCAGTGCATAGAAATATTTATAAAGTAAGGGCATGTGTTTCAATAACTAACTGAAATTTAAACATTAATAGTGTGAGTTTGAAGGCTCTGGTCTGTTCCATTATAAGAGGTAAAATTGAGTTGGTAATATGCAAAATACATGTATATATACAGACAAAACGGGTTGCTCTATCATTTTCCCTCCTCAGTGGGCTGGAGAAGAAAATAAGATGAAAATTTTGGGGGTAAAGATAAAAGCAGTGTAATAAAGAGAACTAAAAGTCTGCACACAGGGGAAAAACCTGTTTTTTTATTTCCCATCACTGGTTGATGTCCAGTCCCTCCCTGGGAAGCAGCACGTCAGTGTATGCAGTGGTTTCTTTGGAAGACAAATGTGCCCCCCCTTTCCTCCTTTCTTTTAGCTTTGTTGCTGAGCTGGCATAATATGGAACATCCCTTTGGTCAGAATGGGTCAGCTGGCCTGGCTGTGGGCCCTCCCAGCCCTCTGCCTATCCCCAGCCCACTGCCCTTTGTGAATACACAGGGCAGGTGTGAGGTGCTGGTGATTCAGCCTTAGCTGAGCCCTTCTCACAGCCCAAATAGGGTGTGTTACCAACACTCCTCCAACTACAGACACAGAGCCCAGCACTGGGAGGGCTGCCATGGGGAAAGTCACCTTCAGCCTTGCCAGGTCCAACTGAATGTCAGTAGAACACAGTTGAGAAAAAATAAATCATTTTAGTGTAAATCACGTTCACAAAAATTAGCAGCTCTTTGCCATTTTGACTGAAAATGGGAGAAAGAGTAACAGAAAAATTAAATTATAAATATGAATAGAAAAATTACCTGTAAAGATCTTATTTCAAACTGAACGTTCTGTTTTCACTCTGTTTTGGTTCTGTCATTGTCTGAAAAAGTTGCAGAACATGTGAGTTATTGTGAGCTATTAATGGTAAATTCCTAAATCCAGAAAAGCTAAGGGACACTTGTTATGCCAGCGGGAAAAGAAGCAGTGGGACCTCATATCAGCTCCAACTGGAGATCCATCATTCGGCAGTGCACAAGTGGAGCAGAGCCACAGCCCTCAGGAGAAGGTTTGTGCACTGCAAGACCTGATTCACTGTCATGGGTTTCTGTGGCTGGGTTTATGATAGGGGAAGGGTGGCTTCTGTTAGAAGGTGCTGGAAGCTTCCCCTGTCCTATGGGGAATATGATAGCCAGCTCCAAGAGGGACTTCCTGCTTTTGAATCATGGTACCGCCTCTGTGTGATAACATGTTTAAGAATAGAGGAGTGTTGTGCCGCTGAAATTCCAGCCATGGATTAATGACGCAGACATCAAGGTCGGTGCAGGAGGAGAAAGAGGATGGAGGAGTCCATGCCAGAGCAGGAGAATGCATGAAGGAGGCTGTTACCTCTTGGGAGGTGTTGCCTTAAGGATATGGAAAAAAACTTTCCAAGACAACATTATTTGGGTAAAGTAGAGAAGAGTTCTTTTACTTACAGGGTTTTTGAGATACACTGCATAAAGCAGTAAAAAAAGAGTATAAAGCAGCATAAAAACAATCAAAAAAGTATAAAAAGATTACAAAAAGTATGAAAAGATAGGGTACAACCCGTGATGACCAGTAACAGGCAGAAAAAGTTTCCTGGCACTAGGATTTGAACTCACAGCCTCAGGAATACCATGCAAGCTCCTTTTCCAAGCACCATCACCACTTCAGACACTGAGTATTTTAACTGGAGAGGCATCCCTCTCATCCCTGGCTGTACCTAGCCAATCTCCTGAGCCACCTTCTGCCATGTCTTTACCAAAGCATCAAGGGACAAATCATTCCTCCCAGGCGAAGTGCCCTGTTGCCCACAGGCTGGGAAAACACTGACTCTTGCAACAACCGGGCCCAAGTCAGCTCACTTCCTAGCCCACTGTAAACAAGGGAAAAACTCCCTTTTTTTGCAGCTGCTTCCCTGCTGTGCTCAGCCACTCCCCAGCAGCTCATGCTGGTACCCAGTTGCTATTACCAGTCTCCTCTTCCTTCAAGCAGGACTCGAGGTTCTTGAGATGAGTCCCAGGAGAGCAAGGGAGGGGAAAAACCCCCCTTCAGGGGTCACTGGGCACCACACCAGGCTGGGCAGCAGGAGGCAAGGCAGACAGAGAGAGCATGTGTGTGTGTGTCAATAGGATGCAAGGCAGGCTGCATCTGTGGCAGCAGGGTCATACTAATTTTATAACACTACTCAATTATCATATCTAAAGGTTGCATCCAATCTAAGAAATGTCCATACCCAGAACTTCCCCTGGGTCTGCCTCTTCTAGAATTGAGTTGGAGGTCTTAAGACCCCTTACTTCATCCTTTCTCATCATCTTCACGACAGTTTCCCTTACTGGACCTTCTCCAAGGTTGTTGGGCATTCTTCTTGTTTTGACTAACATGGTATCTAACTATCTTAACCCTGCTACATGCATCCCAGGCATGGTGTTCTAGGTACTGACTCTTAAGACAGAAAATCCAGGAATCTAACACAGGGGTTAGAAGATGCTAGTTAAGCTACTCTAAATGTAAGAAGCTACATAGCTGCATAAAAATCTACAAATACATTAAAATCCTAAGGCATCAGGATGGAGTGGGGTCCTGTAAGAGACTTGTGGCCATGGCACATGGAGAGAGAAACCCACACTGGAGCACTTACAGCTTATCCATGAGAGATTGCACCCCATGGAGGAGTGACCTATGGGGCAGCAGAAGACTGTCTCCCATGGGAGGGACCCCATGGAAAGCAGAGCTGTGCCCCACTTCCCCCCCCACACACCCCCCCCATAGCCATGGTGAAAACCACTGGTGAGGCAAGTTGTCCTCTTGCAGCCCATGGATGAGTGACCCACGGGACAGCAGATTGGGAAGAACTGCTGCCTAAGGGTTTGGACTCACGTTTGCAAGCAGCAGAAACAACAACTGACTGCAAACCTCCCATTTTCTGTCTCCTGCACTGTTGAGGGGAGGAGGGAGAACGTGGAAGCAGGGAGGGTGGTAGAAGAGTGTTTTAAGATTCTCACTTTTTAGCTCTTATCCTGTTAGTAAAAAATGTAAGCATTATCCTCACTCTGTTTTTCCTGTGAAGTTAATCAGTCTTCTCCCAGCTCTTATCTCTACTCATAAATTCTTAGCTGTTGTTTTTTCTTTCCCTCTGGGATGGGAGGAAGTGGGACTGATGCAGTTTGGGTGGACACCCAGTGATGCCAAAATAGCACAGAAAATCTGCTCAAAGACAGAATTTTATCTTTAAGCCGCAAAGGTATTTATTGTATACAACATTGGAGAGCTCCCGATTTGCATTGGACAAAGTAGCTCTAAAGTTCCAGTGTAAAGTTAGGGGGCTTATACAGTTTTCAAGTGGGCGATACAACATTTCTACATGCATATTCACTAGGTGTAGTCATCTAACTATAATATTCATGCTAGGTGGGGTTTGGGCAGATCGTGGGGTGGAGTCATCTTTTGGGGAGAATTTTGATGGTCGTTCCTGTTTCTTCATCCTTAGAGGGGTCGTTTTCTCTCCTCTTCCTCAGTTGAACTGTTTACCTTTCTTTGTTTTGCTGGCTGCAGGTAGGGGTCTGCAAAGAAACCTCCTGACCCATGACCTCCTTATCCCTCTGGATGCCTACTCCTTATTTCTGTTTCTGCTACCTCTTCTGGTACAAGATGGGAGGATTCCCTCTGGTAGTTAGTCTTTAGAAACCTGGTTTCTTTCTCTGTCATACTTTTACATAAACCTCTTATTTCTCAGGGCCCAGTGCTGAATCAGCTTCTAAGCTGACTTTTAAATTCTTGCTCTGCTTCACTGGCATTCAGCCAAGGTCAAAACAGCCACATTCACCTACAGAGTGAAAGTGAGGGTGCATCATATCAGACTAGGCTGAAATCACATTTTTAAGAGGTAAATTAAATTAATTGTGTTTAAATCAGAAAAGATTTTTTTATAACTCTCCTCTGTCATCTGAAACTGGTTCGGGATGGACATATTAGGATGGATATTTATGCACAAAGGATATGAAGAAAATGACAGCAGGAAGGAGCTGTGAGCCTGTTAAATATTCTCTGTATCATAAATGAATACCAGATTTCCTTAGGTGTTCTTTTACTTTCCATTAGTACACTATATTTTGGATAAGGACAGAAATTCTATTGAGAGGCTCAGCAGTCTGTTTATGAGAATCTCAAATGCAAACTGTCCTGCAAAAAGGTAGATGGGAACATTTCCCATGATCTTTGCTACTGAAATATGAATTGTAAAACAGGAATAATTTTTATTGTATTTTGAAGTGTTGCTTCTTTAGATAATCTGTCTGAATGAAATAAAGATATTTCAATGTAATTGCCCAGAACTAAGACAGGAGTCTGTGGTCACTAGAGAGAGAAAATCCTCTTATAGTATATAATTGCACACCTCTTATACAGTGTAGACACAGTGTCCAATTCCTTTAGACACCGTGGAATTAGTATGTCCAAATATGTGTGTCTGCACTGAGGTTAATTGTCTGTGAAATTATAATTAACTTAATTAATTTAATTTAATGAGTAAAACCAGATCACTAGATCATCTTTTTATTCCTCCTGTGCTCTTTTAGATTCTGATGGAACTCTTAAGTAGAAAGAACACAAAAAAATCCCAGCAAACCCAACCAACAAATGAACCGAACCAAACTGAACCGAACCAAACCAAAATAAAACCAAACAAACCCAACTTAAAACCAGAAAGAAAATAAAGGGGAAGAGAGAGAAGAGGGGAGGGGAGGGGAGGGGAGGGGAGGGGAGGGGAGGCGAGGCGAGGCGAGGCGAGGCGAGGCGAGGCGAGGAGTCTTAGTTCAGGGGAGAACTAAGATATCTATGTTGGCCAAGAGAGAGAAAAAGAAAGGCCTTCTTTCCCCCAAGATGATCAGCCAAAGAAATGAAATAACCCCTCTCCTTTAAATTTAGAAACCGGAACTTTAATTAGAAAAAAATATATAGGAAAATGATAACAGTTCTTAACGACAATATGTATTCATATATGTATGTCCAGAAAGGACCAAATAAAACCAGTTTGTAATAAACCCTTTAAACGAAAGGAAAACAAATGTTAATGTCCCCTGCTATCCTAAAAAAAGAGTGCAAATATATTTACAGACAGCAGGTGGCGATGTCGCGCCTCAGCTGATTGGCAGGGCACAGTCACTGGGTCAGCTCCTTTGGGATCGATGGTGAAAGCGGCACAAACCCCATCTCCGTAGTGCAGAAAACAGGAGTACTCTCATCCTCACGGCAGCTCGTGCAGTGCCTGCAGCCTCCACAGGTGATTGGTCGAGTTAAGAGAGGGAGAGACACAGTCCCAGTTTTCTCCAGTGATGTTGGATCCAGTGTCCTCCCATCCTAGCTCACTCTGCTGAGACACTGAGCCTTCACAGAAAATGCAGAAACCTTTGCCACTTCCCCCACCTGTCCTGGGGAGAGACCAGAACAAAAGGCTCTGGGCTAAGTCATTACAACTGGATATGAATATTCATCCTGTCTTTGTTACCCATCTTTACAGAACTCAGGCATTGGCTCCAAGCTTTTTGGGAGGAATTCCAATGAAGTGCTGAAACTACAACAAGAGGAGAGGAAGAACCTGAATTCACAATGTTATCTGTGGGAATTTAGTCACTGAAATGACCCATCTTTGGGTAGCCTAATGCAGCTGTACAGAGCTCAATTTACGTGTCCAGATATTTGAGGTATTCTGGGATACCTGCACATTTTCAGCAGGCCACTAAATTTGATGGAGAAATTATAAGAAAACCACACTTCTGTGAAGAGGCATTTGGATGCCAGGTGGGGTATTCCAGGGCATCTCAAACTACTTGCAAGCCCTAATTCTGCCTTTGTGATAAGGTACACTTGAGGTTTCACTCCAAGGGAGGGAACTGATGCTTATTTAGTGACAGTGACAGGGGATCATGGGAGCGTGCTCTGTGAGTGGTGGGGAGCAAAACTTGGGAGGTAGAGGGGCAATGCCAAGGGGTTCTTTGTCCAGTCTGGTTTATTTCCACTGTTACATGGAGACAGTGAACACTTGTAATTTTTTCTCACATCACTCTTAAGGTCAACTATTGTATTCAATGAGATTCCGCAAGAAGTAGTGGGATACGTGGACATCATGAGAGGCCATTAATCCTATGGTTTTGTCTCACGGAGCAGAGAAGGAGGTGTTCAAGTACTAATGGGACAGAGCATGGGGCTGGAGGAGCAACATTTAATTCTGTGTGTTTGAATCCAGAGTTGACAGAGGTCAGGATGGAGGGAGGGAGCTGTGAGTTAGAATGGCTGGTGGTTCCTGAAGGTGTCAGCAATGTGTGTTACAGTCACCGGCTGTGTTACAGCCACAGCGTTTCAGTCACAGCGTGTGTTACTGTCACCATCTCTGGGCTTGAGCATTGTAACTGAAGCCTGGGAAGAAGGGCCTGTGTATCTGCCAGTGTTTTGGAAGAGCAGGTTTGGAGAGGTGGGTCCATGGCATTTCCTTCCCCCTGCCATGTGTGCAGGTTGCTGACAGAAAGCACCACCTTTGTGCCACCTGGACACTGCTGTTTGACTTCTGTAAGGGAAGGCTGGTACAGAAGAAGTCTGAGGCTTTCTGAGCTGTCTGTTATCAAAGTCCATGAGTTTCTGCTCTAATGAACCCTGGTGGGGACACTTTGTTCAACTCGGGTTTTGTCTCTCATTTTGCACTGGGATCCATTAAAGCTCCAAGTACCTTTGTTTCTGCTTCTGCCTGTCATTTCCCCAAGGCACCTTGTCAGATTTTGCCACAGCTGCAACTAACAGGGTACCACAGTCCTCAAGGGACTCATTAAAATGCTGGCAGGCCTAGCGAGTTCTGTGTTGTTTTTCTGCCCACCCCGTAGAACTGTAAGCATTGTGTAGTTAATTAGGGAGCTCCCAGAGGAACACCTAAAGCATCATTTCTGTTTGTCTCTTTTTTTATTTATGCATGACTGGAAGAATAGAAATGGAGTAGTTTTGAAAGGGAATTAGTCTGACATATCCTGGTGGGAATCAGGCAGAGAGAGGAAAAGTATCTTTGTGGTCCAGCAGGGACTGACCAGAATCACACTTTGATTCATGCGCTGGCAATAAGACAATTCTTATTCCAGTCTCTTGTCCTGTTACTGCAACCCACAGCAGTGCCAAAGGCTTCATTTGCAAAGCCTCTCTATGCTCTAATTAACACTACTTGCTGTATAATTATGCACAGAATCAGGAGGATTGTTCATCACAATTGCAAAAGGTTTTCAAGGGCTTTTTTAATGAATGAAAGAGGAAAAACCTTAACTAAAAAATGTCTTTTTTATTACTCTGGTCCCCCTGAACTCAGTTTCTTCAGGACATAAACCTCAAAAAGTGCTGATTTAGTGGAGAGATGGACACATGATAGAAATTTTCAGGGACAAATAGATAAATATTTAAACAACAGAATGAACAGAAATAAATGAAGAAAAACTGAATCCATATACCAAAGGGAATGCCATTGGCTTGCAGATAATTTAGCAGATGAATAGAACAGCTGGGCATCTATTTGGTGGTCCAGGAATTACAGGGTGAATGAGGTAGAGCTACAGAGAGGAGCATCCACTTGGGATGACTTATTTTCTTTAAATTTAATACCATTTTATCAAATTTTTCCCCAATTTTCATTATGGGACATGGAAAGTTATAACATAGAAAGTTCAAATGTGAGCAACTGGAATACAGGATAGAATTTTTTTAGGAAATGTCAAAATAATTGTTGGAACTGTTGATTTAAAATTCATATTGGTCCTCAGGGATAAGGAACTGGAACAGAGATGACAGATCTTTAAGGAAATCTTCCATGGAGTACAAGTGCCAGTGATCCTTAGGACCAAGAAACTGGGCAAGGAAGACAAGAGACCAGCATGGCTCAGTAGGGACCTTCTGGTCAAATGAAAGGGAAAGAGGCAAATACACAGGGATGGAAACTAGGACAGGTGATCTGCGAAGAGTCTAGAGATGAGATTCAGTTGTGTACGGACAGGCTGAGGAAGGTGAAGGACAAGCTGGACACAGTGTAAACAACAGCTTTGCAGGTGAGGTTTCCTGTACATGACTGATAGTTCAGTGTTCTTCAGATAGTAACCAAACAGTTATAGGTCTTCATGGTGGGAAAGGCTAAGCTGGTTGCAGCAGAGAAAATAAATACTTGGGTGTTGCAACCAGAGCAGGAAGGGAAGTGCTGTTTAGCAGGGTTGGGGTGTTCAGCAGAGTGGCCTCCAGGAGGCAAGAGACAAGGAGTTGCCTTCATGCTGGCCTAATACCAGACACAAACAGTTCCAGAGGGATTGACAATGGACCCACCTCAGGCCAGGGTTAAGCCAATCAAAGAAACTGGTGGTGCTTCTCAAAAAAAGTATTTGTAAAAAGGTAGAATGCTGTATGGCAGAGAGGAGTGAGGCAAGACAAAGTGTGACAAACCTGTGAACAGCAAGCCACAGCAGGAGAGAGATCAGATATTGCCCTACTGTCCATGGGAGAGGCCTACCAGGGTTAGACATTTTATTAAAACCATTGCACAAAGTGACAAGAAAAAAGGCTGTGTTTGAATGCAGTAGTGAGCAACCGGTAGCATTTGAGGGAGCCAAAAGTGATACAAGAATACATGGAATTACATCCCATTCAGGCAGGACCCATTGAATTACAGGTATTGGTAGAACAAGATGTTGCCCTATGGAGTTTATGGCAACTACAAGATGGGCAATGCAGGCCACTTGGATTTTGGTCCTGACAATTTCGGGGAGCAGAGGAAAAGTACACTCCCTTTGAAAAACAGTTGGCAGCTGTGTATTGAGGACTGCTAGACACAGAGGATGGGACAGTAGGACATGAGGTAATAGTTAGGACTCCATCTTCGGTAGTATCCTGGGGTCTAGGACCTACAGCAACCAAAAAAATAGGTAGTGCACAAGAACAGACAATAGTAAAAATGAGGGGGTACACTCAGGAATGTGTGAAAGATGGGGCTCAAAACTTACACATACTGCGTGAGCAAATAAGCAGTAGTGTTGAGGATGCTTTTCTTTCTAGGAAGAAAAGCAGCTTATGCAAAACATACAGTTAGGATGGTAGGGAGTGCCATATGAAAGCTTATCAGATGAAAAGAAACACAACTCCTGGTTTACAGATGGTAGTAGTACTTACTTTATTGTACTGGGGTTTCTGTGGCCAGCTTTTAGTAGCAGGGGGGCTACAGGGTGGCTTCTGTCCTGCAAAGCCAATGCTAGCGAGCTCCAGGATGGACCTGCCACTGACCAGGGCCAAGTCCATCAGGCATGACAGTAACACCTCCATGACAGGATATTTAAGAAGGGAAAGAAAGTTATTGTGCAGATGAAAATTGCAGCCAGGGAAGCGTGGAGTGAGAACATGTGAACAACTCTACAGTCATGTAGGACAGTGCAGAAGGAGGGGGAGGAGGTACTTTAGGTTGTCAGAGTTGAGGTTTCCCTGCAGCCCATGGTGCAGCACATGGTGAGGCAGCTGTGCCCCTGCAGCCCATGGAGGCCCATGGGGATGCAGAGATCCATCTGCAGCCCGGGGAAGAGCCCATCCTGGAGCAGGTGGATGCCAAAGGAGGCTGTGACTCCATGGGAGGTCCATGCTGGATCTTTTAGTTGTGAAAATAAGTGATAAAAGGAGAAAAAAAACAGTGAAAATTTTAAATTAAAATAGGGCAAATAGAGAGGAAAGGAAGTTTCTCTACTTAATGACCAAATCTTTCAGTTTCACAGGATTTGCTTCTCATTTGTACAAGAGAAGTTGACTACACTAAAGTAAAACAACTATAGAAATCAACACAACTCAGAAATCCCTTTAAGTTGGTGATAGGTACAAACTTAGTTCCAGTAAGTCTAGTCCTATCTGATTTTTATTTGTTTGGTTCTTTTTTCCTACTGTAAATGATAGGAAATGACCAGTGTCCTGGGTATAGAGATAGGAGACAGAATTTTAGCACTGTTTATTTCACCTACATCACAATGGGGATGTGGTTTTCAGCAGGAAAAGCCAAATGCCTGAACCCAGGAGTCTGCCATTTCAGCTGGCGTGTCACAGAGGAGGGACTGCTCCTCATCAGCTCTGGCAAATTCGTCCCCTCTGGTGGTCCTCCCTCCTGTTTTCGACACGACTATGGACCCTTTTTCTGTTGCTGAATTTGGAGCCACAGCAGAGCCAGCCAGGGCAAGCCATAACTGTTGCCGGAGACAGGAAGACACAACTGCTGCTGCTGCCATCAGAGTTGGCATTTTGGCAGCAGAGCTCTTTATTCTGGATGAACTGTCTCTCCAAGTTTTGTTTTGTCCCTCTTTCTCAATTTTTTCTGGGCTGGAAAAAGACCAGACTGGAAAAAACCACACTGGATGCTCTCTTCAGGGAGTGTTTTTGTTGGTTGGTGGTGGATAACATTTTTGTGGGTAAACCATTCTCTGTTTTGAACAATCTTTTATTACTGTTGCTATGTTTTTTTGTGATTTCTTCATTAAATTGTGATTCCAGTTTATAATCTCTCTTAGTGTTTTTCCTCTCCTATGGAAAGGGGGCAACTTGAGTGGGGTTATATTTCCCACTGGTTTTTTAAACCAGCACAACCAGTAATTGTATTGATTTTTGCAGGTGTGTGAAAGTAAGAAAAGAAGGAAGCAAGGAAGGGGAACAAGAAGGGGAAAAAGGAAAAAGAGAAGGGGAAGGGAAAGGGGAATAGAAGAGGAAAGAGGAAGAGGTTGTTACAATCTGCCTCAGAAGGCAAAGGTAACTCAGGTTCTTGTTAATAGATATCTTGGGGTGGATTAGAGTGAAGCAACACTGAATTATCCATGTTTCTAAAAGTATATGTTGGAGGGTTATTTTAGAAAAATTTGCTTGTAAAGGAAAACAGATTTTGGTTATTTTTATCTGTAGTTATATGGCAATATAAAGGCATAAAAATAACACCTCAGAAAACATATAAGGGAAAAGAAAGAAAGAGAACGAAAGGATAAGAGTAGAAAGAATTCACCACTCAAGGATGCAGCAACAAGACTTCATTGTTGCAAATTTGACATCTGTTGGTCACAGCCTTGACCCATCAGGGGTGATGGAAGCTTGTGAGGGAAACACAAAGTTCAGTAGGTTAATACTCACTCAGATTTAGGTGGAACACCCAGGTACCTCCGCTGACAAGGTGGAGAAGTTTTACACTGTCTGATGTAACACTGTGGATCATGCACAGTCCTCTCATGGAAGTCCCAGAAATGAGTCTGGGGCCTCTTCAAGGGTCATTGATGGTTCTTCTAAGACATGACAGTGGTCTCTCACATCAGCATAGTTGAGTGTGGTGGTTTAGTTTTCTTGGTTTTGGTCTAGGCCTTCGCTGGTAACAAGGTCATAACTAAGGAGGTATTCCACACCATTCCTTTACGTAATCAAGTGTATATAAGAAAAGGATGGGAGGTTCTTTTTTTTTTCTTCCTTTTGGGTGCTTAGAAGACAGCAGGTCTCAGTGTGTTGACCTCTCTCTTATCTATGTGAGCTGAGGCCTATCTGCGAAACTGTTGTCCGAAGCCGCGCGGAGGTGAAGGAACTGTTTTCTTGAGGGAAGTTGGTGAGAGTTTATTGTTTTAATTACTTTATTGAGCTATTCCCTGAATTTTCAAGTGTGTATATCTCTTTTGCTTTGTTGTAACCTATTTTTGTCCTTTTTCCCTTTCCCTTTTGGGGTTGTTTGGGATTCTTGTTCTGTATATACATAGTGTTTAATTGTATATAACTGTAATATATGTGAAATATATATTTTTACTGTAATTTTCTCTTGGCACTTTCTTTTTTTACCTTTTTTTTCTTCCCTTCGGGAGTGGGGAATCTGTGTGGCCAATGGCCAGGTTTGGCAGGGAGCCAACCCAAACTGCTACACTGAGCCAGTTATGCCCCATGAGAAGTGGTGAATAATGTGAATGTCCTGATACAGTCCCCAGGGCATGAGAATTTTTACTACTGAGCCAGTTGTGAAATGGATGACAATTGGCATGATAAAATGCATTACCCTGCCTCCACAGGGTCTGCTTCTTGTCATCCTTCTCCTTTATCTGACTCAAAACCTAGCATACAGTGGTGGGTCCTCATCCCCTCTGTCTTAACATGAATTAGAGGCTTCACCACCAGGAACAAAAAACTCTTCTCTTTCCCCTCAGACATGGGACACAAACCTGACCCAGCAAAGCACCCCACAAATGGCTGATTGTTTTGAGTCATTAATCATTAATGTTTGAGCCTCCCACAGGAGTGATTCAAAGTTGACCAGTAGTCACTGAAGACTGAAGATTGAAATGTGAGTAGCTGAAGATGAATGAAACCTCTCATACAAGAGACAACACAGCCCTTAAAGACACCCAGTCCAATTAAATAAAGGCAGAAGGCTACATCAGGCTAATTCTGCCCTTGGAGTAATATCCCTTGATGTTCCCAGCTATTCCTCAGAGCTTTCAGGTTAATATTTCATCATGAGCTGGCTTAGTATGCACAGTTCATAGTGTTAGACATGACATGCCTATGCCTGAAGGAGTCCCTCTGGTCTCACTTTACAGACACAGGAGAAAAAGCTACCATTCAGAATAGCATTTGATCTGCTATTATAAGTATGTAAGTGGTTGAGGACATCCCCTTGCCCACAGAGGGAGCATAGTTCTGAGCACCCATCCCTGACATGTCTAAAATCAGCTGAAATCAATCCCACCCACAGGGCAATTAGGGATTTCAAGAGACTCTACTTAAACCTGGAGTGAGTCATGTATCAGAGGCAGTTCAGCTGTTCACTTCTTGCAAAAAAAGAAGAGCTGCATTAAGGTCTCTGCTTTTTCAGCTGCAGCCAGTTCAACTGGGTTGAAACAAATCTAACAAATTACTTTTCTTCCTCTCTGAGAGGCAAGTCTTTGGCTGACTTTCTATGGAATATGTCATGTACTGATGTCAACAGATTATTCAATCTGTGGCAGGAGATCATCTGCATTTAAAATTCAATTTTTAATCTGTAACGTAAGCTGTCTGTAGGAATCATCAGCCCAACACTGTCACTAATGTAGGAAAACAAGGGAAATACTTGTATCAAAATCTGTATGATCCATTTTGGAGGCACTGGATGGCAGAACTGCTGAAGGTAGAACACTTTACTTCAAAATGTTTAGTGTGAATGTATAAAGCAAATCCAAGGAAGAACTAAGACCAAAACTTAAAGGACCTCAGAGCCACTACTCATGAATTACACAAATTGAGAGTTTTTTCTGAGAGTTGCTCTGTATTAGGGAATAAAAACTAAAGTGTCAGTAAAACAATGACTGCTGTGAGTGTTGTTGGCTTTAATAATGAGCTAATGTTTAAAGCATTAGTCTAAAACTTTCATATGGGTTTAAAGAGCAGTATTACATAGCTTCCAATTCAGCTACATGGATCCAACAAGTTAAGAAAACTAGTGTGGATGTGTGCCATTAGAGACTACAGGGGATTTTTAATGTCATTCTCTATCTCTCATGCAAAGGCTATATTTGAGTATTACTCAAAAGAGTCTTCTTTCATTTCTATGTTAATGGAAACAGTCAATCCCAGAAAGATTCCTTTTAAACACATCAGACCATTAAATGTTTGAGAATTTTAGTAGTTTCTTTTTTGTTTGCAAGTTAAAGTTGTCTGTGTCTTGAGGATCCAGAGCTTGCACCTTCGTGTTCATGTCTAACACCCACAAACAAAACACGTCCTGTGTGAGTAAGTTCTAGCCAAAAGAGAAGTTAGAAGGAGTCAGGCTGAAAAATGACTGAGTCATGGCAGGTCTGTGGGCTCTGGTCTTGCTTTGACAGTGTGTCCTTTTCTAAGTGCCAGGTCTGTTGAGATGACAAGTCTGAAGAACATGCAATTAACAACCCCTTTTTCTTCTGTGTCAGGCTAATATCTTCTCTCTTTCAGTGCATTAGTTTCCCATCCTGGGTAGTATGAAAACACAGAGCTGCCATGTCTCGCCCAGCACTGCCTGAATATCCCACCACCACTGCACCACACCAGCACTGCTCAGGGGAATAAGGCAATGCCACTAATGCAGTGAATGGTGCTGAGCTTCACCCTTTACACTTTTTAATAATTCTCTAAGGGTAGGGTACCTCTCCCTCTAGCTATCCCTTCTTCCTTTGCCTGTGTACAGACAGAATTTGGGTTTGGTTTGCTTTGGTGCTGATTTCTTTGTTCTGTGGGTTTTCGGTTGTACCTGGGCTTTCCTCCAATGACAGGAGCTGCCTTAGGTCTTCCCTTCACAGCTTCTGCTTGCTCTGTTTGGAGGTTCTCTCCCCAGAGCTGGGCTCTTTGAAGCCTTGCTGTCCCACTGACAGCTGGGGAATGATGTGAATATGAGCCAAATCCTCCCACAGCCCAAGCTTCCCTGGCTTTCATCTAAAGTTGAGTTGCTCTAAAGGTAACTGCAGATATCTTGGAGGAAGCTGCCTGCCCTGTTAGTTCCACCCAGCAGAGAAAGCCAGGTCCCAGCAGAGAACAAGGAGAAGTGCCCACTGCTCCTTAAGTATTAAAATGTTTTTTTTCTTTTTAGGTCTATGAGTGTTGTAATTGTCAGTTGGGCATTCCCCTCACTGCCAAAAGTGCTTTTGGGACCAGCTGGGAGCACAGACCTGACCTTTGGCACAGAGCACGTATTCTCAGCAATTAACCCTGCACCCAAGATGAAGCCAACCCTTAAATGTTAACTCCTCATAGTCGAAGGCTTGGTCACTGTCCCAAATGATGACACTTGGACGGTACTGACATCCCACACTTCCAGAACAGCCATTACCTTCTTTGCTCAGTTCAGCCTGTTCTAGAGTTACACCCTTTGATCCAGCAACTCTCCAGCAATTCCCAAGAGACTCCTTTTTTAAGTAACTGGCTGAAGCATGGTTTTCTTGGGCAATGACTATGGCTTTGACAGTCTGTCCATTTAATTACTCCCAGATGGAGTCAACAGAAGAACCAGAATCAGGAAACCACACCCTGCTGACAGAATTTGTCCTCTCTGGATTGTCCAGACACTCAGAACTGCAGCACTTGCTGTTCTTCACATTCTGCTTAGTTTACACCATGACTGTAATTGGGAACCTCCTCATCTGCATGGTCACAGTGCACCCCACCCTCCATGTGCCCATGTACTTCTTCCTCCAGGTCCTGACTTTCTCGGATATTTCCACAGCATAGACCACGGTCCCCAAGATGCTGGTAAGCTTCCTGTCAGAGGACAGGAGCATCTCCTACATGGGCTGGGTCACACAGCTCTACTGTGTAGCTTTCTTAGTAACCACTGAATAGTACCTTTTGGCTGCCAAGGCCTGTGGTCATTACATTGCCATATGCAACGCCCTGAGACACACTGTCATCATGAGTACCAGAGTTGGCCTTTCCTTGGTTCTGGTGTCTTGCTGCAGTAGCAATGTTGTGTCTGTTGTGCAGACAGCTTGGGCGTTCACGTCCCCCTTTTGCAGGCCCAGGAAGATTAACTACTTCTTCTGTGATGTTGCCCCACTCATCCTGCTCTCCTGCACTGATGCCTTGCTGTATGAAAAACAGATCATTACAGCCACAGTGCTGGTCATCTTCACACCATTCTGCCTCATCCTGGTGTCCTATGTTGCCGCGTCCCGAGGGGGAGGATAAAGAGATGGTCCACAGCCAAGGGGGGGTGAAAGCTGGAACAAGTTTATTTGGGGAGTATGGGACTCTTATAGGGTCAGGGAGGAGCTTGGGAAGTGGGGAGGAGTTTGGGGCGGGACACAGCAAATA
>JAWWMO010000193.1:0-20246 GCA_035047845.1 Dendrocincla fuliginosa | reverse complement strand
CATCTCTGATTTGAAAAGCATTTGGAAATGCACTGGAGAGGTCATGGGTTCCATTTAGAAGGGGATCTCAAGGCATCTTTTTGCTCCCTTGTAGGCCTTCTCCAAATACTGAATTCCTTCAGGGAGATATTCCTTCCTCTTTAAAGCCAGACTCTGGTTTTAATTTTCCCCATCATGTCATCTGGGAGGTAAAAATCATTTGTCTGGTGTTTGATGAGCAAACAGGTCCCCCATGTTGTACCTCCCTTCAGCAGGGCTGCAAATGTGTTATGCTATGGAAGTTTCAGGAAAAATCCTCTTCTGATGGAATTGTCTCGAGCAGGGGAGTCCTGGTGGCATCTGTGGGTTTAGCTCAGCCCCAGCAATGGCTGAAGGCAAATCAGCCTGGGAGGGGAGGAGATTTTATATTCCCCTCTCTTTTAATCAGGATGTCAGTCTGGATGGGTCAGGTTTTGGAAGAGGGAGGGCAGAAGTAACAATCATTATTGGGTGCTGCTCTGCAGGCAGTTGCACCATTCAGGGGAGGTTTGCAGCTCGAGCTGGGTTGTGGCTCTGTCAAATTAGAGCCCACAATGCTGGCAGGCCATCGAGTCACTCAAACCATTTCAAATGGAGTCACTTCAAACGAATGGAAATTAATGGAAATGGATAATGGAAATCATTGGCTTCAACAGAGATATAATGTGTTTAGTTTACATGTGTCTTAATGGAAATTGATGATCCTCATTTTGGATTTAATGGAATTCCTGCAGTCTTATTGCAATGTAATAGAAAATAATATTCTGTAATTGAAAATCAATTCAGATAATTCCTATTAATAATTAACAGTCCTATCTCAGAATTGTCTAACATCTATAATTTAGTGCGAGGGGAAGAAGTACCTCTGACAGTGAGGGGAGGCTCAGTTTGGGGTTTCAGGTGTGCAGTTTGCTGAGACAATCAGGAGTTGTGCTGGGAGGGAGCAGTGCTGGCTCTGTTCTGAGCTGCCGGGGCTCCGTGGCGCTGGCACCAGCCCTTGGAGAGGTTTTCCTGGTTACTCCTGGAGCTTTAGCTCATTTGAATGTGACCTAAACTGAGGGGTGGGTTAAGACACCTTTGTCCCCTCACTCTGCATAAACCCCAGCGCTGCCCCCAGGCAGGCTCTTGCCTTGTGTCCAGCTCTGTCCTTCTCATTTAACCTTTCCTGGGTGAATTGAGGACCAGACTCTGCTCTGGGTGCCTGGTGTGGCCAGGTCACGGCCCCTCACCTTCCCGGTGCTCCAGAGCCAAGGAAAGAACCAGGACTTGCCCTAATGTTTCCCTTTCCTGAGCCCAAAAGGATGGTGCTCATCACCTTTGGTGGGTTGCTTGCTCCAGGTCTTTGCAGGGCTCAGGATCCCCCTCAGCCAGACTTGTCACAGAGACGTGCCCTGACTCACCTCACTTTTCCCATCAGCTCCCAAGGGAAGGTCACTCAGCTCCAGGTGTCTCCACCAGCCAAATCTAACACCACTCAAGAGAAAGCCCCTCCCCTTCCCTGTCCGTACTCCTGCCTCTCCCGCCAGCTGTTCGAAGTGTTAAAAGCGATTTGCTTTCTCCAGAGATGTGGAAGTGCCAAGATGAGCTGCAAACCTTCTGTGCCCGAGGAGCCAGGAGGACCGTGCAGCCTCACCACCTCTGCATCCCCGGGGGATGGCTGCAAGGGCAACTCTTACTTAAAATAGATTGCCTTATAAACTTTGTGGAGGAAAAGCCTCTCTGCCTGCCTGCCGAGGGCCATGGGTGTGCTTGGTTCCTATTCTGCAAACTGTCTGTTATAGAAATAACAAAACTCTTCAATTTCCCACACCCCGTTACTATTTTCAGATAATATTGGTGGGACAGAATGTGGATATGATAGTCCAGATTAAAACTCCAGCTCTGCTTGGAGCATTGCACCAAGGCCAGTGAAGCCCTGGGAGTTTGTTCTGGAGGATGAGAAAGCCTAGTACGTCATGGATCTGGCCCTCAATTTCCCAATTCAGTGAACAATTGTGTTCCTGAGGAGAATGGCAGCACAAAATGCATTTCAGCTGATAAGTAATGGCACTATATTGCAAGTATTCTAATTGAGAAGCTTTTTTGTTCAGGAGCCTTGTACATTAGCAACGTTTAACAGCACAAGCACCCATTTTCCCTTTCATTTTCCAACTACCAATTCGAAATAATTAAAAAATAATTCCCCTGAATGCAACTTTTCTCTGTTTTACAATGAGATTATTAAGCAGTGTCACTTCAAGAGTGGCTCCCTTCCTAATTATTCATTCAGGTCCACAGAAACCCTCCTTTCTTTTTAATTACTCTTTGACATTTGCTCTACAGAATTTTATAGCTACCAGTCATCGGTTTGCTTTTTTCCCATTTCCTCCATTAAGCTGATACACTGAACTGCTTCTCTCAGAAACTTTGTGTTCTTGACTTTTAGAATGTCTGCAGAGCAGAATATCTGTTGTTACACTTGAGATGGAGAGGGAGGTGGAATTCTCAGTGTAGATCTACTTGAGCAGCCAAGCCTGGCAGCTCTTTGCTCCTCTGAAGATGAGGTTGGTTTGCATCATCTGGGCTGCTCTGCTCAAGGGGAGCATCGTGGAATCACACACTGGTTTGGGTTGGAAGGGACCTCAAAGCCCACCCAGTGCCACCCCCTGCCATGGGCAGGGACACCTCCCACCAGCCCAGGGTGCTCCAAACCACGTCCAACCTGGCCTTGGGCACTCCCAGGGATGCAGGGGCAGCCACAGCAGGAGCTTCTCTGGGGTGTTTTAGGTATTTAGGTACTGAAGTTTTGCTTTGTATTTTTAAAGCACTTAAGAATTTAAAGGAATTTAAGAAGAGCTTTCTATTGATCTTCCTGGTATCAGGGAATGGCTTATAAATTCCAAGTTACATACTTCTCCTGGATCCCCAGACAGGTATTGCACACACACTTTCCTCCCATTTCAAACAGCAAATGGCATTAATTTCATCTTGAAACCTCAATTTCAGCAGGTACCACTTAGTAGCGTTGGTTGTTTTCAAGTAAATAAGGTGCATTATCTGTTTGATCAGCAGGAAGAAGGATGTGATTTTAATCAATGAGATAATTTGAGGTTTCTTGCCCCAGCTGATGTGGATAATTTTGTCAGTGTGAAATGTGTGCCCTGTTTTGGATTGTTTTACCACTTGTTTAATGCAAAGGCACCCAGACGTTGCAGAGAACATTTATTCATGTGTGAGCTTAATATAGTCCCTGCGTAAGACGTGTGGAGGAGCCTTAAAGTAGGACAGCATCAAACACTGGGGAGAGTGTGAGGAGCCTGCTCCAGACTAGCAGCTGTATAATAGCTCCAAATGCTTATCTGAAACTAGAAAATAAACCGTTCTGAGCAGAAAACTGACATTCCCTGAAAAAAAGGGGGGGGGAAAGAGAGTAATTGAAATGAAAGCGTGACGTCTGCTTTGAACTGTTCAGCACAGAGAAAGGAAGAGGACACGTCAGGGGGAAGTGCTTAGGAGGAAGTTTCAAAGGCTCCATTAGATGATGAAGTTATAAACTCTGTCCCTCGAGGATGCTGTGGAGGGGTCAGCCCTGAATGTTTCCCTGTTGGGAGCTCTGTCTGTCTGTGGTTACACACACGTCTTTGCACCCACCTGGTGTTTTCAGGTGTAAACGTGGCCAACGCAACTCACCTCTAAGGTAGAGGGGTAGGGCTCTAATCTTTGTGAATTACATATATTGTACATTTAACAATCTCGAAGGTGACTCTGAAAACCACACATTCCTGCCCTGCCTTTCGTGTCTGGTCATCCCTGGAAGTGAACAAAAAACATGAGTAGACCTGGAGCTTCGTAATTTGGTTGAGTGGGCGTGGTGGTTGGTCAAAGGTTGGACTTGGTGATCCTGGAGATCTTTTCCAACCGTCATGACTCTGTGATCCCTTCCACGAGCAGGGCATGCAGGGAATGGAGCTTTCTTCTCCTTTAAAAGGTGTTTCTCAGGGGTAGAAAGAATAACCAGAGACAGGATCCAATGCACTGCAATGAACTGAAGTGAGGTCCCTTTCCTCCCCCTGCCATGGAAGTGCTTCTTTAGTAGGATTAAATCTACAAAAGCAAATAGAAATTACTCAAATAGTTGTTCTTAGAGTTTTGCAAGTACCAGCTGACAAGAGACCTGTGTAGGGACTGATTGTTGCTCCTGGTGGGAGGCTGGACGTGAGCCCTGCGGTGATGAGTGATGAGGTGCTGGTTCTGTCAGCCTTCAGGCTGTGCCATCCCCCCCTTATCCCAGTGGGACTGGAGGATCTGTCAGTGCTGGATCTTCACCCAGTGTAACCCTGGAGCAGGGGCTGAGCTCAGAGGGCGGAATCCTCTGGCAGGGGCTCACTGGGGGCTCCACAGTGGGAACTGGAAAAGAACAGGAATCTTTAAAGGAACCAACCAAGAAGTGGTGTGAGCACAGACCTCATGAGCTGGAGTGTCCCGTGGGACCCAGGGCAGGGCAGATCTCATGAGCTGGAGGGTCCATGGGACCCAGGGCAGATCTCATGAGCTGGAGGGTCCATGGGACCCAGGGCAGGGATCTCGTGTTCTCTGTCATTTTCAAAACAAATTTGTACTTTGGGCTAGGGAGTACAGGAGAAAGCAATGGATTAATTTCAAGTAAGCTTGGAAGGTTTTTTAATGGGGGTTTTGGGTGTATGATTCCCAGCAAAACACTGTTTAGATGAAAAGTGCCATTTTTGATTGTGTTCCTCCTGAAGTGGATTTAGGTAAAGAAAAGCCTTCATTATCATGGCAGTTGGTAATAACATTTCCTCTTCAGGCTGGGCTGAGCTGAAGTGAATAATAATCCTGTTCATGGGAATGGCTGTCCCTAGGTAGGGAAAATCAGTTATTTTCTTATTTATAGTAACATTTTGTTATGTGCAGAGTGCAATGAGGGGTCAGTGAGTCCAAATAAGCTCATTACTGAAAATGTACTGCCCTGGTTTCTGTAGAATCACAGAATCATTAAGGTTGAAAAAGATCTCCAAGATCGAGTCCAACCTTTTGGTTTAAGAAGAAAGGAAGGAAGACCAGCATCTCCCCTGCATGGAGCTGCTTTGTGCTGGCAACAGGACAGCTGGAGAGGGACTTTAGACAAGGGCTTGGAGGAACAGGACAGGGGAATGGCTTCCCACTGCCAGAGGGCAGGGTTAGATGGGATATTGGGAAGGAATTCTCCCTGGGAGGGTGGGCAGGCCCTGGCACAGGGTGCCCAGAGAAGCTGGGGCTGCCCCTGGATCCCTGGGAGTGTCCAAGGCCAGGCTGGATGGGTCTTGGAGCACCCTGGACTGGTGGAAGGTGTCCCTGCCCATGGCAGGGGTGGCACTGGATAGGCTTTGAGGTTCCTTCTAACCCAAACCAGTCTGTGATTCTGTGAAGAATCATTATCAGAAATCCAGATGTGATGCACAGGAGATTTGTTGTCTGGAGGCTGCTTGGGAGGCACATCTCAGTGCTGACACTGATGAGGCAGGGCATGACAGAAAACCTGCCTGGCAGAGAAATGTAGGAGAAAAAAGGGTCTTTTGGAGCTGTTTTCTCTGAGGTGTATCTGATTCCCAAACAGAATCAGCTAAAAGAAACTTATGATCAAAGTGCGTGTCTGAGGAGACACTGCAAGTGAAATGGGAGATTAAACATATCAGGCACCATGTGAGGAGAAGTGATGGAAGGTTTGGAGCTGGAGACCAGCAAAGGGAAGGAATGCAGGGGAAAGGAAAGATGAAATAAATGCCATATTGGGCCAAGGTGTCAGGAACAGGACGCTGACACCCAGCATCACTCTCTGGTGACAGGCAGGGCACAGCCACTTCACGGGGGGAGCTTTTTCAGTTTAATCCTAAAAAGTGTATTTATACGTGGAGTTTTTATTCCATTAATCAGGTGCCTCATCACTGGTGTTTTGCTCTGGTTTTAGGCAATTCCAGGCAGTCTTGCACTCCTATAACAAAGGTTGGAGGCAGCTGTTGTTAAAAACACCATAAAACAGCAGGGAAAAAGGGATTTTGGGCAAGGGCCCAAGACCCTCCTGGATGGGAGGAGGGTGCCCACAAGGCTCTTACAAAGCCTTTCTCTTCTACTGTGTCATATTCAGGCTTTTCTCAGTCCTTCAGACTTGAAATGATAACACAAATATTCTTTATAGCTATGAAAATATGATTAAGCAAAAGAAAATCAGAAATACTGAAGTTTTATACTGTATAACTTTTCTGCCATGAGAGTATTTAAATTGTGTTTTGTTGCCTATGATGGATCTTTCCCTCAGGAGCAGCAGATCTCCTGAGCTTGGCTCTGGGAATATTAAAAATGCTCTGCCACAGGTTCATATATTTCAATCTTCTGGGACTTGCTGGGCTGGCATTGCCAGGACTGGAAGCTAAGTGGGTAAAAAATTAGCTATTTATTTATTCCCTCCCTCCTGCACGCTCCCAGTAGGAGTATCACAGTCAGAGTGACTGGCGCTCAATCTAATAAGAGATCCCCTGATTGTATTAACTAACTTTCTCCTTGGAGAAAAGTGCAAGGGACTGAACTGACAGTTTTCTTTGTTAACCTTGATCGTGTCTTCGCCTCCCTGGGCAGCCTGTGCCAGGGTTTCTACCTCCTTCTCAGGGAAGAATTTCTTCCCATATGCCATCAAACCGTGCCCTCTGGCAGTGAAAAAGCCATTCCCTTGTCCTGTCGCTCCACCTGCAGATCCAGCAGTCCTGCCCCTCTCCATGGATTAACCCATAAGAGCATCAATGCAAAATGCTGTCATTTTCTCAGCAATCTGCTTATTGATTGCTGTGGGATTGCAGTGGGATTAGAGATCCATGGGTGAGCCTGGAAGAGAGGCTGGAGCCCAGGGCTGACAGCCCAGGGACCTTCCCGTGGTGAGGAAAATGCCCTGCCTCTCATCTCCAGTGCAGCTGCTCCCTGACTTCACTCCCGCCTCGCAGATCTCCTCAGAGGTGCACGGGGCTGCATCCTGCATCTCCAAGTACGTAACCTTGGATTTTCCCTTTTAAAATTCAAATCAGTCATTCTTGAACGTCTCCAAGTAGACTGATGATTCATCAGCTCTTGAACTGCTTAAAGCTGTCAGAAAAACTGCACTTGTTGGGATCCGGGTTTGAAGATGCATTCTTTCCAACATAATGCTCGTGTCGCAGATATTTTCCCCTTTCTGTGGAAAATGTTATGCTTTTCCTAAACTAATCCACTCTAAAATATCAGCAAAACAAGTACGAAACCCAAGGACCAGAAATCTTAGGTGTGTTCTGTTTTGTAAATCAAAAAGGCTTGGTAGGGATTTATTCTCTCTTTTTTTTTTTTTTTTGATTGGCAGAAAGTTATTGTGGGGAACAAAATGAGAAGGTGCAAATTAGAGATGTTTTCACTAAGTATTTTCATTTCCAAATGTCCCATTTTTTCCTGGTGTTCTGAGTAAGATTCACCCCAGGTGTAAAACTTCCCTTTGGGAACCTTTTCATATCTCAGTTTTTTCCCTTTGCAAGGGTAACTATTGATTTTGGACTGAATAATATTTTTTAAAGAGGCTTCGGGGGTATAATAAACCAGGCAGGAGCTTTGCTGTGATATATCAACCTATAATCTGTAAATCAATGAAAAACTTTATTTAATAGTTACAGAACAAAATGAATTCAATGTAATTAATGCTGCAAGCTGTAAAGGATATTTATGAGAATGAAATTTTAATATATATTTCCTAAAGGCACAATAAAGCTGCTTCTCTCTTAAACCAAAATGGCATCTCCTGTTTGTCCCCCAACTCAGACAACTTTTTTGGGGGAAGGAAAAGCAGAGGCAGTTTCATTAAGAGACTTTGAGTCCAGCTTTTCTCTCCACCTCAGCATTCTGGTGTTCTTAGGAGAACGGTTTATGCTATTTATATTCTAAGCAAGAGATCCTGGTCTTTCAGGGAAATATCTTTGCATATAAACAGCTGCTTTGTCCTGTGCACTTTGGACCTTTGCCCACCTCAGTAGCACTGGGGCATCTCCTTCCCTTTGCTCCAGGCCCCGGGACAGGGTCCCTCTGGCTTTGCAGACGTGGCCTGAAGCCCCCAAAATTCCAAGGGCATGTTTCTCAAGTGTTTCTTTCTCTAGCTTATCTCGGAGACCTGTTGCCCAAGAGGTGTGCTCTGTGCTGCCCCAGCCCTCAGTGTCCCGGGGCTCAGAGCAGGTGTTGGGGTCAGGCTGGGGCACAGAGCGAGGGGTTTCCTCACCTCTTCCAAGCCTGGACCAGCTGGTGAGCCTGGGACAGCTCTGCCTGCCCAGGGCTCCTGGCCACACCAGGCGTGTCCTGTCTGCCCAACGTGCTCCCAAACCCCAGCCAGGGCGGGAGGACTGTCAGGGAATGGTTTGGGCTGGAAGGGATCTTAAAGTCCAACCCCTGCTGTGGGCACCTTCCTCTAGACCAGGTTGCTCCAAGCACTGTCCAGCCTGATCCTGGTCAGGATTAGACCCCCTGGCCACCTGTCTGGGTCGACACTGGAGGGAGATGATGGTCCCTTCAAAGCTGTTCATTTCTCCTGCTTTGTTTGCTCTCCTGCCTGGATTTGCTTTCCAGTCTGGCCCTGCTTGTTTGGGGCTCGTGGAGGTTTGTTCAAAACACTTTTTTGATGTTGGAAAATACTCTAATGAATTCCTTCGGTGCTGCGAGGGCTGTAAATGAGGAACATTGCTCAACAGCAGAATGATTTTATTGTTTGAGTTTGAGGAAAGGTTTCATTAGCAAAAAAAAAAAAGACTACATGAGTTGATGTTAAATTTTTACTGTAAAATTTGTCAGGAAAAAGCTCCCAATGTTTTAGACTGAGCTTTTCCTTTTGAGCAGCCGTGTTGCAGAGCAGTAGGGAGGGAAGGGAGGGGACAGTGCCTAGCTCACCTGGCAGCTCCCTGGGTTGTCCTCAAGAGAGGAGAGCCATGAAGGAGGAGATGGAAAGCACCAGCAGCTCGAGTCTTTTTGGGCAGAGCTGTGGGAATTCTTCTGGCCAGAGCAGTGAGTTGCATTGTCCCTCCTTCCCAGGGTCTGAGGGCTTGCAGAAGGTCACAGCTGACCAGGTAACCCCTGCCTGCTCCAACAGAAATTAAAGGAAGGACTCTAAAATACTGTGAGATGCTGTTGTGACACCACCAGTCTGCTGTGCACTGATAGAATCATTAAGGTTGGAAAACACCTCCAAGATCATAAAATTCCAGCCTTTGATGGAGACCCCCCCGCCCCTCCCATTTAACTGGACTGTGGAGTGCCACGCCTGCTTGGGTTTTGAACAATTCCAGGGACTCAACCACTTTCTGGGCAGCCCCTTCCAATATTTGAGTGCTCTTTCACTGAAGAAAGATTTCCTGATGTTCAGCTTGAGTCGGGGTGTTCCAAGGGCTGGGGCAGCTGTGCCGCTCTGAGCTGGGCTCCTCTTGGAGCCTTTGGGGCCGTCAGTCCCTTCTTTGCAGCCCTCCAGCACCTGAAGAGAGTCTGCAAGAAAGGTGGAGAGCACGGAGGGACAGGACAAGGGGGGTGGCGTCAGACTGCCAGGGGGCAGAGTTAGATTGGCTATTGAGAAGGTGCCCCTGCCTGTAGCAGGGATGGAACTGGGTGGTCTCTGAGGTCCTTCCAACCCAAAGCCCTGAGTGATTCGTTCCCTGAGTCTCTGTGGCTTCAGGCTGAGCCGTGTCTTGCAGCACATGATGCTCCCAAGTCCGTGTGTTTATGTAATATGCAGCCATAGTGTATTTATAGTTTTGTCACTGTACAGTCAAGCATCTGTTCTCAACTGTGACATAATTTCTCCTTCCATGGAGACTTGGGTGGGTTTGTTCTGAGTCAGTGAGCAGGGCCAAGTCCTCGGTGGTGTTCTGTGCCAGTGGATTCTGTACATCTGCCCTCTGGGGCTGCTGAGCAGCCCAGGTGAGGCGCTGCCTGCCCTGTGGCTCTGCTCACATTGGCTGTGTTTGCCTGGCACCAGCTGCAGTCCTGTCTTGGTGCCTCTCCTAATGAAATTCCATTTCATATCTTGAGAGCACAGTGTGGGAGCCGCTTTACAAATGGCTTCTTGTTCTTTATTAATTTCTGTTTGCTTTTCCTGACACACGTTGTTCCACACTCGGGTGAGCCACAGTGCCTGTGCTGTAGAAGCTTCCCGTTTCCATTTGTCACCACGGGGCAGCAGGAGATCCTTCAGGGTGTTCCTTTGCTTTTGAGAACAGCTGGATCAGTTCTCAAGTGCCTGTGGGGGTGTCAGGTTAGTGGTGGCCTTGGCAGTGCTGGGGGAACAGCTGGACTTGATCTTGGAGGGCTTTTCCAATCTCAATGATTCTGTGATTCTAAAAATCACATAAACTATTCCTGGAAAATTGTGGCAATGAGATGGGTCTCTCAGATTTATGAATCCACCCAGCCCATTCATTGGTGCCAGAAATTTGTACCTTATACTCCTTTTTCCAGTTTTACTGCTGCATCCACCACTGGCTGTGGCTACTACACACTGTCCCTTGAATCCTAAAAGGGAGGTGCCATAAATGTTCAGCTGGACCTTGGAAAAGCATTACCTTCCCGTGGCTCTGCTGTGCTTCTCTTTTTCTTTTACTTTCTTTCCTCTTTTATCTTTTCATCTTGGTCTGCTTTGAAAACATATGTGATGAACTGCACTGACCTTCTCCCAGATGAGAAGACACTGAACTTTCCAGGCCTCACACCTTGCCCAGGTCTGTCAGGGCGCTGAGCAGCCCCTTCCACTTCAAACATGGAACTGGAGCCTTGGAAGTGTTGTGTGAAGGACTCGGGTGGGGGAAAACATGCAGTTCTTGGCACTTTTTGGAGCTCTCAGGAGCTGAATCTCTCATCTCAGTTATTCACCTCGGGTTGCTTTTGGATTTTCTTTGAATTTAGCAATTAAATATATATCAAAAGCCTCTTGGTACTCTGACATCTCTGAAAGCTGGTGTGTTCAAGCATTCCTACTTTCCCCTGGAGGAGTTCAGCCACTGCTTGTGTAAACCAATTCAGTGCTTTGCTGGACAGCATAAATTTGATAACATAATAATTTTTGTCTCTTGGAATTACTTTAAAGTTTGTACTCCATTTAAATCTGGGCTGGCAATGACTGAAACCAATGTCTGGTGCTGCTTCAGGGGAACCTCACACCTCACTGAGCTCGAAGGGAGACTGGAGTGTGAGTTTGTAATAAAAGAGGTTTATTGGCTTATAAAACCTACTGAGCAGAGAGAATTGGTACCAAACGGAGTTTTTTGGCAAGTCACCTTGTGAACTTTTTGTGTTCCTTTGTTTGTACAAGAGCAAATGATGCGTTGGCAAATGCAGCTGATTTCTTACCCTGCAGGGAGAGTGTAGGGGACGGAATGTCCTCAGCCCACAGGGCTGGGGGAGAAAAGGGCTGCTGAACTTGTGCAGTGTGTTTATTTCCCAGGAGCCAGGACGTGGTGGGAAGGTGCAGATCTCGGCCAGGATGCAAAACAAATCAGGCTGTTTGTGGGCAGCAAAGGCTGACTTGCATTTTCTTTATATTGAAACCATAAAGCTTTATGATGAGCTTCAGCTCATTCCAGTGCCATTCCCTGAGCATGGGAGGTTCCTGGGAGATCTGAGCCTGCTCTGGGAGGTGCCAGCCCCTGGGATAGCAGCAGGAGAGTCCCACTGGGATCTCACACCTTCAGCCAAGGGGCTTGCTGTGCACTGAACCTGCCCGAAGTGGCCTCTGTGG
The DNA here is from genome assembly GCA_035047845.1 of Dendrocincla fuliginosa. NCBI lineage: Eukaryota > Metazoa > Chordata > Aves > Passeriformes > Dendrocolaptidae > Dendrocincla > Dendrocincla fuliginosa. The sequence continues at coordinate 8,476 of JAWWMO010000193.1, read as the reverse complement.
GTGCCCCTTTGTTTGGTTCAGAAGTGCAGCCACTGCCTTCTCTCCCCTTCCCTGCTCCAAGGGCTGAGCTCCTGGTGCCACCTGCCCTCTCTTGGGACATGGAGAGCCTGCAACGCAGCCTGCAAAACATCCTGCCTGAAACCTCCTTTCAGTCTCCTTTGTTGTGACTAACCCAGATTTTATGGTCTTTATATCAAAGCTATATTTTGCTTTAAGTGGTGTTTTTGTTTAAAAAATGCAATTTAGCGATAAGCAAATTGTTCTCATTTTCTCCTAATGATAGAGTACAGTAATATTGTTAAATTTGCTTTCTCGTTTATGCACCATCATTTTGAAATCAGATCTGAGAACATCTTTTACCTTCAAACCTTTATTTTCCCTTCCCTTTGATACTTGGTTTTTATTATCCATATCATTTAATTACACGTACGGCACTTTCCGGTAGGACTTTTGTGAAGGAGTGTTTTCACAGCAGCTTTGCTTTGTGCTGGAACCAGAACATGATTTTGTGTCTCCTCAAAGCTTAATCCAGCATTTGAATGCACAGGGCCTTGTCCTCACTCCTGCACAATTACCTGCTGCACGGCGATGCAAGTTTTATAGCATCAGTATCCGTGTGCCCTGGGGTGTGGATGCTGCTCTGTGAGGGATGTGCCTTCCCATTCCCTGTGCTCTCCTGGCACTGCCCACGGTCCCCTTGGCACTCAGCACTGGCAGGGTTCTTCAGGTGCCACATTTTATTTTATTTGCTGGTCAGACTCGTGTCAGGGACCAGGACAGACGACAAATGGGTGGCTCTGTAAGACCAGCAAAAGGCAGAATAAATTCCTGATGTGTTCTTGGACAGGAGGTTTGGCCCTGCCCGGTGAGGGGGATCAGCCCTGACCTCCTGTTGGGGGCAGGGGGATGGGATCTGCCCAGTGCCACTCCCCAGTTGTCACAGGGCTGTCCTGAGGACAAGCATTGCCAGCATTGGACTCCAGTGTGGGCTGGGCTGGCACAACTCCTGCAGCCACTGCACGCTCTGGGGTCCTGTGGCCATCAGAACCCCAGGATAAATAGCAATTAACTTAATGAGGATTGTTCCAGTGGCTGTAGTGGGCTTGTCAGCAGCTGTGAGGGTGGTCAGGTATGGGTGGATGCTGGAGGGAAGGAGGGTTTGACCTCCTTCCCTCCAGAACATCCCTCTGGGGATGTTCTGCAGCTCCTACATCCATCCCAGCAGGGGAGGGGGACTGACCTGGATGTGGATCTGTCCACAGCATTGAAGAGGAAGGGACTCTCTCTGCATCCTTTGACTACTGTTAATTTTCCTGCTTATTTTACCCTGCAGATTTCTTTGTGGTCCTTTAAAAAGAGGAAATGCTCTCCAATAGTTCCAGCAATGCTACTCCCCCTGTAATTTGAGGAGAGCATGCTCAGCCCTGTTGGTATTCCAGGTGGTGTCTGTGCTGGCAGAGCTCCCCACCAGGGCTCGTTGCCATAGGAGTCCTCACAGAGGGGCACGTTTATGGAGAGCCTTGTAGGGTTCCTAATTGTCTGTGAAATCTCCCCCAGCCAGGCCCTTGCTCAGCCTGGATGTCCCTGTTTGCACCAAAGTGCTCTGAGTGGGAGCAGCCCTGCTGCTGAGGGTGCTCCAGGGTGGACCACTTCATCCAGTGTGAAACCAGCTGTCCATTCAGTGCACCTTCTGTTTAAGCTGCAGGGAAGATAAGCAGTTCATATATAGAGTTGAAAATTAGCAACGCTTTTAGTCTCACCTTAGGATCAGGTTGGCTCTTTGGTGAAAGGTTTCTGTTCAAAGTGGGAAGGATGAGCAGTTTGATTTATATTTATTACAGCCCACGAGAAGCCAGATCAATGCTGCAGTACACCCTCATTACACCCAGGAGCCAGGTTTGGAGCTCTGGTTTGAATTACTGATGTAACTTCCTGGGAATGATCAGCAATAATGGGGAAGATGAAAAGAAAACAAAGTAGAGAACAGAGGTAGTTAAGTAAATGTGTGGTGTATCTGCTGAGTAGGCAGTGGGGAGTGTGAAGTCTGTGACTGATGCCTCTGAAAATTAAATATTCTTGGATCTGTGTGACTGTTGCCTTTGATAATTAAATGTTTTTGGGGATGTGTATATATGTGTTGTGCCAGCAGCTTTAGAAGCGGTTAAAGATCCGTGAATCCAGGAGCTGCTCAGGATTAAGCAGCATCACTGGGAAGAGTCCAGGCAGGACTGGAGGCAGGTGGGTGAGGCTGAGGTTTGGGCTGAGCATCCACAGAGGTGGCAGCACATCCCAGGGGTTCCCTGAGCTCCTCCTCCCCACTGTGCTGGGGATGGACTCGAGGGGAGCCGCAGCGTCACCCCTGCACTTCAGGGACACTTGGAAATCCAGAAGGGTCCCTGTGAAACCCTCTCCTCAGCCTTGTCTACAGCACCCCCAGCAACAGAGCACCCAGAGACTGCTCAGGGATGGGTACTCACCTGCTGGCTGGCACCTGGGCCATTTGGCAATAGGTGTGGTGAAGGAGAAGACAATAGAAGTGGAAAGAGATGGTGGCAGCAGATAACAGAGCAGGTGGGATTTTGCTTGCAGGGAGGTGAGGATGTGGCCTGGATTGGGAATGAGAATGCACAGGGGACTCCTCAGGACCACTTGGTGCCTGTGCCCAGGGCCACCCTGGCAGCTGGAATTGCACTGCTCTGCCCTCCAGCAGAGCTGGGAGTGAGGAGCTCTGCTGTGCAGAGTAGGGGGCAGGAGGGTCTGGCATCTCCCTCCTCCATCAGTGCAGAAGGTGGAAGAGCCATTGTTTAAAGCATCTGCTTCAGTATTTCTGAAGCTGTTGCTGGATTCCTTCCAGATGAATCTAAATTGGAAGGTGTTGCAAGTGCCAGATGGAGCAGGGATATGTAACAGAGAAGTATGAAAGGCTTGAAAATACAGGCAACGTCTTTAAAGATAAAACCACAAAAAGAAAAGCTTAACAGGCCTTGAGGGGAAGAAACCACAGACCTGGTCCTTGGTGGGAAGGAGGGACATGAAAGGAGCTGTGACAAAGGATCCAGGCAGCTCTAAAGCAGGTGGAAACATTTTCATCACTGTTCTTTGGTCTAAATGTGGCTGGTTTATTGTTGTTGGGCACTTTTGTTTAATTTTAGCCTATTAGCTCTGCTGCAGCTCTGATGAACGTGAAAAGTGAGAAATAAATTCATTGTTCTGCCTCGGAAGCTTTGCTTCTCATCCTCTCTGCATCCTGCACTGCAGGCTGTTCCTCCCTGCTTGTCCCAAATAATGGAATTATTTAAGTTGGAAAAGTCCTGTGAGACAGTCCAACCATTCCCCAGCACTGCCAAGGCCACCACTAGCCCCTGTCCCCAAGTGCCACATCCATGTGCCTTTTAAATCCCTCCAGGGGTGGGCACTCCCCCAGTGCCCTGGGCAGCTGTGCCAGGGCTGGACAATCCTTTCCATGAAGAAATTTATCCTTATCTAAACATACCCTGGCACAACTTGAGGGCATTTTCTCTTGTCCTGTTGATCAGCTTAGGGCCTCGAGCATCCATGCAGTGCTTAACCTGCTCCCACTGCTGGACTGGAAGTGTCTGTTTGGTTTGAAAACTGGTACCTGGATATAATTCCTCAGGAGGAGATGGGAATTAACTTATATTGCTGAATGCCAAGAAAATGGCAGTTTCTGTGAAAATCCTCATTGTCCTTTATATGAGTGACAGTAAATGGGACGTGCAGATGCACCTCAGAGCTGGGGGTACAAACACTGCACCCCAAGACAGCACAGCTGGTCCTGTGTTTAGAAATAGCTGCATTTTGAGGGTGTGCTTCTTTCACTTGCCAAAGCCACAGAAACTTGGGCTCCAGCTCAGCCTTATCCTTGGCTACCACTGATGCCGCCTCCACGATGCTCCCACGTGGTGCCAGTTCTGCTGGAAATGATGTCCTTTGGATCTGGGTGATATAAACAGTGTTTGTGAGAGGCACTTTATTAAAAAAAAAAAAGGCAATAAAAAGCAGGACTCCAATGAAAGCTCCTGCTTTTGAAGGGTACAGGAGCTCGTGTGGTGCCACATTTGTTTTGTTTGAAATAGCCCTTTGCAGTATTTTTGCTCCATTTTCAGTGTGCATCATGCCATGATGTCATTAAATTATTAATGCAGAGGCTGAGAGGGCTGTGTGAGCAGCTGAAGTGCATCACTCGCTGGGCTTTGATGCTTTCCAGCCTTGGGCAGAAGCACCTTTGGCACGGGACCTGTTCAAGAGCTGCTCTCCCTCTGTGAACCGGTTGGTGTCGGGGCTCTGGGTCCATCTCCCAGCCCTGAGTCGAGGCACAGCCCGGTGCCTGCAGGGCTGGAGGGGGCTGGGCTGGCTCCAGGCTCCAGCTGGGACACAGCCCCCTTCTCCAGGCACAGGAAAGGCTCCTCCATCCCTGGCCTCGCCTGGCCAGGAGCAGCTCTCCTGTGCGGATGGGTCAGGTGATGGTGCTGAACCTCAGCAGGTCTGAGGCTGTGCTGGGCACAAGAGCTCCAGGCGGTGGGAAGGGCTGGGATACACGTGGATCTGGGAGGTGTCCACCCTCATGGTGCACCCCTGCAGCAGGTGGGTCAGGGAGTGAAAGGGTGTGGTGGCTGCTCCATCCCTGGAAGAGTTCAAGGCCAGCTTGAGCAGCCTGGGCTAGTGGAAGGTGTCACTGCCCATGGCAGGGGTGGCACTGGGTTATCTGTAAGGGCCCTGCCCACCCAAACCATTCTAGGATTCTGCCCTCTGATTTTCAGGAATTTTGAACTTGGATGAGACATGAAAAAGTGGCTTCACAGATATGTCAGAAAGAGCTGCTTTTATTTCTTGGGTTTCCTCGCTCTTTTCCAACACAGACCTTCAGAATCTTTTTTAGGGTATTCTTTGTTTATTTTGTGTGATAGAGCACATGGCATTTGAAAGGGTGCTGTACACTCCAGAAAAAAGGTTTGTAGTTATTTGACATGCACAAGGTACTCTCATTCCATACCCACACTTTGGGCAGCATCTCCAGGGTTTGTTGTGCAGGAGCAGAAGGGCAGAAATGGCTCCTGTGGTGGTTGCTGCAATAGACAAAGCTGATTTCTAGCAGGTGCAGTAGATCTACATTAAAAATCTGATTTAGGTACTTGAGTGCACATCACAACAGAATTTGGTTCTAATTTGATATTCTTCTGTGATGAAAGTCATTAATAGTAATTATTTCAAGGAACAATTTTCATGGGTCTCTTTCAGTTTTCACTCAGTGTCCCTCCTGGGGGAAAAAAAAAATCTTCTGAAATATATTGAGACTGTTTTTCACCCCCAAAATTATTTGTGAACTGCTTCTTCATTGGCATTTCCATAGAAATGATGGCACTGTCATGAGGCAGCATTTCTTGTTTATTTTCTGTTTATGTTATGTGTAATAATGTCCAGTACTTGCATATGAATTTGTCAACACCACCAAAGGAATGAATGTGTTGTGATTCAGAAAATAATTGTAAAACATGGCACTGTGGCTGCGTTTACAGAAAGCAAAGAGCTACTGGTGTCCCATTGTGCTGCTCTGGCAATGCCCCAGAGCTCCAGTGCAGCCACTGGGCTTTGGCCATGACCATGGTGGGGCATTCCCAACCCATCCCTCGTAATTCCCACAGGTTTTAACTCCTCTGCAGGGCTCATCTCCAATGAAAATGGTGATCTTCTGACCAGCAGGTGGAAGCAGAGAAAAAAAACCTCTCCAAGGCTCCTGTGTGTTTCCAGGCTGCTCACAGAGAAGCTGTTTTTTAAAACTGCAGACCATTAGGACATGTAAAGTCCTGTCTTAGCTCATCTGGTCCATCACAGCCTGGTGTGGGTGATGTGGAGCAGCTTCCTCTGGTGCCAATTGCTACCAGTGGGCTTTTTGCTTTAATCCTTCCCTACTTTTCTATATCATAAGCAGCAGGAAGGCAAATTTGCACTTAGAGCCTGTGCTAGTGCTGTCACTTATTCTGTTGTGTTGCATTTCCCTGCAATATAAAAGATCTTGGTGAAGCATCAGGCACAGGGTCAGTACAGACACTCAATCTTCAGTCAAGGCTACAGTGGTAGGACAAGTTGGCACTATCAAGATCAGATTTGGTTGTTTTAGGAGTCTGTGATATCTCTCTAGAGGCTGTTTGTCAGTAGATATTTGTCTGCTGTGAAGTGCTGTTGCCTTGTCCTGCCCCCTGGTTCCCAACTTTCCTGTAAATAAAGAAAAAAAGATGAGTATTTGCATCAGTGTGAGGGTGTGGGGTGGGGGCTTGCAGAGCTTGTGGTCTCTGGGGTTGAGGTGGCCTTTGTGTCATGGTTGTGGTGTCTGGTCAGTCAGAACTGGGAGTTCATTTCTATAACCATCACACACGTCTGTTTTCTTTGGTGAGAGTTAAGTTCTGGCTGCTCTGATTAGTATGTCAGATGTCTGACAGTGCTGGGAACTGATGAATTATGTAGATCCATAAGTGCTAGTTAATTAACTCGTGGTGGACAACAAGCAGTGGCCTTCAGTTGGGGAGCAGAAGTGCTGTCTTACCCTGGTTCTGAATCAGTATAACTTGATCATGTAATATAAATGTATCTCATGGCTCTCTCCTCAGGAAATGGTTTAGTTTCCTTGTAATTGCAGTAGTTTTTAGCTTTATCTTTTCCAAAGTATTGGCAGCGTTTGCAGAGGGGTAAAAAAGCATTGCAAAAGGAAATAAATACAAAGTTGTAATGCTTTATGCATAATAAAAGTGCATTTAAGCTCTAACATGTCATATAATCATTCAGCCATTTCACAGACTGATGAATTCCTGAGCTCAACCACTTCAGAGGGGGAGTAGCAATGTGAAATCCAGAATAAAGATCCCAAACCAGGAAGCAGCTCATTGGTTTAATGGGTCTTTCTGTCTTTCTCAGTGCTCAATGCTCCGTGCTTGAGAGTTCAGGAGCAGGAGATGACAAACCTCCTGCTCTCGGGCCGTGATGAAGGAGCTCCGTGTGTGTTTATGCCAATGTTTACAGCAGAAAGGCAGGTGGCACTAATGCTTGAGGTGCAGAGCCAGCAACAGCAGAGCAGAAGGGAATGCCCCCTCACTGCTCGAGCTGGACTGAGACACCAGCCCATAGACCAGAGTGTTCTGATTAATGGCTGTAAAAGCATCTCTGAAAACTGAACGGGATGTTTTTGTTTGAGTGAGTTATGATGGCATCTTTTATCCTTAAAATATTTACAGATTTTTATTATTTCATACAGGGAAAAAGATTACCCTTGTTAGTGTCAGCTGAGGCATGATGGAGCTCTAGGAGCAGTTGTTTTCACTCTTATTAGAGAGATCTTCATATCAATCCTTGCTTTATGGATTGTAATAGAGCTGCTGTAACAGCAGTAATTGGGGAAATTAGTTTGGACAGTTGCATTAATATTCATGCATTCCTGCAACAGCTCTGTGCTAATTAGTGTCTCTTCCTGCTCGATTATGGTGGCAAAATGGGATGGAATAAATCTCCAGGGTTAACTTGTGCACTGAACGTGGTCACCAGGCTGAGATGGAAGGGTTGGGGTGGCTTGTGCTGGAGCTGCTCCGTTCCTGGGAAGGAGCTTTGCTGGAGCATCTCGGCCCAGGCCAGGCTCTACAGGAGCCCTGAAGTTCCTGGGCAGGAGAAGGATGGGGAAGTTTGAAGTTTGCTTCTGAGGAAACACAGTCACGTTGTTGGCTGTGATTATTGTGCAGTAAGCAGGAGAGATCCAGCTCTGGGGAATACCCCTCTGCACTGGCCCAGAAATGGCAGAGGTGGTCACACAGAGTCTTTTCCATCTCTAATTTCTGTAGTCCTAGAAGGTACCAATGGGAGAACTGAGATCTTCCTGCCTGATTTAATGAGTTTTGCTGTCATATTTTTTCCCCTTCTCATTGAGAGCTCTAAAATGAACACAGTGACGGTTGGTGCCCTCAGTCTGGGGACAGCAAAGGGGACAGTCCTCCCTCACTGCATCACCTGGGATGTTGTTGCTTTGTCTGGCTGTGTTTTGAATGGATCTGTAGGTGGGGAGCTCTGACACAGAGGATTTGGGAACACATTGTTTGTACACAAAGCTTGTAGTCCCTGTGGGGTTCAAATGATCCCTTGCTCTTGAGTGATCCATGCAACAGTGTCTCATGTCACAGCACTGAGCCCCAGAGCCGTGCTCTGTTCCCCTGGTAGGAGCTGTGTAGTCCTCCCAGGAGCAGAACAGCCCCACCATCCCTGTGGCACAGCTCAGAACAGGATCCCATCGGTCACCTCCTTTTTCTGCTGGGCTGGGGTTGTGTCTGGGGCACCTGCAGGAGGCTGTAGGGATGGAGAGAACCTTGTCAAGAGATCTGCAGGGCTCTTGCCATCTCATTAAACAAAAAAACCAAAATGAAACAAACAAAAAAACCAAAATGAAACAAACAAAAAAACCAAAATGAAACAAACAAAA
>JAWWMO010000192.1:0-24952 GCA_035047845.1 Dendrocincla fuliginosa | reverse complement strand
GGGGGGGGGGGAAAAAAAAAAGGAAAAAAAAAAAAAAAAAAAAAAAAAAAAAAGGAAAAACTTGTAAAACTTTTACGCCAAACAAAGTTATAAAAACTCTTCATGCGTTAAGATATCAAAAGCTTTATAACAATAATAAAGCGTGTGCGCCGTGTGTGTTAAACCTGCTCCGAGATGCATTAAATGCTGCGCGGCTGAGTTAAATATTAAACGTCATAAACGCCACGCGGGGTTCAAAATGAGAGTGTGGGGGGGCTTCTTTTTCCAGGGGAAAAATGTGGGGTCTCCCCAGCGCGACCCCCCCGGCTCCCTGGGGGCGGGGCGGCCGGGGAGCCGCGACCCTCTCTGATTCCCCTTTATTACAAAAAGGTTAAAGGTGATGGACTTGACTTTATTGAAGTTCAAAGACATCATATATTCACATTTTTCTTCCTGTGGGTCTCACTCCCACTGCTGCATCCCGTGGCCCACCTCGGGAAAGGACAATTTTGGGCTTTTTTCCTGCGTTTAAATGGGAGGGGGACCCTCCCCGGGCCCTCGCCGCCTCTGTCCCCCTCCGTGGAGGAGCTCGCTGGCCACAGACACATGTCCCGGCTCTGTTCTGCTTGTCCGCTCCCCCAGTGTGGTACCCAAAGCATCTTCAGTGCCCCCCGTACTCCCCCTTCTCCCCCCTCCCTCCCCAGAACATTAACAGCCCTTTTCCTACATGGCACTGATGCTTAATGCTGCTGTAAACTCCCACATGGTCTATAAACTTGGATTTTACAACTGGCATTCCATTTTAGCTCGCGAAAACTTTGAACTAGGCCTACAGTTTCATTGTGCTGCAGTTGAACTGGAGCCTTGGAAAAGGAGGGGGGTGAGAGAAAGGGAAGGAGGGAGAGAGAGAAGAGGGGGAGAAAAAATCCCTGGGCAAGACTCCCTTATTTGTTTACTATTTACTGCGGAAGTCTTTTCCTTTAGCCAGACGGGGTAATTAAGAAAAATTAAGCTGTTTAGTGCTGCAGTCTTTATTACAATGTCTAGACTAGCCGCTTTTGTCCGGACAGCCGCTGCTGTTACGGAGCATTAACTGCCTCTTCTGACCTCCCGATATTCACCTTATTGCACCTCTCTTTGGTTTTCCTAACCTTGGGAAGGTTTGGCAAACCCTCATTAAAGAAAGGTGCTTTTCTTGTGGGTTTTTGGGGGTCTTTTTCGGAGGAGAAGCTCCCTCCTCAGGCGCGTCTCGCCGCGCTGCTACATCTGCCAGGAAGATGGCTCCGATCTTCATCTTGGCTATTTAACTTTTTATCCGAAAAAAAAAAAAAAAAAAATCCCCCTCCTTTCGCCTCGTTTATTGATTATAAATCTTAGGCGAGGTTTTAGGCCCTGGACAAGCGTCCTTTCAGCTCTCAGTCTTTGCAAAAATAAATATAAGAAAATAAAGGAGCGTTTTGCCATCCACCCAGCTTTTTTTTCCCCCTTCCCTTTCCCACTCTTTTAATGAGAAACATCCGTCTTAACATCCTTTCAAGATCATATCGTGGCGTAACCAGGACGGGTCTATCACGAAAGCTTGAAGTTGGTTTGGATTTAATTGCTCAGGGGGTGCGTAGGGGTGTTGGGATGGTGCAAACGAAGAGCATTTTTGTGGGTTTATCAATTTTTTTTCCCCTACCGTTGTCAAATAAAATCAGAAGACACCATCAAAGGTTTGTTGTTTTGTTTTTTTTTTTCATTCAACAGGGTTGTATTTAAAAGCAAGGATGAGAATTTTACAAGAACACGCTCAATGGATGGGAATAAAATGTGCTGTTTCTTGGCTGCTGGGGGGTTTATCCCCCCTTGTATCCCACCCCCCGCCCTCCTCCATGTGCACAATCACATCAGAAAGCAGGAGAGAATCCACACTGGAAACCTCGAACATAAAAACCCTCCCTCCCCCCGAAAAATAACCCTTGAATAATCGTATTTACACCAAATTCATGCACCACATCACCAACGGCATCTTCGCGGTTTCTTTGTCCTCGACAACGTTGTGTCGCTTTCGGCCACTGCGAGAAAAAGTCATTGTGCAAGGAGGGGGGAAAAAATCACTTTCTGCCCTGTGCCTGGGAGTTGAACTTGTTTTCCTTAAGCAGGAATTTAAGGACTTGACTTTGCATTTGTGCTTTGTAGGTATAAGGTATCCTTGACTTATGGAAATGCAGCTCGTCTCTCGGTGGAATTCGAGTTTCATTCAATTTTATGTTGGTTTTTTTTTAAAGGAGACTAATATCTTGTTCTCATGAAAATGCAAAAAGATTAACTACAACCGGAAAACAGCGAAAGACATCTGGAGCCAAATTCGGAGGAGGATTACTGGGCCAAGAAAAATCCTATAAATTTCAGTTCGCTGGTGAATACAAAGAACTCCCCACCAAACGTGGGCTCCAAGGTGGAGGTTTCAGATTAATACGGGCCCTATTAGAGCAGATTGCAGCGAGTCCCATGAATATGGATGATGATATTTCTGATATGCACTCAGGTATTTAAACTCCTATGGAAGAAACCCACACCACAATGACCGCAAAGAGGCTTTTAAGAGGGGAAATTCTAATAAAATGGTCAAATAAAATCATAATGTAGAACAGCTTGCAATGTCTTTATTTGCCACAGAATTTCACAGAGTGTCTCGGGGACTCACTTTACATACACAAAGAATTTTTTTTTTAATTATTATTCTTTCTCAAGAATTTTTTTTCCCTCTTGTTCTTCGTCTCCCTTTTCCAGAAAAAATAAAATAAAAGCACTACGAAATTTATATACAAACCACTTCAGAGGCAGTTTTTGCAAATGTATTTTTGCCTGGATTTTCCCCCCACTCCCGACTCCGAATGTAGAAATGAGACTGGAGAGAACAGATATACGGATATAAATGGATCTATATGCACACGCTTCCATAGATCTGCCTATATGGATTTTGTTAGATGGAAAGGGTGGATGGAAGAGGTGGAAATAATGATCCTTCTTCGAACACAGAGGGGTAGGGTGGGTGTGAATGTGCACATCCACACGCACAGAAGGACACACATGTCGGTGTGCTCCTACACACACACACACACACTCACACACACACACACACACACACACACACACTCACCCCAGATGAAGTGATTTGATCCTACAGGGAGACTTTGGCCGCTCTTGTGATAACACAGCTGCAGACTGAAATCACCGTGGTAGTAACACAGCACTGCGATTTATTCAAATGGACAGGCTGCCTAAAGAATAATAACAATAAAAATAATAATAATAATATAATATAAAAAAGGGAATTCCAACCTGTTCAGGAAAAAAAAAAAGGAAAAAAAAAAAGACTTAAATTAAATGTTCATGGAATTCAAGTCCTTGAATCGGGAACTGAAAGAAAATCTCTCTCCTTTTGTTACTCAGCACTGCCCCAGACTTACAAATATGAAAAGGCTTAAACTTTGAGGTTGCTTTGTCGACGCAAAGGGCAAACCCATGCTCGCAACTGTTCCTCCTCGAGACACAAACACTTCACCAGCAGAGGGGATTTCAAAAGATGTTCACAACAAGGGATTTCCAGAGAAATACTGCAGGCGGTCTCTGCTTAATTTTTTTTCTTTCATTCTTCTGTTCTGAAACCAAATTTTAACCTGTCGGTCAGTGAGATTTAACATCCTGGACAACTGGAGCCTTTTTTCTTTGTTTATATAGACATTGAAGAAAAATTCTCTCTCTAGCTCTCTGATCTGGAATTTCGAATAGGGGCATCTCTTCTTCCTCGTTCTGGGAGCACCTTAAAAGAACCAGAAGGCAGGGTAAATATCCCAAGGAAACGTAGGACAGAGTCAGCAGAGACATAGGAGTAGCTTCATAACTCCAATTATTAATGCAGGGGGGAGATATCCTCAGCCTATTGTTAGGGGTAGCAGAGGTGAGGTTACACAGGGTCTTAAGGACCGTGGGGTAATTATTTCCCCACTGCACCGAGCCCAACGCAAACATTTCACAGGCAGACCTTTTGGGAGCAGATCGGTTATTTTTTTCAATAAACCCCAGCCTGGGAGTGGAGGCAGGAGACTGCTGGAGCAGAGTTTAGGGAGGCTGGAAGGGGGAAACAACCCACGCTCAGCTGCAAATCTGTTATCTGTATAGAAACAGCATGAGCAAGGTTGGAATTAGAGGAACTAGATATTATGTTCTGCATAAGTTTTTGATTAACTCCAGTCCTCGCCACACACGCAAAAAGGAATCAAAGTAAGAGAACTTCGCATCTGAGCTGCAAAAGGGGGACTTGCATCACGAAAGCAAATAGGGAAACAAAACAACCCTCCCCTCTTCCCAAAAGAACCCCACGCTGAACACGAACTTGCAAAGTTGCCTGGATTCAGCCTTTAAAACAGCTCCAAGACTGCCTAGGAAATGTGAGTGCATGCAAAAAAAAAACCAACCCAGAAGACCCAAACAAACCACCACGTAAGTAAAAGCCCTTCCTGACAAAAGCTAAACGCTCCACCAGGCTTGGAGGAGAATAAACGCCACTTTAAGCAGAAAAGTGGGAGAAAATGCTCCACTTCGCCTGCAAATTCGGCAGATTTCTCCCTTAGCACTGCACCTCCTCCGAGAGAGGGGGCTCAACATACAGTTTTAATTATAAATTAAAAAAAAAAAAAAAAAACACAACAAACCACCCAAAAGCTGCCCCAAATATTTCGCATGCATCTTAATGCCTGAAAGAAAGCACAGGCAGCTAAAGTAGTGTTCTGCCCAATTGCCTTTTACCCTCAGCAACCCGGGACCAAATCCTTTTAAAATGCTCATGTAAGTTCATGATCAAAGTTAATATTTGTCACGATGGTGTGCTTTTAAAATTTCACAGACTCTAAGATACTGTGTCTGCGCCTAACATCTCCATTTTTTTCAAAGAGCTTTTCCCATCGTAAAAATTCTTCTCGTTGGAAGAAAGAGCTTTGTAGGTTATAATAAAATCCTTTGAATGCTTATAAAACTCCACATAAAATTTGACCGACAAAACACACGGGCTAGTCCCTTAACCTTTCCATTTACTGCTCTACCTACTCGAATTGCTGCTTTTGCTTCCTTCCTTGGTGACAGAAGAGGACGAGGCTGAAGACCCTGGGTTTGTGTTTTCCTCTTCATCTTCCGGGTCTATACCTTGCTCTCCGCGGGATGACAGCGCGTGGGGTTGGGACTCTGCCTCCACTTTGCCCTCACCCTTCTGCAGGCAGGTCTCGGTCGGATTTTCCGCCCCGCAATAGGCATTTTCGAAGAAACGGTCGAACCCTTGGGGCAAGACAGTGTTTTTGTTCATGCTGGTGTAGAATCCCGTCGATGCCGGGTGGTTGGAGCTGGGGTGGTGGTGGCTGTACACGCTCTCGTTTTTCATTAGCATTTCGGTCATGGTGGAAGGCGGGATGCACTCTCTATGCATCAGATCTTCTGCGGAATAACACGAGGCGTAATTGCTTCGGTGGTGCCATTTACTTGAGGGGTCTAGACCATAGGAGACCTCTCGCACGGGCTGCACTTGCGAGAGGTTGGTGGAGTAAGGGTAGGAGATTTGGCGAGAGGGGGCCTGTGGCAAGAAAGATGACACAGTTGAAAATTCAGGGACGTAATAGGTACAGCTGGGGAGGTAGAGATTAGAAGCGCAACCTGCCCTCTCTCCAAACTCAGCGCTCCGCTCCTTACGCGACTGGGAGCAGAAGTTGCCCAGGTTCACCGAGTTAAACATCTTTCTCCTTTTCTTGCTCCTATAGCTAGATGTTTTGGATCCGATGTGCGGAGGGGAAAAAATTTGGGAAGGCGAGATGACGCGCGATCCGTCTTAGTCGCTCCGGAGGACACGTGATCCAAAGTAGATATTGTCATATATCAGTTTGGAGCACTTAGATGCGTAGGAGTGGTTCACTTAGGTAAGATCTCAGAGGTTCAAACGATTGGTTTGCAAACACCGCAGAAACATTATGAAAATCAATTGCAGATTTGTATTCATTTTCCTGAAGGCACACCCCTCCGAGCATCCACAGCTGAACAAGTACAAGGGCTGGCTTGGGAACTTGCTGCTTTTTTTTTTTTTCCTCCCCTTGCTTTTTTTTTTTTTTCCTTGCCTTTTTTTCCCCCCCTTCCCTCCTCTCCTTCTTATTTGGATTCCTCTCGCTGCTTTCAGCAGGGTTTGGAGATGGGGTGGGGGCGATTTGGGCTGGGGAGGAGGGGGGGAGAGGGAGAGGGAGGGTCTAAGGGAGCTCGAACAGTGTTTTTCCACCCTTTTAAAAATATTTTAATTACGCTGATTATTGTAATTTATTATTCTGGCTATTTCTATCCTTAGACGTGTTCCTGGATAGGCTGTGGGTAGCTCAATAAAATCGCTGGAGGTGCAGAAGTAAGTTTTCCAACATTTCCCAATAAACGGGAATCCTTAGCAATTCCGGGCTGCTAAATTACGAGTCAATCTCTATCCATCTCTCTATCTGGGAGCGAGGGGGCTGGTGCTAATTAACAAGCTTCTAACATACGCTAATTATGTTGATCTCAATGTGCACATCAACTCTACATCACCGGGTTGACGTGCTTTATGGAGAATATTCCAGTTAAGCAGTGACAGGGACCGTGTGAAGTTTCCAACTCTGAAGTTAAAACAGGCCTGGCTTAATGACTTTTGATATCGAATTAGTGATATATCAAGGAATAGAACAAATGAATTAAGTCAATGTCTAATAAATATTCGAAAACCTACTTTAATGTTTGGTTAAATATTTATTACGTAAGAGTGGCATATTGAATATTTAATGCAATTGTTTATTGTCAATCAATGAATGTACTTTCAGCAATACTCTCATCATTTATTCTGCCAGCTGAATTAAAAAAGATATTCTTATTAAAGTCATTTGTCTTCTATCCCGCGCCCCGAGAGCCTTCTCTTTCTCAGTCCTGCTGCATTTGGATACGAAAAAACAGAGATAATGAAGCTTTGCCCGATATTTTGAGAATTTTGCAAAGAATTGCTCGGAAGAAACAGAATATGGGCAAACAAACAGATTCTTTTCCGCAAACCCAGTCGAAAGATGCACCTGAAGGGCGCGCAACTTCCGCGCTACCGGGGCTATCCCAGCGCCTTCAAATAGCCTGGAAGGCACAAAATTGCCCGCAACAATTGGGCGCTAATCGGGTTTTCACCTGGATTAGGAATCGTCTGCCTGAGGTGGGAAACGTTTCCCTGCCGGGCAGAGGCGGCTGCTTTCATCTACAGATGGAAATATTGCAGCGCATCCCCTTTTTTTATCCTTTTCTTCAGAGGATATCACCTAGGCATTTTCCTCCTTTAGTCTCCATTTTAAAACGCCGAGAAAAAAAGGAGAGAATAAATAAAAATATTGAATTGTCCACACGCAAACCCTAACTAAACCCTGTCCTGGGATTTATTTGGCGGTGGGCTGAACACTCCGAATAAAACTAACGCACCAGGAGCGAGCGAGATGCTTTTATAGGGGATCTTGTCAAATCGAGTCGCAGTAAATTCAAAGAACAAGAAGGGGGAAAAGGCAAATCTCAGCTTTTGAGCACTAAACTCAGGAGCAGAAAAAGCCTCGACGGCTGCCGTGTGTTCGCTCTCCTCCCTGCGAAAAAAAAACCCCTAATACATGGACACATCCGAAAATAACCAATTCACACAAAAGGAGAAACTGAGGGTCCCAGCCCCGCTCGGGGTTGTCCCTCTTGGAGCTGAGCATCCCTGGCCAGCTCCTCTCTCACTCCGCTTCCCTCTGATCAGTTTTGTTTCATTTGTTCTCATCCAACCTGCAGTTTGCTTTTGGTCCAAGGGGGTTCTTAATTCCCAGGCGGATGGAGAAAAACGGGGAGGAAAACGCACCTCGAGGAACGGGGCAGAAGTTCCAACCTCGCTAAAAATATAAGTATCCCGAAATTCTCTAGCAATGCAGGCAAAGGGCGGGGGAAAGTTGATTTTCACGTAAGGAAACGGCCCCGCACGCCCGTACCAGAAAGCGAGGCATTTCAGGATTCCCGAGCAAAAATTCCGTGGGTATTTCAGCAGAGCTTTCCAAACTCGAGTGGGAATCGGGCGGAGCGCCCGGATTTTGATGCATTTATTAGGAAATCTGGAAGGGAAACATGGCGGCTTCCCAGGCTCAGGTTGTTTGCTCTTCCTCACTTCGAGCCTTTCTCAGCCCCGTAAGGGAACAACGCACTTCGGACCATTTATTCTCTTTAATTTCTGGATTTCCCACCCTTCTCTGGCTTGGTATTTTCTATTTAAAGAGCCGTTCTCATAAAACCCTTTTTATAAGGGATCGGGGCGTGTGAGTGTCTCTGAATGCGTCTGTGAGGCGAGAGAGATGAACACACATATAAATATGTCTGTAATTGCGAAATGAGACGTGTTTCCCTCTCTAATGCACCGTTTGGCTGATGAATATATATATAAATATATATATATATATAAAAAGAGGGGCAAGAACTCTGGCTGTAGAGATGGATTTCTTCAGGTTTGTAATCCGCCTTTTTTATTACTTGGACGTCGTTTTGGGCAAAACTTTTAATTAAAGTGTCAGCGATCTTTTAACTTGGCTTTTTATGGACCGATATTAATACTAACTACAAACTAATAACGTTAAGCGATTGTTTATGAGTGTAATTATTTTTTTCCCAATTCCCTCTTGTTTGCAACCTTCGTGGAGCATCTTCTCCTTTCTGTTAGGAGGGGAAAGGCTCTAAAACACACATCTTTTTGTTGTTGTTTAGTCCAGTCTAGATTCCATAGAAGGCTCTAGGCGTGAAGTGTTGCATCCAGAAGAGGAATTGGAGCGTGTCCTTGAAAAAGCAATATCCAAGCAGCTCCTCAAACCCCAAACAATGCACACACAACCCTCCCCCCCCAAAAAAAAAACCCACACAAGAGCAAACAACAAAAATCCGTGTGGCATAAACCCCGCCGTCTCTCCTCTAGGTGCGTGAATAATTTATTGCCCTTCGTAGGTAAATACATCTAAACCAAACCCTGGTGTCGGTTTGGGTTTTAAACCCAGTTTAAAGGGTAGGATTTGGCTGTTTCCTGCAAGGAAGCAAAGAAGAGGCAGCTGTGGAGTCACAGCACTTGAATTTGACCACCAAAGTGACCACCATAAAACGGAATGAGGCTGGCGGCTCGCATTCCTTTTGGTTGCCCTAAAAAAAAAAAAAAAAAAAAGGAAAGGGAAAAAAAAAAAGACAAACAACTCTAAGGCATAACCTTAAAGCATCCAGAGCATTTCAATCCCTTCATTTTCAAACCCCCCCTTCATTTCCTAGAGAATGGGAAAGGTTAGAGCGTGGAGAGGGAAAGTGAAGAAAAGCTGCATTTGTGTTCTTTAAAGGGAAAAAAACATTCGGGGGGATTTCCGAAGGGGGAGGAAAGATCTGATTTTGTTGATTTTGAGACGACTGTGTGTATAAGATGAAACTGCCCCATTTCCCCCCTTTATTTAGTTATTTCACAGCCAGAGGGAAGGAAAAGGAGGCGGCAGCCCCGAGCTCCTTGTGCCTATTCTGTAATTACATACCGAAATACCCAGTTTTCATCCTGGCATCTCCACCGGCGATTTCTCCCTACCCAAACCGCCCCAGAAGAAAAAGTAAAAGCAAAAGCAAAAGCAAAGTGGAAGGAAAAAGAATTTCCAGCTCCCCTCCCCAGCCAACCCCCCCTTGCTCCGGAGTCCCCACTCATTTGCCTGATATAATGCGAACACTTAACACATTTAACAGCGTTTTCAGCAGGCAGATCGGCTCGAGGCTGGGGAGATGTGTTTTGCGTTACTAACAGGAATTTTAAGGGGATGTTCGAAGCGTTTCCTGACCAAAAAAACATTGTAGGGATTGTACCAAAATCAAAAACTTGGAGTTGTGAAAGCTGGCTTTAGCTGAGCTGTGTAAACATCTGAAGTTATATTTTGATTTAGGTTAATCCTGTACTTGAACTCTTCTCAATAAATCATTCTTATTTTCTTTTTTTTAACCCCCCTCCTATTGGGGAGAGAATATATGATTTTTTTTCCTTCCCACCTCTAAGCTGGGGTTATCCGAATGCAAAGTAAATTCGTTACCAGCCTCCCAACTTCGGTCAAAAACTTTTTTGTAAGCATTGCCATAAAGAAGCCTTTGTCCGAGCTCGTACAGTAGAGAAACCACTGACTGGAAGGGGGAAGCGAAACAAAAAAAAATTATTAAAAAAAAAAGGAAAAAAAGAAAAATCCCAACAAAAAGAGAAGGAAAAATAGAAGAGAATAGATTTGATACCAACCTGGCTTAGCACGTTACTCATTGCTACTTACTGTGCTCTCAAGATAATCTGCTGCATAATTTAGACCCTGAATCTTTCCCTATTAGAGCCAGTTGATCAGAGTTTGCTTTGCCTCCTGCTTTGGGGGAAAAAAATGCGGGTTTAGAGAGGGCAAAAACCTGTAAACGCGTTGCGAGTGGGGGCAAGAAGCACTTCTTTGGCAGCTGCATCTCCCAGCAGCTGCAGAGATGTGCTTCGCTTTTGCTAAAGAGGCTCCAACTTCTGATGTCTAATGACTTTGGCCTATCAGATGTTCTCAAAGTGATTTTTCCCTCCCTTCCACGAGGGTACTACAATGACTTGCTCAGATGGACTTCAAAAAAAAAAAAAAGGAGAGAGAATTAGAGGAAAGTCAGGCCAGTAAACAGATTACGAGACACCGCGTATGTGTCCGGGAAATCTGAAGGGAGAGACAATAGCTACAAGTGGGAAGCGCTTGGAAAATATTATTGTCCCCAAATGGCAGAGATAAATTTAACTGGATGCGTGCCAGGCTGCGAAAGAAAACTATATAAGCTGTGAACAATTCAAAGGGAAAGGAAAAAAAATTTACTTAGATCTCTCTAGACCTGAGCTGCAAGTTCAAAATCATGTGGAGTTAATCAAGATAAAAGCAGATTGAACTATGCTTCCCAACCGCAGGCAAGGCTGGGACTGTCTGGGATAAAAATGTGCGGCGGGTGTTGGATTCAAATGGCAGGGATGTCGCAGAGGCGCTAAGAAGAGCGGGGCTCAATAATAACCAATATAAGTCACACTTCGCCCATCGGCCTTCCCACTTCTTCATGTTTTCTCACCAGCCCCGGCTTCTTCCCCACCTTCTCCGCGGCTGAGGCCGGGGAAATATCAATGTCTGTGTGTTTCCAGCTATTTATTTACTTTCTCGTCCCCTGCCCGGCTCAGTTGCAGGGAGCTGCTGAAGCGGCGAGTTTGGAGAATTCAAGTAGAACTTCACAGCGAGCCGCTGCGAAATTCAGCTTGGAGGAGACAGGAAACACAGAGAGCTCGTTAAGCAACACCTATTTCTATTCCCCTTTCTTCCCCCCTCCTCCAAACCTCTAAAAATACTGATTTAAACACAAAGGAATACATATAAAACACACTCAAGCCTTTAAAATAAAATAATCCTTTATTCGCCAGACGTTCCCTCTTGATAACTTTAGCAGCGCCACTAAAATGTGTAAAACTGTGTGAAAAGTCGGAAATTGTGGCAGGGAAAATGTGTTTTCTGTTGGGTAGCCCATTTATTAGCAAAATAGCCCCGAAATGCAGAGTTCAGAATAGAATGTGGGCGTTTAATCCTCCCCCAGCCTGGTTCAAACCGCACACACGTTCACATGCGTGGTGCTTAATCCTTAAATACTCAGGAAATCATTTCCAAGTATTGCACTTTAATACTTTGGCTCCCGCAACCCTCTTTTTTATTATTTTTGATTTTTTTTCCCACAACAGCCAGCACAGAGATGTATTTCCCTCAGACAACCATTGATCAAAGCCGGATCTCCAAAGTTTATGGGGATAAACTTCAATAGTTTGCCATCGAGAGCGCGACGGCGCTGGGCTCCCTCGTCCATCCCCGCATTAATCAGAATAAAATGAAACAAAATCCTTCAGCTGCTCCACGGAGTGACATTTTCCAAGCGTGTCTCCAGCCTCGGAGAAGATAAATGCCACCGGGAAGAAGGGGAAGGTATGACCTCCCTCCATCCATCCCCCTCCATCCACCTATGGAGCCAATGGATATACCTGCCTTGCCCTGCTCACCACGGCCCTTCGCCTGTAAAATTTGCCCTTTGGTGCAAATCCATCTCAAGTTTTCAGGTGGAGAAGCACAGGGATTCGGGTACGGACATCTCCTAGATAAGTTTTTTTGTTTACTCGCCGCCCTATGCAGGCAGCGCTGCTCTTTCACACCCCTGCAGAATAAAAAATTACATTCGCGTCTTTTTCTTCCTTGGGGATGAGGGTGGAGAGTTTTGTTGGTGCCAGAGTCAGTTGAAATTAATATAGATCTAAATTAATGCAACCGGAGCTCTCATTTAAGAAGGCACTGGCTTTTAAAACTTCATGTATTGAAAGCAGATAAATTATGAATTAAAAATCGGTCCAATGATCAGACTCTTCTCTAATCTCTCTTTCCAGACCCTCCCCATGGATTTTTTTTCCAATTTTTTTTTCTTTCTTTCTTCCTTTCTTTCTTCCCTTCCCTCGCTCTCTCTCTTTCTTCCTCTCTTTCCATATTTATTATAAAATTGTGAGTCTGTAGCACAGGCAGCTCTGCAGAAGCATGAAGTTATTCGCATTTACCCCATAAATACACATATTTATTCATTGCTACCTTGCATTCATGCCTTCTGATTGAATATCTCTGTGGATTTCTACCCCGTAGAGCACCGATTTGACTGAAATAATCCTATGATTTCCAAATATCTGCAAAATCGGCTTCCCAGTTGCCCTGATCTCCTTCCACACTCTCCCGTGATGGGTGTTCAGCCTTTATTTTACTGTTTGAATGGACTCCAAGGCTGAAAACCAGGTGCATATTTGTTGCTACGTTCTCTCAGGAGTGGGAAATAAGGCAAAGTGGAACCTTTAGTCCTCCCCTGGTGTTCGTGGAGAGCGGGGAGATGGGTCGCAGCCCCGGGAGATGCACAGTCCCATTGTCACATCCCGGTGGCCGGGAGTGTGTCCCCATCGCCCCCCACGCACGAACTGCCCCTCCGAAGAGAAGCAAAGAGCAAAACCCTCCCCAAAGCGGGAATATCCCCTTTGTCACGGGTGGGGTCCCCACTGGGGCTCGGCTCGGCGCGGGGAAGGATTCAGGGCTCGGGGGCTGAAAGTGGCTGCAAAGACACAAACCCAGACCTGGCCAAAGTCCCCTCCCGGCTGAGCTTTGTCCCCTTTCTGCCGTTTTCCCACGGCCCAAGAGCCATTGGGTGACTTCGGGTGCATTGGACTGTGTTTTCTCCGCTTGATTTTGGGGGATATTTTAGGTCCCACTTCCCCCTTTATTTATTTATTATTTTCCCCCCTGGTGTGCAGACAAGGACAGGACTCAGCGCAAGGTAAAGGGTCTCGGGGGTTTTACCCCCCTACTCTTGCACCCGACCCTCCCTTTTCACCCCATTCCCTGCGGTTTTGCTCATTTAATATTAACCCCTTTCCCCGCCTTTTCCCCCCGGGCTCAGCCCTTGCTCAGGCCTTTCCCCCAAGTCAAAATTGAGCAAAAATCAGCTGTAAACCTGCATTAAAATCCACATTATTTCATTTAGTTGTTCCCCATGTCCGAGCACCTCCAGCAGACGAGTTTAGCTTAACCCCAAACGTCCCCTACACCCACCTAACCACCCCCCCCCATATTTAAGGATTACCCCTCTACGTCTAATCTTTCCCCTCTCTGAGACAAAATATTCTGCCCCTCTCCCTCCCTCCACCCCCTTTTCTTTCTGCCTCTCTCCTTACCGAGCGAACTTCATTGTTTTCTGGAGGAAATGGTAATGTTCAGACATTAAACCTTAATTGGGCTTTTCTTTATGATGTTTAATTTCCTCCATGGCAGACGGGTTTGCATCTTGGGGGGAAAAGAGGAGAAAGGGGGAAAAAATGAGGGGGGGGGTGGGGAAAGGAAGAAAGGAGAGTAAGACCATGGTTGAAGTCTGAAGTCCGGCTTGGTGGGGAAGAAAGGATGAAAAAAAACAGGATTTGGAGGAAAAGCTTCCAGAGAATCGACCTATCCCTTTGCTGTTCCCTCGCTTCGCTGCCCCTTGCCGGCTGGAGCGGGGGGAAAAGGGGGTTTAATTAAAAGCAAGGTTGCGGCACCGAGAGGGAGGTCGCCGGCAATGGCTTTGCCTCGGGGCCCGCGGCGGAGCTGCGCGGCCGGGCCGCGGAAGGGAGGCTGGAGCCTTAACTTGACCTTCACTTTGCCGGGGCGGCCCCCGCCCACCCAGACGGGCAGCCCAGACGGCTCCTCCCGCGGGCAGCG
This sequence comes from Dendrocincla fuliginosa, assembly GCA_035047845.1. Taxonomy (NCBI): domain Eukaryota; kingdom Metazoa; phylum Chordata; class Aves; order Passeriformes; family Dendrocolaptidae; genus Dendrocincla; species Dendrocincla fuliginosa. The sequence goes on along the minus strand of JAWWMO010000192.1, from coordinate 10,622 downwards.
CGGGCGGCCGCGGAAGGACGGGGAGAGGGGAGGGAAAGGCAAATAAATCCTAAAAAATACAGAGAGGGGAAACATAAAGAATAAGGAATCTTAAAAATGAGTAAAGAATAAAAAAAAAAAACAAAGGGGTGGAGGGTAATGCTGGGCAGCTTCTAGCCCAAAGCCTCCCAAAAATCAAAATTTCCAAAATTTCTTCACAGTTTTGGAGGGAGATGGGGAGAGGGGGTGAAAGCAAACTTATCCACTGTCAAAAGAGAAGTAAAAAATTCTAGATTGTAGTCAGACCCTTCTGTCTCACTCTGTCCTCCCCGAGAAATCCCCCTCTTATCCCACCACATCCCCTTGACCACAACCCCTCCCGGCCTCCAAACAGACACCGAAAATCCCACAATATATTTTTCCTCAATATCTTCCCCCCAACCTCCTCCCCCAAGATTCCCCTCAAAATCTCTTTTCCCCAGTAAAGAAGGGACAATACAGAACCTCTGCAGCCCGCGCCGCTCCTCTTTGCAAAGAGATATTTTCTTTAGCCGCATTTAAAAAAAAAATAAAAATAAATAAATAAAAAGAGAAAGAAAAGTCCCTGGCAGAGCCATTCCATGAGGTTGGGAGGATTTTTTAAAACTTTGAGTAGAGGATTCCCGGACTTTGATAAATGCATTTTGGGTGAAAAAAGGGGGGAAAAAATAAAAGTGCTTGTGCAGATGTGAAAGTTTGTCGGTGTTGAGCCGCCTTTGTGTGTGTCTGGGGGGGGAGACAGATGCTTTATTTCACAGACTCTCTATAAAGAGATAATTATATCTCTAGTTCTCCACCGGAGCAATAAATACTCTTCATCCACAATTACAGATGAAGATGGTTGGTTTAAATACCCATAAAGTCAGTGTTTGGGCTCTGGCTGGAAGTTGGAAATGTGGGAATTTTTCAGGGGGGAACGAGGTGTAAAGAGCTACAGCGAGAGCAAATCGGAAGGGAAAACCTCCTGGTTCCAGCAGCGCCCCAAAACCGCGCTGGGGGTGCGAGGAACTGGCCGGGCCTTGGCAGGACGTGGGTGAGTGAGGAGGGTGAGTTGTGCCGTACTCGGACCTTACTCCACGGTTACCCACCCGAGCTCTGCACAGGCATTTCCACTCCGCGGGGTCTTCACATACCCCCACGCCCCGCATTTACTCCCGCAGATCCCCCCCCGCATTTAATTTTTAGCGAAGAAAAAAAAAACCCGGTCTACACCATCTATTCAAATATTTTCTGCTATTATTTCTGCCTTAAGATATTTTGATTTGAAGCGTATGTGTCTTCATTTTTTTGCCTTTTATTCCTCGATTTACTGGTCCCAAAGCCGCCCGCCGTCCCTCATTGCTGCCTTGGGTCTCGCACTGTACTTTTCCATACCTAATTTTTTAAATGCTTTCTCCTTTAGCAGCGTCTCGTCTCACCTCATAATAGTTTACTGGTTAATCATAAAAATAAAATGAATTTCCACACTCTCTGTAATTATCGACATTTCTCCACCCAACGTGTAGGTTTCGGAGTCGCAGGAGTGTTGTGGCTGCAAAACTGAATATTAATACGCTTTCCCTTTGAAATAGATTAATTTTGGCAAACGTTTTTATAATGAGAGATCCTGATGGTTTATGTGCTCTCTGTGGCAGCGCTTGACTAACCCAAGCCTAAAATTAAAGCACAAACTCTCTTTAAAAATTACAGATAGATTTTTAACACGGATTTGAGGCACACGCGCTCATGTTGCAGCTCGACCGAACCAGGGGCTAAATGGGGTTTGTTCGGGCTGGGGCACATACAAGACGCCCTCATTTCCGCGGTACCAGAAGAGAACAGAGGGGAAATGTTTGCATTTCCTCACTGGCAAAAGCAGGAAAAATACTTTGTTTTCAAAAGGAGTCAATTTTTGGTCTGAAATAGGGAGAAGGGAGATCCCCCCCTCCCCCTAAGCTGCAGAGAAGGATAGTTAATTCGAGATTTATTGGGGAGCTCGGGGCGCGTATCTTCATTTCCTATTCGAGGAACATGAAAATAAAGTCACTTAATGAAGTCTGACTCAAAAAAAAAAAAAAAAAAAAAAAAAAAAAGATTTTATAGAGAGTCAACAAGATGCAGCCATTAGAAAATTCGCGTAATTTACCCGCAATAAGAAGCACAACCCGACCGATCTTTTTATCTTTCTTATCCTTTTCATCTTTATTATCACTCTTGTTAACAACACCAATGAGACTGGATACATATATCTCCTTTAAATGCAGCCATCCATGGAGCCATTGTAGTTGCAAGCTACAGAGATATTAATTAATTTATTCTCTCAACAGTAAAATATTGCTGTGTCTACTTGCTACCTACCAAGCAATAAAAGAGAGGCTTTCCCCCCTCCCCTCGCACTTCATTAGTTTTTACCTATAAGTTTCTATTTGAACTGATTTGCTTAAAACTAATTACTTGCAATGTACTTCATTTTCCTCTCGCAGGGTCTGGAAGGTTTCAGAGTGGGGTGGGTGGCCATATGCTGATAAATGCTGCTAATTATTCCCACTCTGTGTTTATTTTATGTTTATGAACCCCCACTCGGAACCAAACCGAGGCATTCTTGGGCAGGGACGCAGTGGCTCAGTAATGATGGGGGGGCATGTGCCTGAAAACAGGCCGGAAAAAGGCACGGGGGAGGAAAGCAAACAGTTAATATATCACGGAATCAGCCAAAGGACGGAGCCTGAGCCACACACAACCCGGCCGAGGGAAATCCAGCCATTCTTTTCGCTTTAATGGGAATTATTATATTTATTGTTAATTGCTGTAGCCCTTTACGCCCTAAAACGCAGCTGCGAGGAGGCGCTTTGCTTTTGTTTGCTTTTGAGGACTCGTAGGGGTGTGTTGAGGGGGCAAAACATTTTCACGCGTGGACACGGACAGCCCTGGGATTGTGCCTTGAAACACAAATCGTATTTCCCTCAGCGTGTTATTCCCATGTCGTCGGCACCCCCAGCCGCAGCCCACGGGCAAACCCAGCGGGTCGGAGTGTCCCCCACCCTCCCACACCCCCTTTCCCCACCATCCCACCCTCCCACACCCCCCGTGCTCCCCACCCTTGCCCCTTTCACGTCGCTCTCTCCGCAGGCCGGGTCCGAAGGGCACAAAGCCCACGCACACGCGGGGACACCTCCAGGCACCCACAGCCCAGAGCCCTCCGAGCCCCCTCGGCTCTGCCTTTACTCCTTATTTTGGGGGATATGGAGAAGAAAAGAGTTTCCAGCTCGCTGCCCTCTAGGCCAAAGCACCGACCTGGGGCTGCAGCGTGGCCAGGTTTATTTTCTCCTCCACTTCTAATTCTTTTCTGCAATTTTAATTTTGCTATTTTTCTCATTCCATTTTAATTCTTCCTACCCTCCCAACCAATGTTTATTTCTTCTCATTCTCCCCTCCAATTTTAACTCTTTCTATTTTATCTTCTATTAATCCATCCCAGGGCCCACCCCAGGATTTGGGTGTAAAATTGCCTGTTTTGGGTCAGAAAAAAAGAGAGTTGTGAGAAAATGAGAAGTGGGAGAAGAGAATTTTGACTTTCTTCCTTAATTTTTGGTGCTACTTGCAGGCTACCTGATTGAACTTGGCTTAAAGCGGCTCCTAATTGCTTTGAAATGAGCTCAGGGCTAAGTCGGGTCGGGTTTTGCAGAAGGAGTTCAAAGAAATCAGACATTTCTTCGACACAAAGGTGTCAAGAACAAATCTCATGGCTAGGAAAGGAAAAATCCTACTTTGCTCATTATATTTCCTGTATTTGTGTGTACACTGAAAGCACCGAAATGGGAATAAATCCCTAAAATCGACCCTCGCCCATTAAGATTTTCTACGAGATTTCAGTAGTTGTGAAATGGCACCCCGGTCTTTGTCATTAGTGGTAGAAATATTCCTCGCAATTAAAGAGTGGAGGGTTTTCTCCCCTCACTAACGAATTCATCCTGAAGCTGGAGCAATGAAATACGCTGCTGAATAAAAGAAACCAGCCCAGAAATAATACAGATTTTATGGCGAAGCAACAATTTGTTCTATCCGCTCGCTGGTAATAAATAAGTTTTATCTGTTTTCGTGAGTGTTTGAATGTCTTTGAAATCCAACTATTCCTGCTCAAGGTGAACAGACTTACAATATCTACAATTTATGTCACTCCACAGCACTCGGCCCTGTTAGGCATAATTCCTCCTCCTGCCTATTTTCCTGCCAGATTGGTGGAGGGACGGAGAAATAAGGAAATAAAAGGAGATACAAGTCAAACTTGGGTTTGCCTGGACAATAAATATGGAGCAGGAGAAACAAAGGGAGGGTTGATCCACCCGTGGAGGAAAAGAAAAGAAAAAAAGTTTAGAAAGTAACTATTACATGAAAAAGGTGAATTTTCACTCTGTAGAATACCTAAAGCCTGTAGATTTCCCCAAGTGCTGCTGCTCATATCGCCCAACTTTAATTGTGCTGGAGGGTGGTTGGGTTGGAAGGGGCAGAGATGGGGCCCCTTCCTATAGAAATATTTGCTCTTCGCCTTCCTCCTCCTCTGCCCAAATCAAGCAGTTCCTGGGGCAAAAAAAATGTAGGAAACTGCTCAGAACTGGGTGAATCTTCATAACTTTGGTGTTGGAGAAACCTGCCTGAGGAAATTGGGGAAAAAATACATTCATTTCTCCTAATCGTGTGGGGGTTTTGCAGAAAAACTGATTTAAAGTCCATCAGGCTGAGGCTTAACACAGTGGCATCCAGTGTGTCCGGCCTGGGTGTGAGTTGAGCCGGGATTTGCTGGGCCTGGGTACGGCCAGGACTAGGGGAAGATCCTCCACAGACCCCCCGTGGGTTCCCTCTCGGCATTTCTTTCATAAAAGTCCCTTATCGATCTGCTAAAAGCTCCTTTCCCTCCCGTGGGGAGTGCGCGGCATCTCCCCCGAAAGGAAAATCCAGAGAAGCCATTACGGATAAATACCCGCTTGGAGAGAGATCGAGGACATCATAATCTAATTTATTTAAATTGGTCTGACGGGGTTCGTTTTTTTCCTCTTGTTAAATGAATTTGCTGCGAATTTACGTCGAAGAAACGCCTTAATGCTGATCCTAATAACCATAACCATAACAATAAGCATCAACATGCCCGAATCCAAACCCAGTCTAATATATTTCCAGTTTAAGAGCTGCTCTTTCACGAATCATTCCCATCTTAAAGCCGTGCCCGGGACATTTTTGACGTTCCTCTGGTTCCTGGATCCATAAGGAAACCCAGCAATAGCCGGAGCACAGGGGCCCCTTGGGGAGGGAGCTGCTTCCAGGAGAGGTGCAGTCCCCTTCACCACGGACAAAAGAATCCCAAATAGCCCCTTTTTAAGCTTCTTTACCCCCAAAATAACGTTTTGGTGGGGTTTTGCTTCCAATTAATGCTACGTGCACGAGCCTAACTCATTAAAGCAGCAATTCGGAGATTAACTTATGCGTCTTGTTTCTCCAGGATTTTTCTAATTATATTTAGAGCGCCATAGAAAGCGATATTTTTTCTTTTACAATGTCTTTTACACATTCATTTAATTACTTTTTTTTTTCTTCCCAAAAGATGATCTACAAGACACAGAAGGCAACGCTGGCCAATATATTTTTTTGTTACTCTTTTATTAACCTTCCAACTTAATACTAATTTTAAATAGTAAACAGTAAATCACCACGGAGATGTTTGGGCAATTTTATTTATTATCAAGAAATCACATAATAATACATTATTTTTTTATTATTATTATTGTGAAGCAACTTTTTACATGACTCTATAAAGCCGGAACGTGCTATAACAGACATTTGCATAGACCCTACATAGAATAGCTTGAGGTAAGAACCATTACATATGGACTCTACTGCGAGGGATGCAGATTAACAACGGCAATAACCTAAACTAGGCGATACAAGCAGAAAAAACAATGCCACGCACACGGAGTACAAACACAGAACAAACAGAAATCCCACCGAGCCGCCTTTTTAAAGCAATCTGGAAGAGAATATTGCATATATTTTCATTTTCTTCGGCATTTCCCCCAGGGGTTTCTGCTGGTGTCGCGGCTTTTGTGTTGGGGAGGGCGGTGGGGTTTTTTTCGGGGGATACAAGAGCCCCTCGGTGGGTGAAGAATAACGAAACGGATTGATTTGTTTTTTGCGATGGTGGGATTGAAATCCAACACAGCATTTCTGACATCTCCCCGTAACTCACCCTCGTTTCTCCCTTCCTCAGCCCCCCGGCCTCCATCGCCTGCACTGCCTCATTGCGGGGGGGCTTTGGGGAGCTCACTCGGCAAAACCTGCGTGGGTTTGGCCCTTCTTTTCATTTCCCCGTGGAATTACACCCTCCCCCAGCACCCCGTGACACCGCACAGCCCCAAGTCACCCTCTGAGGGGCTAACTCAGCCCCTCGACACGACGACACGGTGCTCTGAGAGCACCCGAAGCCACGACCACCCCCCAAAATCTCCATCTCTCCCCTCACGACCACCCCCCCTCCCCACCCCAAAAAATAAATCTCCCCAAGACATTGCATTCCTCCACATTGCACATGGTTGGGCTGGAGCATCCAGAGATACAACTCTCCATATATGTGTTTTAACACATCCAGGGCTTTATTGCACAGGCGAGACCCTCCGCGAGGATCTTTTGTATGGGAGGAGGGGGCAAAAGGGGACCCTCACCCAGAAACCGGCATTGAAGGAGGGGATGAGAGGAGGGGCCTTTCTTTGCAAGAGCAACTGGAAGGAAATAAAGACGTGTCATTTCCCGGTTGGGAATTTAAAAAAAAATAAAGGGGGGGGAAGGAAGGAGAGGGAAAGGGTTGAGGATGGAGGGAGGAGGGTCTGCCGGGTGCTGCTGAAGAAATAAAGCTGAAGGAAAAGGCTCCTTCCAGCCCAGGGAGGGATTTTTTTTTTTTTTAAGGAGTCGGCTCCATCCTTTGCAGCTCGTAAATAAAAGCATTCCTCGGCGCTGCTGGTCATGACCATGAACGCGGGGAAGCGGGAGCACGTGGTGAGCATCCAGACTTCCCAGAAAACGCTGCTTTGCCATAAAATTAATCCCCCCTCCGATATAAAACGAATGGAGCAAAGCGCGGCGCGGCCGCAGCACCGACGGCCCCCTCTGTCCCTTCGGCCTGAAATAAAAATTCGTATTTTTTCCCTTTTTGTCCTAAATTACAATTTCCAAGAAATCAAAGCTTCCCTGGGCCCTAAACCTGCGGCTCCTCGTGCCCCCAACCCCTCTGCCTCTCTTGCCCCCAACCTAGAAGTGCCTTGAACACAGACCTGATTGGGAATACAGAAAATTGATGGGTTTTCCTCCAGGAAATACGAGTACAAGTACAAAGAAAACACGTCGCATCCTTCCAGGCCCTTTTCTATTGCCCTGAAAGGGGAAAAGCCAGGCAGGAGCTTTAGGGATCCCCCCTCCTTGTCTCCCAAAGACTGAAACCTCTTCTCGAAGAGGGGGATGTCTCCATTAGCTGGACTTTTCAGAGAGGGAAAAGAAAGCATCATCCTCGCGAGAAACCTGCAGGATTTTAACGTGATTCACAGCTGATCTATCTGAGCTCTATTTCCGTCAAAAACCTCTCGCATTCTCCTTTAGCTGTTGCTGTGTTTAATCGAGGACAGAGCGTCCAGGAGTCAAAACGCATCTCGAGGTATCCCACGAAGGGGGGATACGTCGAGCTCCGGCTCCAACAGGCTCCTGGAACCGCAGGCTACCAAAAAGAAGGATTTTTTTTAGCCGAATATCTTATGCTGTCATCAAAGCCCAGAGCACACCAGCAGAGCTGTTGCAACGAAACCTCCTTTTTCTTTAAAGAGGGAGAATGTCATTTTAGGGTAGTGCAGAGAAATGGTGGGAATTAGAAGAGAAGAGGGGGGGAAAAAATCTCCAAAAGGCTCAGTTTACTTGGAAGGAAATTCGGACTGTTTGTCCTAGGAGAGTTTTCAGGGCATGGGGGTTCGTTTTCCTTCTCCTTGTGACATTCTGGCGTTGAGGACAATCCCAGCACCTGCATCAAAGCCTCACATCTATAGGGACATAGTGTGATACACATACCTCATATATTATATAGATATATACCATATACACTGGATATATACACAGTCTTTGTCTCGCGCCTCTGCCTGGAGATCCTGATTAAGTCTAGAGATCCTGATCAAACCCAGAGACGCTGATTAGTCGCGAACCCTCAATTTAGACTGAGAAAACCACATCGTGGGTCCCACCGTGCACTTAAAAACCCCATCTTCCATAAGGATGCAGGGCCGGTCCTTTAAGACAACACCACCCTTTATTTTTGCCCCTATTCTTTAATTTTTGCTCTTTTTCCCTCCCCCTTTCCCACTAACCATCAAATTAGCCCTAAGTCCTGCATGGCAGCCCAGGAGATGCTCCAGGATCGCTCATCACTCTCAGCCCCGGTCTCGCCGCCAACCGGGGGTGAAAGGGCGGAGAGGGGAGAGGGACCGGCGGTCCCCGACGACCCCGACGGTGCCCGGCGCTGCACGGAAACCCTACCTGTGCTCCTGGTAAAGGACAAGCGGCTAAAGTCGCTCTTAAAACCTTCCCTTCATCCCGACGAGCATCTCTGGAAGCCGTCTGTAGCCCCGCCGTCCCGGCGGAGAAGATGCAATATTCTTATTCGGATTAATTTTTCTCGCTGTCGGGTTTCATATTTTAAGGGAAACTGGTTATTTATTCATATTATTTCTTTATTCATCGATTTCTTAGGGAGGGGTGGGGGGTTTTAAGAGTGATCAGGTAAAGTCCTGGAGCTCGGGTGAACGCTTAGAGAGTCTATGTGGGTTTTGGTTGGGTTTGTTTTTTGCCTTTTTCCTATTTTTTTTTATAACACCCGACACTGACGCTTTTAAGACTTTAAAAGAAAGAAAGGGCTTGCTCTCTCAGGAGGAGTCTTTTCTTTTTCATACGCCGGTTCTGGAACCAGATCTTCACCTGCTGGTCGCTCAGGTTTAATCGGTCTGAGAGCTCCCTCCTTCTTTGGCGAGTAATGAATTCATTGACCATAAACTCCCCTTCCAGCTCTGCCAGCTGCAGCTTGGAATAGGGTTTTCGCTTTTTCCGGGACCGTGTGTGCATCGGGTACCAAGGAGCACCTGGCAAAGGGGGGAGCGAGAGTTGAGCACTTGGCAAGGAATAACAACACCCTTCTCTAAAAAAGAGCGGCACCATCAGCACTCCTCTCCCTGGTTTCCCCAGGGATCCCGCTGTTCGGGCCGTGGGTGCTTAGGGATGCTCCCAGCTGCCTCCCGGGGCCACAGGTGATGCGTGGGGAGGGCACTGGAGGCAGAGGAAGGGAGAGGTGGGAAGTGGGGCACGGAGCAAAGGACGGGCAAAGAGCGGGCGACAAGCCCGGACCCCTCCGGAAAGGTAACAGGGAGAACCCTCCCCTCCCCAGTGGCACCTTTGAAGGTGGTGGCGTTTTTTTTAAGCATCGCCCTCTTTTCCACTCATTCCTCGGGCAGAAACACCCCTGCGATGTCCCCCTAAAGCTCCCAGACGCTCGGCCAGACTCCGCGCCGCGCAGGAATGCGCAACCGCTGCCCTGCTCCGCGTCTCCCTCTCTCGCCCTTTTTCCTTTTTTTTTTTTTTTATGGGATATTTACATGTTTATAGCCTTTTCTTTTAAAAGAAGCACCACCTAATAAAACATTAGGGATTTCGGTGCTACCCCTAGTGGTCTCATCACATATAGACGCGCCGCTTCCCACCGCTGAGCCCAGGAATGACACCCCCGAGAAGCCCCAAGCCGGCAAGTTTCCAGGCAAAGCCCCCCCAACACCAGCACGACCAGATCCAGTGCCGAGACCGTCCTTCCCGGGTCTTACCACCGTTGCCTAAAGTGCTGCCTTGATTCAGGGGGGACACCAAGCCCCCCGCTTCTCCGGCCGTGCCTTTATTCCCTTCATTGAGCAAGGAAGAGCTGGAGTCTGACTCCAAGGACTGGCAGGACGGAGGGTCGTGGGGCACCGCCTCGCTGCTCGGATAGTCATATTTGCTGAAATTGCCCCCCATGCCATTGGGGAGGCTGGATTCGAGGGGCAGCAAGGCACTGTCCCTGCCCCTCTCCTCCCTCTTGAGCCCGCTGCTGTCGGAGCAGGTCTCCCGGTAATAACATTTGCTCTCCTCCACCCGGGCGAGGTCGCAGGCTCTGCCGAAGGAAGGGTTAATGGAGACGGGGCTGCCCAGGTAGGGTTGAGGGTACCCGTTGCAGGGTTCCGAGGATGCCCAGGGCAGGGAGCAGACGTTCTCCCGTCGGGGGTAGGAGAGGGACGGCAAACCGGGCAGCTGCCCTCCGGAGGCGCGGAAATTAGGGAAGTAGAAGGTGTCTCCCGTGTGGATGTTCACCAGAGGTCCCACAAAGCCGGGATTAAGGAGGTTGTGCTCGCCCATTTCCGCGGGCCTGACCGAAAGCTTCTACTTTATTGCTATCTGACATTAAACATAGTTAAACCGACGGCTCGTGCCCATTGGTCTGAGGGGGTCACGTGAGCCCCAAATTGCGCTGGAGGGGGGGGTCCCTCCCCGCCCCTCCCCTGGCAGCCGAGACAAAACACAACAGC